>LS506675.1:1904662-1938475 GCA_900490845.1 Pristionchus japonicus
GGGGGAGGGGAGGAGGGGAGGTGAGAGGAGGGAGAGGGAGGAGACAACCCTCAGGTAGTGAGAGAATGATGATTGTGATTAGAATCATGATGGGGACACCTCCTTACATAGACTGTCCCTCTCTGACTGAGTCATCGACTACTCTATCCCCTTTCCTACAGTACTCATCTACAGTACTCCTACCGTACCTCTCTGCTGAGACTGAGCTGGCTGTCTTTGGGGGCATCCATGCTCATCCGATCCATCTGTACAATCTGATCGACCATCGCATCTTCAATGATTACTGTATCATCTACCGTAGTCTTCTCCATCATCATCGTATCGATTGATTGTCCACTCGGTTCCATCACTACTCTACTCCTCTTCTCCTTCTTTTTTCTCCTAATGCGTCTCCTTCAACTTCTCTCTAGCATTCTTGGGGTATCACTACTCAAGTGTAATCAATAGAGAAAGCTCGTAAATTATCTCTAAGGTCGCACTGTTTTGAACTACTTCTCCAACTCTCTGCAATTGAGGGAGAAGAGACTAGTGAAGGAGGATGAGTGATGAGAGAGGAGAGGAGGGAGGGGAGGAGTGATCTACCTTCTTCTCGGATCAATACAATCTCCAGTAGTACATCTGAATTGATCGGGAGTGCATTCCTCTGGATATTCTTCCTCTTCTCCTCCTTCTTCTTCTGAGATCACCACTTCATTCTGCAATGCATTCTTTCAGCATCGTATATCTCTTCTCTTCTCTTTTCAATCCTTCGATTGTGACAGTTCTCTGCACATTTCACTGGCTCCACACACGGATTACTCTTATCAATATTCACTCTTCCGCAACCTCGAAGACCATTTTTGAGGGGTGCAAATGAGAGATGGAAGGAATGATCAATCATCCAGAAGTGTCTAAGCACTTCTCTCCACTTAATCATCAGCTAAAGAGAGAAAGGGCGAATTCCTTGCATAATCACTTGAATGGGTGTGAGGGGGGGGGAGGGGGGATCGAGAGTGCCCCACCCTCTTCTCGTCTCAGACCATCTCACAGATCAGTACTAGTCAACCTATCCCTCTCTCTCCATCTACAATATCCCCTTCTCTCTTACGTCTTTTTGTCCATTCTTCTCTCCTCTCAAAGTACAGAAGGGACTTCATTCACAATCCGTCTCTATTTGCACTGAGAAACAGAGTCAGGGATAAACTGAGAAACGGATGGCAGAGAAGGGAAGATATCACTCAGTACCACCTATACTAACCAATATCTCACCTACGCATGGTCAGAGATGAAGGAATCACATACTGAGAAATGCACCAAGAAGTCTGAATATTCATTGAGAATGGCAGTATACGTTAGAGGAGGGACTACTGCACCCGATTTACTCATCCCCGATGATGAATCATTTTTCGTATTTTGCGTATTATTGAGAAGAAAAGGAATAGTCCATTCTTACTCCATCTCTTCTCTCTTCTTGAGTTGCTGACTCAGCTCGGCCCATCGCCTCTTTGAAGTAGTCTGAATCAAGATGAGATACATACTATCATCAGCAACCCTATCTCTCGCTTTCTATGAATCTAAATTTTGTGTAAATATTATCATTATTCCAGACTCTTTGGCTCTCTCCTATCATGATTGGGAACGATGGATAGTCTTGTTGTGATGTTGCACTAAGGGGTAATCGAATCAAACTGAAGGGAGTGGTCTAAGAGAGGAAGAGAGAAGAAGAATAGATCAACTAAGGTCGAACAAGACTCGAGTACACACTAATGCTGTTCGTTTTTGCAATGGAGCAGTGAGTCAGTCCATTCTCCTTCTCTTCTCCACTCGAATGGAAGTAAGATTGACCTACCGCATTGAGTTTCATCAGATCCATCGATGCAATCGTACTTCCTATTGCACTCTGCACTCGATTCGATGCATTGACCAGATCGGCACTCGAATTGATTGGATGCACAACGAGCAGAGTGCTGAATGGAGAGATTACTGTATCCATCTCTCATCGATCGATCCTACCACGATAGTCTGGGTCATCGTAGCAGGAATCTTCTCTTGCTTTCCATGATGTCTACTGATCGAATTGAGATATCGCTCGTTTGAACTCTCGGAGTCACAATTTCTCTGCAATTAACTCTCTTTAGCTTGATCCACTTCCGATTGACTCTTCTTCGTCTACTTTTTGACTCTGAACACCTGGACACCCCTCCCCTCCCCCTCTCCTTCTCTCTCTCTCCTCCGTTCTTCATCCCATCAATCTTTTCCTCGCTCAATCAATCCTCCATTACAAATGAGAGAAAGGGATTGAAGCTGAGATGAGATTGAGAATCACAATAAACGAATGGATGAATGCAATTTAGAGTGTGAAATATTGAGAAATCGAGAGAAGAAGTGGAGAGAGATGATAGATGGAGAAGGGCAATTGCCGCCCACGAAAGGGAGGAAGGGAGGGGATGAGACAGAGGGACGAACCTCATCCCATCCATCTCCACAGTCGTTCACTCCATCGCACAGTTTGTCGTAGTGGAAACACTGAATGATAGATGGATTGAGTGGGATCATTGGATGGGATGCTCACTCTGGTCTCAACGAGATACGGGCATCTGAACTCCTGATCAGAGCATGCGAGGGCATCTTCTTCCTTCGAAGCAGGAAGGACGGGGTGGGTGGCCTGAGATGGGGATAGATGCTATACTTATTTCACATGAATTTTAAGGTGTTCATTCAGCAGCTCGCTCCTTATCAGTTTCCTGCAGATCTTCGAACAAGTTCGTCTCTCCCCATAGTCCATCCTAATCTCTTCTCTCTCCTAATATCCGTTCATCAATCTCTCACCTTCTCTTCACTTCTCGTATGGGAATGAATTGAATGAGAGGAGTGATTAGAATGGGAAGGAGATGAAGTTGATGAAGGAGAAGAGGGGGAAGGGGAATGGACACGTTGAGCAGCAACGAAGTATTCTGGAATCGGGAGGTTATTTCCATCGTTGACTTGAATAAATATAATGATTCCTGGTGGATCAAACGTACCACAATGTATCTCATCACTTCCATCTCTACAATCATAGTGTCTATCACACTTCGCTTCTTCATGGATACACTCTCCACTCGTACATTTCCACTCATTCTCCGCACATTCGATTGATCTCTTTCCAGCTCCTGAAATTAAGTTTCACGTTTTCATAAGTTTGTATCCATTTCATGATCAAATCCATTGCACTTCTCGATCTCTTCCCACACTCCTCAGCACATGGAGAGAAGGAGAGAAGGACTTTCACTTTTTCCCCTCTTTCCACATCTTTCGAATCTCGTTCAATCCATCTGGAGGACTTCTCTCAAGTGAAAAAGAGTGACTCAATCTCAAACTGGGGGTCGTTTCTAATTGTCGAATCCTAATTATTGTGGTAATGAGCTCGAGTTGGTTTTGTCAGACGGATCGCAGGTAGAGATAGGGGAGGATCGTAAGAGAGAGGAAGAGAGAGAGACGATCCCTGACCTTCGGAGAGTTTCTCTGACCAGTAGTATTCCCAGAGTGAGTGACCCCTTTCCATCCCTTCTCTTCTCTTCTATTGGAATGGGTGCTTCCCCTCCACCAAAGAAGAGGACTTTCTTCTCTTATCCTGAACTACCAGAAATCAAACTATGCTGGCTCATCACATTCTGCACTGTTGCCTATGGATGGTTCAAAGTGTATCAGGTATGGTAGATCGAGTGATCGAGGAATGACTATTCATCCTCTTCCAGGTCAGTCAGCAGTTCAAGTGGAATATCGGTGACAAGGCATCATTCAAACAACTCCCGTTGATCGGAGAGAGATTCAAGGTAACCATCTTCGTTATTTGAAATCTACTGCTAGAAACCTAGTGTGTATTAGACAATGATTGCATTGAGGACGAAGCGAACTGGGAATGGTCTCGATGGAGTCCGTATGCTCTCGGATATCTTCCCGTTTACTTCGGACACCTTTTCCTATTCAACATCGTTTCTAAGTTTCTGCCCGATAGAGGTGAGATCGAGTTATCTTTGAAGAATTCAAATCTCGATCCGAAGCAGAAATAAAAATCAATCCTCGTTTAGTGTTCTCCATCATCTACACTCTCTGCTCGATGGCAGGAGTCTCTTATGCCTTCTCTCCCCTTCTCGTATTCTACTCTTTCCTACAGGGAACACTCATCTTCGTTACCTCCAGACTCATTCGGTACGTTTCTTCATACGATACAATAGAAAACTTCATACATATGCTGAATCTATCGAACCATCCCCCTTCCAGTAACAAACTGGCAGTGTGGCTCTCCTCCCTTCCCATTCTCTACTACATAATGCATCATACTCACGAACTTCACACCGATGTCTTCCTCGTTCTTCTATTCGTCTCCTATTCTCTCCTCTCTTACATCTCATTCTGCCATGAGACCACCGATGGTCAGTTATTGACCATCTTCTACTAGGTTATCCTCTTGAAATTTCCAATGATAACTGCAGCAGTGATTCCATCATCTGCATCAATCTAACCTCCTCTCTATTCAGGTCCAGTCCGCAAGGAGGATGACACCCAACTGAAGCAGTACCTCCGCATGTTCTTCTACGCTTTCTACCAGCCTTACCTCGTCTCTCTCATCATTCTCTATCCCGACTTCGAGAGACAACTCAAGGAGAGGTACTATCTATTCCACGCTACTCAATCATTGTATTCATCTCTCAGACCGACGCAGAAACGAGACTGGAAGCACATCTTCACTTTCGCTCTGCGAATCGCCTTCTGGTGAGTACTGTTTCCCTTCCAAAGGTACTTTCAATCGATGGATTGAAGGTGGGGAGTAACTGATCTCCTTCTTCACTTCTTTTACTTCGAATCTATTCTCGTGCACACTGATGATGTAGCCAAATTGGATAAGAATACCTTCGTCGCACTCGGAATGACAATGGGTGAGTGAGATGAGAAGAAGAGAGAGAGGGAAGAGAAGGAATTATGATGACTTATTCGACGATGCGGCAACGATAGGTACCAACAAAGTAACCATTATGTGATTATAGGTCAATTCTTCCATCTCAAATACGTGGTGATCTTTGGTCTTCCTTCTCTCTTCGCTAAGATCGATAATATGCAACCGATGGACGGACCCATGTGTCTCGCTCGTGTTTGCCTCTATTCCAATGTGAGTGCAAGTAGGTCAGAGGAGTCTAAGCACCCCATCCCATCACGCGAAGAATGGATACTAGAACTAGCTGAGAACTTTGACTGGACAGCATTGAATCTTAGGAAAAGTCCAAGAAGTGTTGAGAACCCATATTCTTTCAGGTGTGGCGTTGCTTTGACCGTGGTCTCTATCAATTCTTCAAGAAGTATCTCTTCATTCCCATCTGTCAACCTGATTTCTCCCTTTGGAAGAAGATCCTCGGAGTGTTCATCTCTTATGGATTCGTCCTTCTTTGGCACGGATTCTACCATCATAATATTGTGAGTCTCAGCTTTCTACCAACGGAATCGGTGCCTGACTCAATTCCTATTCTCCCCATCCTGAACCAATCTCTTCCCTAGGTATGGATCCTTCTGAATATCGCTGCTCTATTCATGGAAATGACTACTAAGGCACTCTACGCACAGCAGTGTAAGTGATCCAGCCTTCTCATCGATCGATTATCCCCTTCATTCTAGCTATTCGGGATGCACTCAATTCACGTCTATCTGCTCTCACAATCAGAAGAATCCTAGGATGGCTACAGATCATTCCATTCGCATTCGGTCTCTATTCCAACTTCTACTTCCTAGGAGGAAGCAAGGTGAGAGATCAAAGACCATTCACAGAGATCAAAGATCAAATGTAGGTGGGAGGTCTCTACGTCGATAGAATTCTCATCGAGGAGACTCTGCCTTGTCGTCCATTCTTCCTCGCTCTAATCACTATCGGATACTTCTACACTCAGACTTGCATGGAGGTACTCTTTACTCAATTGAATATATCTATTGAAGGTGAAAGGTGATTAGTAGCAGTCAATATCTCTCAATTCAGGTTGATCGATGGGCTGAGCAGAGAGAACTCGAACAAGATAAGAATGCTAAGAAGATCAGTCAAAAGAGCCAATAGGAAACGCAGTTCAACAGACAATTAGCATTTGGGATACACGCATTTTCATTTCGACCATTTCTCTCTGTGTACGGGAATCTTGATTGTGATAGGAAAGGGTTGTTGAGAGTACTTAATAAAGATATATTATTCGTCTAACTCACGTCCAGAAGGACAGCACAATCCCTGAAGACAAGCAGTATTCGGGGGACAGACGGTATCTGCCCAGCAGTAAGAGCTGCCATGCCTGAAATTATCCCATCAATCTCCTCGAAATCTAGCAAAAGAGAGAGGTCTCGGCCGGGATCGAACCGGCGACCTTCTGCGTGTGAAGCAGACGTGATAACCACTACACCACGAGACCACTTGGGAGGGTATGGCTCGCTCTGTGTGCTCTCCTAATCCCCTTCTAAGTTGCAATACTTGGCACAAACAAAGAAGTGGCATCGTTTGAGAAGTGAGTACTGAGATGGTTCATGAAGTGCCCTTCTGAGAGTGAAAGAGATCCTTCCCGCCATCTGTTTATCAATCCCAATCCACTCACAGTGAATACTCAGGAGTCGATCCATCTTCACACGATACGGTAGGACGAGAATGGGAATGGCCAACGGACTGGAATGGGATGGGATAGAGAGGGGATACGGTAGATAGATCACCTTATGGATTGGTCTTGGAGCAGGAGTAACTCGAGTCTCACAATGGATTTCATCTGATCCGTCTAGACAGTCTCTCCATCCATCGCATACAACAGTCTTCGGGACACAAACATTGTCTTCTCTACACAGAATCTCGGTAGATGAACATTCCACCGCTTAAATTATGCAAGATATTTTCCACTCCATAAACAGATTTCTCTCTCGATCAGAGTGTGGATATCCTTTCGTCATCTCACATTCCATTCCCATCTCAGTTCAATCTCACTCTCATCTCTCAATCTGTTTGATACTCTTCTTCCCATTCTTCCCACGTTCTTCTCTCTCTCTCTCTCAATAATTCGCAGACTTTTCGTCTCAAATCCTTCATCTGCCCTTTGTTATTTACTCCCACTTCTCTCATTTCAAACTTTTGAGCAAACCCTTCCATTTTTTGTAAAGTGGAGATTGGCAGAAAGAGTGAAGAGGGGATTGAATTCGACCTTTGGCCTATCTTTACTTTTCTTGCGCATCTCTCTACTCAAGCAGTATCAGTATCACAATGGTCCTTCCATGAGGGTGATTGTACCTCCCCCCTCTCCCTCCTCCAATCCACGTCGGAAGGGAGGGAGGAGAAGTGTCTGGGGGAAGGTCAATGCCGCTTCTTTCTGTTGGAGTAACGACGAAGTAAGAAGAAGAGAGAAACAAGGAGAAAAGAGAATGCAGAGTATGGGTGAAAGTAAATAGAGACAACAGTACCATTATGAATTGAGGACTATCGATTGGATAAGAGAAGGAGGGAGAGATCGGAGGGAAGAGAGAGAGGAGAGGAGATAAGCACATTCCTATGAGATACGAGAAGTACGCATAGTTGCAAGGAGGCGCATGATTGCATGAGAGAGGGGAATGTGCGAACAAGATGGATACATGGATACACGGATCAATCTGCAGACTCACGCGTGCAATGGAGTTCATCGTCTCCATCGGGACATTCGACGTGTCTATTGCAGAAGGAAGATACGGGGAGACAGTGACCAGAGAGACACGCTCTCTCCCCAGAGGGACAACCAGAGGACGGAGAAGAGACTGCATCCGATCCAAGCGAGACCTGAAGGGAGAAGGTAGAGTACGGTAGGAGGGAAGGGAGTCTCACATGGAAGTTCTCTTCCACTCCCAATCCATCGATCATGATAGTGTAGACTCCCTCGTCTGCATCGATTGCATCTCGAATTGTGAGGAGATATTCATCGTCGTTGATTCCACTGAATCGAGAGAACTATTGTGAAAAGAACGAACGTAGAAAAGGTAGATGTGCCGTATTTATAGCAGCAACTCACAGAGTGATTCTGGTATCCTCGGATAGTCTAAGTGATCCCTGTCCGATGATATTGTCTCCCTTTGACCAGATAACTTGATGACCCTCAGGAATGGAATCGACAATGGCAGAAAGAGTGAATGATCCTCCATAGGGAGCAGTGAGAGTACGACGAGAGAGATAGATCACAGGAGAGGGAGATGAACAACGGGCTGAAGGGAGAAAAAATAAGAATGAACGGTGATGATAAGGAGAGTAATCGATAATGATGGACTGTTTACCGTATTTGGATTCATCGGATCCATCAGCGCAATCCCTTCGAGAATCACACCTGCAAGTATTCTCATGAGTGGGGCTGTCAATCACTCTTCCTCTCTTCATCTTCGTAATCTAAGCAGTCACTCGATCTCATTGCATGATTAACCTGAGTGAAGTGTGGATGCACTCCCCAGATAGACAATGGAATTCAGTTGGAGAGCACGGAGAATTAGAGTCTGGAATGAGAAAGTGATCGGATATGGGAAAGGGAAAGGAGAAGAAGGAGACAAACAAGGGAAGATATCTTCTACCTCTGATGACATGCAACTCAAATGCATCATTAGACACACTTAGATTGCCTAATCTTCCATTCTCAATGGCCCGATCGAATCTCTCCTTTATCCTTTTATCTCCATTCGAAGAGTATACATCTACATAGACTAGTGTTCCAACCACCCGATGATATCTGAATGAACCCCCTATCACCTCCTCCTCCTCCTCTCTCTCTACCTGAAATGGGTCACACTACTCCTATGTTCTCCTGATATTCCACGGAGGAGTCCATCCATTGAATCTTCTACCAAATTGGCAATCTTCACATAATCATCAGAATCGGAGTGTCGAAGAGTAGTGGAGTATGGTAGTTGAGGAAGATTGATTGTGAGTCGATAGATTACTGTGAGGGATAGGGCCGATAATAGAGATATCGGACCCATGATGGGGGGATTGAGAAGGGAGAGAGATGGATGGAAAGGACGAAGTTGCTTTACGTGGATGAGAGAAGGAGGGAGAGAGAGGGAGTGGTAGAACTGTTTGGAGAAGTAAGGAGGGAGGAGAGAGAGGGGGAGAAGGTGCTACTCTTCCCAGATACCCCCTCCACCCCTTATTCATACCCCTCCCCTCTTCCGTATCGCCCTACTGTCTACATACTAGTCATCTCTAGAGTCATCCCCCACTCAGGAACGAGAGAAGAAGCACCCTCCCGTACTATCCATGCACCATTCCAATCAGATCTCTCCTTACCCTGAATAAGTTCCTCGATCTCTCCCGATCCTTCGAGAAGTCCTTCGTCTACGAGTGGAAGAGATTCGATGGATGGAGAAAAGAGAAGAAGAAGAAGTAGAACTCTCATTGGAGTGGACTGATCATAGAGGGAGAGAGGACTGAATCAGAATGAATCTGGGAGTGGATTGAGAGAGGGAAGAGGGAAGGTGTCACTGACTGATTGATCTGAGATGATGGAGAGAGAGAGGGAGGAAATGGAATAGGACACACTCCCGATTATCAATCCATCCCCAAATCTGAGAGAGAAAGCGATCGAATCCATTGAGATATCGCATCTATTTATTAGTTTGCAACATGATCGAACAGATGATAACTTAGGAAGGGAGGATATGAGATGGATGAAACACTCTTTGGTTCGTAATCAGAAATGAGGATCGAAGGGAAAGCAGGAATACATTATTCATTCAGTAATACATAATCACAATCATCGTCTTCGTCTCTATCTTCTCTTATTCTTATTGGTGGTCGTCTCAGCCGTAGCTGCCTCATAGATCTTCTTCAATTCAGGCAGAATCTCAGTCTGGGCGAATTCAGATGCTGCCTCGGCCTTCTGAAGAGGGAGAAGGATCAGAGGGGAGAGGGACGGGGGAGGGGGAGGGGGGGGAGATCAAGGGGACACACCTCATTGATCCATTCCTTAGCCTGTTTGTGTGTCTCTGGATCCTGAAGAGTCTCCTTCACAGAATTGAACTTGTCTCTCACTGCGGGGCCTGCTGTCTCCTTCACCCAATTGGCTGCAGAACTGAAATGAGCGATGGATAGAGAGTAGATGAGTGATTCATCCCGTTCCCTCTCCCTGTTCAGTCTATGAGTTCGAATTGATTGAACTGCCTCAATCCGCTTATTCTCCACTACATTTCATTCCCCTTTCGATACCACATGATTCATCCTAACAGTAATGGAGACAACAACAGTACCTATCAACAGATTCCATCGTCTTAGACATCCTTTTGTATTCCTCGCCCCCAAAAGATGCAATGATCAGACTAATCACTCTACAAGACTACGATGGGAATGGCCTTTCGGTTCCAATCGATCGAACTCTCTTGGGTGCTTCCCTTCTCCTTCCCATCAACTCCAATGTTTTAGAGGCACTAAACTTCCCACTGACTCACTTCAATTTCTCAGAAACTCCAGCAGTGAAGTCATCCCACCAATCAGCATTGACTGAAGATGAGAAGAATATGAGGAAGAGAAGAGAGAAGACAACGAATCTCATCGCAGATCACTGAAAGGAATTGATTGGAGTGATTGGAACGGAGAAGGGAAGGGACAAGGGGAAGAATGGTCGATGGATGAGACAATGGAGGGAAAGATTGGAAAGAGAACTGGAAGATGTGAGAATGAGTGGATTGAGTGAGACTCGAATAGTCGTGATTAAACGATCGAGAATAGAGAGGGAGATGTGGACAGAGGATAGGGGAATGGAGGGGAGGAAGGGGAGGAAGGGAGGGGATACAAGGGGAGAAGCATGAAATGATAGAAGGGCAGCTGTAGATGAACAAAGAGAGGAAGGATTGAGGGGAGGGAACAAGTTTGAGAGAGGGAAAGGTAGAGAGAGTAAGGAAGGAGAATGAGTCACTCAATGGAGGAAGGAACAGAGGGAAGACTCCATCTGGTGTAAGAGAGAGGAAGAGACTGATCTTCCGCAGTCTTTTCCTATTCAATCGGCTACTCTCTCCCTCTCTGTCCTCTCTCCTCCTCTCCTCTCTCTTCCCTATCATCCGCTTAGTCATACTCAACTAAGTGCACGCTGTAACTGCCTAAAGGGCAAAAAATGAGCAGAACGATACAGATCTGATCAAAGAGTGGTAACCAGCACTTGCGTTGCATGATGGGATCATGATTTAGCTTGATAATGCATCTCGGAAAATGAGACTCAGGAAATGAAAACTAGTGGTCAGATCATTGTAATCTGATCCGACTTGATTGATATGACCCTTACGTCACTCTCGCCAGAGAGTCAAACGGGAGTCAAATAAATCAGGAGTGGAGGAATCTCACACTCACAATATAAATGGAGGAGAGTGGTAATCAAGTGTAATGGGCATCTCTTTCATCCACCGAAGATTAATCGGGACTGCCGTAGGTTAGAAGAGAGTCTCGAGAGAGAGGACATGGCAATTGATGGAAGAGAGAGAGGGAGGTTAACCCCTCTCTGACCTCCCTTGATCAAGAGGAGGAAGGAAAGTGATTATGAGTCAAGAATATCCAAGGACAACGAGAGTGCATAAGGACCATTCCATTGGCAGAGAAGGAGAGACTGGAGATGAGCAATCAATGGGATGATAGAGGCAGATGGAGCAATCTCTTTCGAGGAAGATGAAAAAGAAGGCTGATCGCGTGAGCAAAACGGATTTTGATCATTGATGATTCATGCAATTCAGGAAAGACTTAGATTGAGAATAGGGAAGGAGCGAATAATAGATAGAACGACGCGCACTGTCGAATCATGTGAACATTTATTGCACGAGCGTCAAATTGTTCCATATTCAAGACCGATTCCCACCGGTAGAGATCATTAGAAATTCCCAGATGGATGGTGATTGACTTGGAAGAAGATGTTGACGAAAGGCTCTGAAGCGAAGTGTATATTGAAACATCTTCATTAGATAGATGAATGGATGCTGAATAAAATTGAATTTTTGATGAAAAAATTGAAAGTAATCAGCAAATGGTTCTGAAATTCATCTTCGAAGTTGCTTCCGACAATGTTTTTTTTTGCAAAAAAATGGGCTTCATTGCGTAGCATTGACGAATCGCTTCTAATATTTTTTTTCGTAGCAATGTCTACAATAAGATTCAAATGAAAGAAAAATATTTGTCTCTGGTTGTATCTGAAAATATCTACAGCACAGCCTTATCAAATGCTCAAAAATATAACAATAAGTATGCTAAAGCTTGATAGAAACGTATGGTTATGTCTCAATCGTGCTCTGATTGTAGCTGATGCTGGAAATGAATGGGACCTCAAGTAACAAAAGAGTAGGTTTGCATGTTGTCTGAGAGTATCTCTTGTAACTGGAGTAGAGAGAGAGAGAGAGAGAGAGAGAGAGTGGTCATCGAAGGAAGAGACGATTGTACTACTTCAAACACCTTTCCATACACGGTTAAGTCTGTCTCTACTCTTGCAATCCAAACAGTATCCTCTATCTCTCTCCCATTGTTCTTCTTCTCTCACTTCCGATCACCGGGAATTCCTTCTCAATCAGATCAAAAAGGAAGGAATGAGGGAGGAGGGAATATCTCATCTCATTGAAAGGGAATCTGTCCCTTCTATCCATCCTATTCTCGATATCATGATAAGAAGAGATAGTGTTCATTCTCTTCCTCTCTTCTCTCCTTCCTACTACTGTCCTCATTAAGAGGCTCTTTCCCCTTCTTTCTACTTGATTCATTCAATTGGATAGCAACACCTCTCTCTTCCTCCTTCCCTATCCCCTAGTCCATCTCAACTCAATCGCCCTCTTTGGTTTCAATTCGAGAGAAAGGAGTGAATAATCACAATTCGCCATCTCATCTCATGCAAAACGAAAGAAAGTCTCACTCCACTCTCACCTTCTCTTCTTCTTCTTCATCTTCTCTCAATTAACAAGTCTCTCTTTCTGCTTGGACTGACTCTTCCTTCATTCAATCAGTCTCCATCTATTCCATTCAAGGTCCATTTCCATCATTCTCCTCCTTCCCTTCTTCCCTTCTTCTCCTCCCCCTTTTCTTCTTCCCTCTGATCTCATTCTAAGATCGGCCCTCCCTTTACCGCCTCCTTCCCTCTACTCAACCATTTTCTGAACCATTGTGGATCTCGTTCGATTTCTCTTCTTTCTCTCCTCATTTCCATCCCTCTTTTCTTCCCTTCCTAATTCTCGATACTCAACTACTTTACTCCTCCTTTCACCTTCTCTTCTTCCATGCTTATTCTCCTTTCTCTTTGCACTCAATTGACCCTCTTTCACATCTTTTCACTCCTCTGATAAGTGTTAATTCCTCCCACCCCTAATCATTTCCCCCATATCCTACTCCATCCTTCTTCCTTCTTCCTTCCTTGCCCTCTACCCTTTGCCCTCTAATCTGGAATCGTCCTTGATATTGATGCAATCACAGTCCTTTCATATCTCTCCTTCCGTCATTCCTTCTCTATCCACTCCCTCTCCCTCTACAGTATCCCCCCCCTCCTCCCTCCTCCTCTCTCTTCTTCTCTCAATCATTTGTCAGTCTGCCCTATTTCTATCGCCGTTCAGCATTGTTCTCTTAGCCAAATCCTTCGTTTTTCATTCTATTTCCTAATGCTTCTTCGGTCTGTTCACTCTTTCTTCCATTCGATCAGTCATGCATTTTCTCGTTTCGTCGATCCTTACGAAATTTGTCCGTGATCATTGTTTCTTCACTGATTCCTCTGCGTTCATCGATACCGTACTTCCTACCACCGTAATCTCTCCTACCGTACCCCTCCTCATCATCATCATTATTCTCCTCCTTCAGATGCCTCCGGGGTGGTTACTCTCCCTTCTTCCCCTTCTCTTCTGTCTCTCATCAGCCCATATCCGTCTCTCCTTCCCTCCTTCCTTCTCATTCTCCGATGCTCTCATCAACGACGATTCGTCCATCTGTGCTGGATCTCCCCCTGGTGAGTCCCCCCCCCCCTCCCCCCCCTCCTCTCTCTCCTTCTATTCATCATCTCATCCGTTCGATTACCTCATCAACTCTTGCTCCAATTCCTTCTCTTCTCACCTCCTTCCTCTCATTTCATTCCTTCGAATCACAGATATTCCCTTCCCCTCACTGCACTTTACCTCTCTCTCTTACTTCATCTCTTCCTCTAGGGGAGGGAGTCTTCTCATTGGCTGCTGACCCAGTTAGACTACTTAGTACCCCCCCCCCTCCCCCCTCCTTCTCCCCTCTCCTCTCTCTTCCCTTGCTTCCACCTGTCTGCCATTACTCTGACAGGCCAAGACTTGCTTAGATGGGAGATGCAACACCCTAATTAGACAAGAAGGGAATACCCGGAGAGATTGGAAGGATTCACTGGCTAACAGCCAATCTCCCGAGAAGGGAATGGAGGACCAGTTCCCTCCCTTACGATCACTCTTTATCCAGAGAGAGGGAATGGTCGAGAACAGAAAGTGATAAAGATGAGTCAATTGCAGAGGGAGCCGTATCAACGTATCTCTTGACTGGATCGACCATTGACATCGAATGGAGCAGTACTGTCCCCCATGCTGTGAGTGAGACTAGACCCTCTCTGTCGGTAGAGGATAGAGGGGAGGGGAGATCCGTTTATCATGCCCATCTGAGGGGCCAAGGTTGCCAATAGAGAGACACTCCTCAGACCTCATAAATCAGTCTCTTTCCAGGGAGGAATCAGAATCGATCTAATCGATTCGAACAATAAAGTGATCACCACTTTCAAGGAACTTTCTTCTCCTCACAATATCTCGTAAGATTCCTATCCAGTTGCACTTTAATGCGAGGGGGAATCCATAATGAGGGAGGACGCCAGACACAATGACTAATTCCATCCCACTTTGAGCTTGAAAGGGAAAGTAGATAGAAAAAGAGACCGTTATGAGATGAGCATAGTAGTAAAAAGAGAGGTCAGACCCTCTTTATGCAAACCGATTGGATGTAATTGGACGAACCCTCAACAGAATGAGACTCTTCTATCGATCTCTCTTCCTTCAGATCCTCAACTCATCACCTCGTCCTTCCTCCTTCTCTCTCTTGTTCTGATTGTATCCTCCGTGTCTCTCATTCTGCATCTGAGATCTCTCCCGATAGACTCTATCTCTCGTGTGCACTCGTCAACATTGGAAAGAGTGAGTGGGAAGAGGACGATCATAGTTCAATCTCTTCTATCTAGGTATTCCCGATGGAGATACATGCAATAGGAAGGGGAAGAGAGTGAACGGAGTCTGTCTGTGCAAGGATGGATTCGAAGGAAGTCACTGCCAACATTCTTGTGAGTCCTCCCTCGATCTTCCAATCGATAATCTCCTTCCATTCAGTTGAATGCGACGATGATTCTGACTGTGGAAAGGGAGGAGGTTGCCATTCCCTCTCTCCATCCACTCGAGTATGCTACTGCCCACCTGGAAAGAAAGGATCCAAGTGTGAAAAACGTATGAGATCTTCCTCTTCTTCCCATCTCATCACTTTCTTCTTTAGATTATTCGAATGAAGTCTCAGCCTTCGATGATTCACTCTATCAAATGAAGGAAGCTGGTCCCAATAAGATCTACTGGAGGATAATCAAAGTGAGTCTTCTCTCTCTCCTTCCATTCCCTGGTTATGGCCCCATCCTCCTCTCTCTTCTTCTCTCGATCTTCCTTCTGTTCAATGAACCGTCCAGTCCACCCGGATCCCCTTATTGGCTTCGTTTTCCTCTTTCTTGCAAACAACGATTGAAGAATGCTTCTCTCCGTTTTGCTTGATCTCTCATCGGTCGGAACCGAAAGAACTCAAAGAATGGACGAAGCTCGTTCATCTTTCGAACTTACTTCAGACCAGACAGAGACTAATCTAATCTCTACTACTTTCAGGATGAGATCGAAGTGGTTCTCAAATACCCCGGCCAATCGTGGTCTGCAATTGGATGGAAGCCTCTGAATGACAATGGCCAATGTGCCTCCACTCTCTCTAAGATCTCGTCCCTCCATTCTGATTCCCCTCCATCTCCTCTTCCATCCTCTCGTCGCCCTCCTTCCTCTACTCGATCTCCCTCTACTCCTCCTCCCTCTGGTCACGAATGCTCTCTCAACGAGGAATGGTCTATCTGTCCCGATGAGAAGAGATCGTGTGAAGCATCGTGTGATTGGACTCTCGATCCCGAATCCATTCCCACTTGTGATCAAGGATGCGGAACTCCCCGTTGTGTGTGCAAGGAAGGATTCGTGAGGGCGACCGCCAACTCTACCAAGTGCATCCCCTTCGATGCATGCAATCCCACTGTGAGTTGAGAGATCAATGGAGATTACAAGTCAGATGGAGATTCACTTCTAACCCTTCCGCTCATTGCAGGAGCATTCCTGTGGATTGAACGAGACATGGGCCCAGTGCGGGACGGCGTGTGAACCATCGTGTTCCAATATGTACGATACAGCTCCCTGTCCTGCTTCGTGTGAGAAGGCCGCCTGCACTTGTGCTGATAACTACGTCAGACACAATGGAGAATGCGTCTATTGGGGAGATTGCCCAGGTATGCACATTTGAAGTTTCTGTATTCTGAATGACCCTTCGTGGTTGAACAATGCACCTTGCAAGCAGCAATTCATTCTAATGATTCTCGATTGCAGACCTCGACGAGCACTTCGCCTTCTCTTCCGATGACAATCTAATCGGTGATATCTCTAACAAATCAGCGACGGAAGCAGCAACTTCCGCCCCCGTTGCAGTCCATGTCCCGCCCACTTCTTGTCCCGTCAATGAGACACTCAATGAGTGCGGAAAGGTAAGATGCCATTCCTATTCTGATGATGATTGAATGCAGACTGGCTCAACCTCCCTTTTGAATAACACTACCATTGCAGGCGTGCGAGACAGACTGCACCTCGATCTTCATCCGTGAGCAGTGCACGAAGTGTGGAGTGAAGGACTGCACTTGCATCCAAGGATACGCTCGATCCAATGGAAGATGCGTCTATTGGGGAGAGTGTCCCGCTGATCAGATGAATCTCCAGTCGAAGGGAGGAAACAGAGGAATCCCTCGTGTCACTGGATCGAATTGCAAGGGAGAATTCGTCGTTCCTGCTGGTTGTACGAAGGATTGCGAGTATCGAGCCATGTGGAATTATATGGAAGAGACTGATGAAGTCGAATTCGCCATTGAGACGAAGATTGGAGAGAATTCATGGAGTGGAATCGGATTCGGAGAGAATCCAACTATGGAGAAGGCTGATCTGTATATTGTGAAGTCTGTGAATGGAAGAGTTTCCATCCATGATATGTGGAGTGAAGGAAGAGAAACTCCATTGGAAGACACGAGCAGAGATATTGCCGTTCCCAATCCAATGGGAAGTCATGTCGATGGAATATTGAGAGGACGATTCAAGAGAAGAAGACAGAGTAGAGACAAGAAGAACGATATCGACTTTGGAGATGATCAGTGTGTGTACATGCTGTTCCCAGTTGAAGGAGGAAGAGTGGAGAGAGACGGAACCATCTCCATCCATTCGACCACTCCTCTCACTTCTCACACTAAGATCTGCTTCCGATCGTGCTCTCCCAAGCCTACTCCCCATCCAAAGGCCGAGTCCAGTGAGTTATTGTTTGTGATTCATAGAAAGAGATAGCAATGTCACTTTTCTGGTGAGGTAGAATGACTAGGACATGAATAGGGAAAAGTTGAATAACATCTCCCATTGCAGATTCATGCGATAACTCGTTCCGTCATCCCTCTGGATGCTCTGGATCTTCATGTGAATACACTGCCAAATGGACTCTCAATTCGACAGCTCAGAATGTTCGATTCGAGATCTCAGCCAGAGACCTCGGAAGATGGACTGGAATCGGATTCTCGAAGAATGGAGAGATGAGCAATGCTGATATCTACACTGGATGGGTAAGAGTACTTCCTCATTCAATCTCATTCCATCCCTCTTCCCTCTTCTAATCTCTCTTCTCTCAGGTCTACGAAGGAAAAGCGTACGTCACAGATCGATTCGCCTATGGTCGTCAATTGCCAGCCATCGATCCAGCTGATAGGAGTGATATCACTGATATCGGAGGAAGAATCGAAGATGATATCCAGACTATCTGGTTCACTCGTCCCATTGTCACAAAGGATTCCCTCACTGATCTTCCCCTTGATAAGTGTTACTTCTTCCTCTTCCCCGTTGGTGGAGGAAGAGTACTCGCAAGAAAGTCTTCTGACTTCCACAATCCTCGCACTCCCATTGGATATCACGATCTCGAGGCTCCGCATGTCTCATCGACTAAGATCTGTCTCTGTGATGAGTCTGGTTCTCCCATTCCCACTCAACCTCCAGCAGTGAGAAGAAGAAGACAAACTCCATTCGCAGTGGCCAAGAATCCATTCGGAGATCTCTCTTCCCCTGTCCATACTGACCCGATGGCCTGTGTGGATATGGTGATGGGATCGACCGATGGAAAGGGAGGAAGAGTAGTCGATATGTTCTCCGTTGGTACTTCCACTCCTCTCGAAGATTCGTCTCTCGGGGGATCCGATTCCCTCCTTGCTGCTTCTGCTGTCTACAGTGATGGAATCTCCACCATCACTTTCAAGAAGAAACTCCATGGTGATTGAATTGAATGTCTATTGAATGATGGCTCACAGTTAGAAAAGCTTGAACTGCATCAATCAATCATTTCCATTGCAGCTACCGAACCCACTGACATCTCTATCACTCCTGGTCCGATGCAAGTCCTCTGGGCGCATGGAGTCGATCCCTCTCACTATCGTCATATCACAGGAGGAGCTCCCATTAAGGCCGATGCCGCATTCTTTGCTGCTGACTCATTCAAGTACCATGGAATGGACAACAGAGGATTGATCACTGTCGATTTCTTCGGTACGCGGACATTCTTCAATTATTAGAAATATTTCATGTATTTTTTCTGTCTAAAAATATATTAATTTAATTTTCAATTACATATTGATCATCTCAGGCGAAGGAGATCACGAAGAGACGACGGGAGTCTCCTCTGACTGTCGTGGATCGATGTCCTTCCCCCATGGATGCAATGGAGATCATTGTCACTACTCTGTCTCATGGGAATCCGATGGAGTCACTGCCTCATTCACTCTTCAAGCTGATATCAAACCACTCCAATGGACTGCTCTCGGATTCTCCCCCAATGGACAAATGGTGAGCTGATTCTTCTTACCTTCATTGTTGATCGAAAGCCCACAGAAAGAATTGGCGGTAAAATCAATTAATCATTGCAGGCCAATTCTGACGTCATCGTGGTCTCAGTGATGGAGGATGGGAAGGTCACAGTAATCGATCAATTCATGCCTTCATACGGTCGTCCATCGATCGATGAAGATCAGGATATATTCGATATATCGACCAAGTTCACGAATGGAAGAGTTTATGCTAACTTCTCGAGAGATCTGAAGGGAGTCGATGGACATGATGTGTCTCTTGATGAATGCAGGTGAGAATGAGTGAGAGAGGAGAGGATAAAGAGAGGGGGTGGTGGAGTGGACTCCCTTCTGATCTCTTCCCATTGCAGATACTACCTCTACACTCCGACTCCCTCATCTCTCGATAAGACAGGAGAGATCAAGAAGCATTCTTCTTCTCCCACTTCTTCAGCTGGCAAGATCTGTCTCAAGTCGTGCTCCACTCTTCCTGCCACTCCCAAACCAACCACTGCCAGTCCATCGACCACTCAGAAGATTGTAGAGAAACCAGTGAAGGAAACGAAGGAAACTCCGAAAGAGATCAAGATCACTCCTTCTTCTTCCCTTCCCACTCATCCATCGACTACTCCATCAACCACCACTCCTTCTCCTCCTTCAGTCTCCATCTCATCATCCACTGCTTCTTCCATTCCCTCCACTACAAAGATGGCGATGCCTCCCCTCCAGACTGGTCCTTCTCGTCCCATTCCCAAGGCCAGATATGCACTCAAGATCAGAATCGTCAATAGAGAATTCGTGCCCGATCTCTCGAATGAGAAGAGTGAATACTACCAGAGTTTCACGAAGGATCTCAAGTCTGCTGTGAGTTGATCATTCCTTCCTTCTTTCCATCATCAAAGATCCTCATTCAATCTGATCTCTTCAGGTGGACAAGGCTCTCTCCATCAGATGGAAGGATATCGAGATGGGACGAGTCATCCAATACACGAAGGGAAGCGTCGTTGCCCTCGTTGAAGTGGATGCACTCAAGTCGTCTCCCCGTCCCATCGAGATCAAGTCTGTCATTGAAGAGACTGCCATCAGAGGATCAATCAATGGAGTCGAGATCGAACCTACCACTGTCACTGTCGAACAATTGCGTACGTTTCTTGCTAGCTACTGGAATCATGACACTGAACCACTAATAATCATTCTCATTGCAGCAGTTGAGCTGCCCTCTGGACCGAAGGAAGTGGAGGATATAATGATGGATCGTCACTTCCTCTCTCAGATAGGATGGCTCATTCTGGCCATCGTCCTCCTCATACTCGTATCTATCTGCTGTCTCTGTCTCTTCTGTCGATGCAGACGAGTCTCCCACCAATTCGTGAGTCTTCCCTCCTCCTTCTCTCTTTCCGTCCTCCCGTGTGACTTATCCTTCTCACTCCTCTCACTAACTGCTTAACCCCTTCTTTCTCTCCGCTTCTCCATTCCAGAGTCCGATGGGATCGCAGAACGGCAAGACCTACTCTGACATCCCATACAAGGCGGTATGCACCCCCTCTTTTGTGTGAAGTGTGCACTCACCTCTCCCTCTCTCTCTTCTCATTCAATCATGCAGAATTTGCAGGATCCGTACCCAGCCTACCCCATGCCTGCTGGATACAACTATGGAACTCGTGAGTGACTTCCTCCTTCCCTCTTCTCTCCCCTATCTCATCCCTCCCCTTGCAGTGAATCTGAAGAAGACCTCAACGGCGACGTCAACAGCTGGATTCGACAACAAGGCCTTCCAACATCAACGTCACTTCTCACAAGCGACGACTGCATCGACGAAGAATAGTCCCCCTCCTCCTCCTGGGAGTGAGAATCCACCGAAGGGAATGGGAGAGACGAACTATCAGGAATGGTTGAGAGAGGTATGCATTCCATTCTCATCTCCCGCAGTCTCAACCCAATCTGTACTATCTCCTAGTCAAAGCAATTGCGGTCGAGAGAGATGGATAGATTAGGATAGTGGATATCCAAGGTCGGGAATGGTAGCTCCGTTACTTCTCTCTCTTCCTCTTACTCTTGCGTCGAAATGACCTCGACCTGTAAGGATAGTGATCGTATCTAGGCAGCCATTCAAAATACACCTAAAGGAGCCGACTAAGGGATCGAAGGAGTGTCTTCTTCCCTTTAGAGAGATCCGAATGAGGGATGAATCTCTTCTCTTCAGGTAGCCAGCAAGCCAGCATCTCAAGAGCACGAGGAGTCGATCACCGTGCCTCGTCCTCCTTCTGCCACCCCCTATGTGTCGTATCCCAATGATCCGAGTGCATACTACACTCTAGGAGGAGAACACAGAACAGGCACTGCCAATCGAGCATTCCGACACTAGATCGATCCCCTCCCTCCCTCTCCCTCTGCACATTCACTTGCACTCCCTATGCCATTCGTACTCTCTCGTCAATACGGTTGCTTCCCTTTGAATCTTTCACCATTCCTTCTCTTGTCTCTTCTATCCTTCCATAGTTGTATGTAGTATCTCGATCACATCAACATGCTTTCAATTCCTCCTCCCGACATTTCAATCTACGCAAAGATTCATTTCAGAGAACTTAGATGCTATTTTCAATAATATATTTGCTCAATGTAAGATGATCCCGAGATTTTACCATGAATGTGATGTGATGTTCAGATCCACATTTTATTATTTTTTTATCAATCGTCCATTACATTGTTTGTAATTATCAAGTGTGCAACTCTAGCTCACTAATAAAACATATAATTTTCAACAACCTCGATGAATGGACAATCAAGAATTGGATAACAATCAAACAACGGGTGTAACACAACGAATCCATGCGATTATACCGCAACAAAATATGAAGTGATAAAGTCAGTTAATAGAATTAACACGATGATCAATATATCAATATTAGGTCTACCATTATCTAGTCATTTTCCTCTTCTTATTATGTCCATGCCCAGCAGATTCATCTATCAATTCTCTCTGAAATTCAATCTTTCTCATTCAGATACTCTAGCGAGACACAATCACCTTATTAGCCTTCGTCTTGAACTTTCCTTGAATCGTCCGACTGAGTGAACCACCCATACTGAAATTGGAATATTCAATGCAGCATGAATAAGTGTGTCTTCTAGTGACTCCATGCTGACAACCAGGATCATACAATCAGGATAAACAATAAATAACGAACGTCTCGGCCATTTCATCGTCGCTGACGTCTTTCTCGTCGTCTGATTCGGTCACTATTCCGTTCTTCTTGTCTGTGAAGTATTTCATCAGTCTCTGCAAACAAAGGGCGTTTATAGTTATTATCAAAGACGTCTTTTGCTCCAAGAGCAGACCCAACAAGGAACATCTACAGTATATATACTATATATACATATCTACTGGCAGGAGATAACAAGTATTACTGGAAAAAAAGATAAATGAACAAACATGCTTACCTCCACCTGTGGGTTGCATCCCTTGAAGGACATACGACCGTATTGAAGATCTTCCAAGAATTCGAGATCTTTTGTGAAAACGAAACGGTCTCTGAAAATAAATTGCTTGCTATCACCGAAAATTGAACCAATTCCGATTCCACCATTTTAAAAATCAGATATCTGTATTGCAATTCAAGTTCAAAATTTTAAAAGGCGTATCATGCTCGACGATGCTCGGCTCGTACTCATATCCCCGCGTGAAGAAGACCAGAATGACCTAGTAAACAACGAAATAACTCACGACGCAGAAGAAGATGCGTCTCCATTTTTCGACTTGATTGATTCCCCTGCAAGATACGCTTTCTGAAGATCAGACTCCTGCTTCTTCTTCTCTTTCTCTTCTATACGCTGTTTCGTACGGCGCATAAACTAAAACGGTATTGATAGGAAAACGGTGATATATGGTTTAGTTCCCACCTTCATGTCCAGCACATTTGCGGAGATTTTGGACTCATCCTTCGCCATCGCGTGAATAGGCCTGTAAAAGGGATTATAGCAGGGAATTGGAAGCAATCAATATTTCTAAAAAAATCGGGCAACTTGGTGTGATGTGAGATATTGCACTCTAGTTAATGGCTATATAACGGAAACGGAAGCGGATACTGTATTTTCTCGTTCGAAATGTGTTGATGTTACTGTTTGAGGCATTTTCGTTTTTCTTTGTTTGCCATTATCAAAGCTATCTTTCGCTTTCCAGAATGGTAAAAAGATCGGTCGAAGAAGACGAAAGTGCGTCTTCCAGTCAAGAAAACTTCAAAGTCCCTTCTCTACCAAATAAGGATGAGCCACCCGCCAAAGTTCCTAAAGGTACACAACTTATATCTAATTATATTGATATCAGTCACGCTCAGTATCTTTTCAGTACCCACACTGAAATTCGAATCGACGTATCTTCGGTCGATTCCCGCTGCCACTCAATATGAGAAGTCCTTCATGCACAGAGACGTAATCACTCACGTCGTCGCAGCTCAGTCAGTCTTTGTCTAGTTTAATTAACTAATCACTTATTGCTTCTAGGACGGACTTCATTATCACTGCTAGTTGCGATGGCCATCTGAAATTCTGGAAGAAGAAATATGCGGAGGGAGTTGAATTCGTGAAGCACTTCCGATGCCATCTACGTTCGTTTCTTTTCTCCTTTTATATCATCAATGTGTTCGATCTGCTTTGGATTTGACTAAATCGTGATCTTTCTTCTCTATTTGATAAGTTTCGTATTGTAGACGCGTTCTCTCACATCTGCGTAAACTTCAATGGAACCCTGCTGGCTACAGTCTGCACTGAGGTACTCAAGTATTATTGATTCATCTGTTTTCATGATTATTTCAGGACAAGTCAGTGAAAATCTTCGATGTGGAAAACTTCGATATGATCAACATGATCAAACTCGATTTCGCACCGAGAACTGCAGGATGGATCCATCAAGGTTAGAGTGACTTACCTCATTGTTCTTATCCTTCTGTTATCTTGAGGATCGGATGTAATCCACGCCCTTGCCATCTCTGATTCTGAGAGTGGGAAGATTGTGATTGTGGATGGAAAGGGAACGGCCGAACCTATTCACACCATCGAGAATCTCCACACGAAGAGTGTTCGCTGCATCGAGGCAAGCTATTTCTTTAAATCGCGGATCTAGCTTGCTTTCCACCAACTATCTGAGATCATTCTTAGTACAATCACAAATTGGACGTTGTGGTCTCTACCGATGATCAAGGAATGATTGAGTTTTGGAGAGGAGAGAAGGGTAATTTCGAATTCCCAGAGGATGTTCTCAAGTGGGAGGTCAGTATTCATTCAGTTTATTTCGAACACTTTTGTTCATTGTTAACAAAGGTTCCATTCAGTCGAAGATGGATACTGATTTGTACGAGTTTCTGAAGGTGAAGACACTCGCAGTTTGTATCAGAGTATCGCCCAAGGTAAGGAGAAGCGTTAGTAACGACTTCTTTATTATCCTCTTCTCAGGGAGATTCATTCGTTATTCTGGCTGAAGACAGGAGGATTCGATTCTTCGACTTCTTCACTGGCAAAATCACGAAGACTCTCGATGAAACTCTCCCGAGATACATTGAGACGGGAAAGACTAACAAGTTTGTTATCGTGCTATTTTTATTCATTTACTTTCCCCCATAATACGCCATTAATCACGACCCCCATTGAATGTTTTCTCAGGAACTTCGGACTTCAGTCGATGGAATGGAATCGTCGAGTTGCAGTGGAGAGGGAATTGGATAAGGACAGGAGTAATTCATTCCGCCACTCTACTTTCTCTTTCGATCTATCTGGCAACTTCCTTCTCTTCCCTTCTCTCATTGGAGTGCAAGTGAGTAGAAGATAGGGGAGGGAGATGAATGAATTGATCTATTGAGGTGTACAACATCGTGACAGACACTGTAGTGCGTACGATTGGACAGGAAGAGACGATCAGACTGAATATGGTCTCCCTCTGCAGAGCTGTTCCCGATATCAGGACGAAGCTACAGGTAGAATGAGAGACTGGAGAGATTGGAGTAATCAGAAGATATCTAGGGAGCAGCGACCACGGTAGAGACGGAGACTGCGGATAATCCCAATCTCAACAAGACTCACGATCCTGATCCCATTATGGTAATGATTACGGTAGTTAGGGGTTATTGATCAGTCTGGTTAAGGTGTGTGGTGCATACCGAAAGAATCGCTTCTACCTCTTCACTAATGCAGAGCCATTCACAACTGAGGTATTGTCTTTTTTATCATTATTATGTGTATCTACTGTTAAATAGCGAGAGACAAAGAAGTATTCAGATGGATGAGGAGGGAGGAACAGGTCGAGATGTATTCAATGAGAAACCGAAGAAGGAAGACACGATTACTGCTGTCGAGGTAAGGATTCGATGGGATTTGATTACGGTAATATCGATTGATTCCAGGCAGAGAAGGCTCAGAAGTCACTTGCTACTTCTGCCATTATCCACACTTCGATGGGGGATATCCATCTAGAACTATTCCCTAATGAGTGTCCCAAGGTACGGTAGATACTGTAGAGAAAGAGGGGGAAATATGGATTGATTACAGACAGTGGAGAACTTCTGTACTCATGCCCGTCGTGGATACTTCAATGGTCTATCGTTCCATCGAGTCATCAAGAGTTTCATGATCCAGACGGGAGATCCGACGGGAAGAGGAACGGGAGGAGAATCTATCTGGGGACAAGACTTCGAGGATGAATTCCATCCCAGATTGAGACACGATAAACCATACAAGGTCAGGCGAAGCATCAAACTCAACTCGAGAGAGTCAATTGCTCGACATCGTAAATGGTATCTCATTCCGTTCTCTTCTCAGGTCTCAATGGCTAACGCAGGTCCAAACTCGAATGGATCTCAGTTCTTCATCACTACAGTACCCGCAGAGTGGTTGGATGGAAAGAATACTCTATTCGCTGAGGTGAGTCCATTGATACACGAATTTGTTACACGGTTATGTGAATTCTCATAATAGTTATATGTCTCTTTAGGTGACGGAGGGATTCAATGTAGTGCAGAAGATCAATGGAGTTCCGACGCACGGAAAGAGTGGAAGACCGAAGGATGAAATCAAACTAGTCTCCATCTCACTCAGATAGAGTTAACACCATTCACATTCATTGTTTCAATATGCGATTCACAAACTGTTCTAACATAATTTGTTCATGTTTATTGGTTGTAAAGAGAGATCTCATCAATTGAATGAATGAAGTATATACGGTATCTTCAGAGTGGAAGAAGTACGGTAGAGGAGGGTGTCAGGCAGCAACTTCAGTGTCCCTCTTGCTAGCTACACTCTTTGATATCTTGGGTTCATCCTTCTCAGCTGCTTTTATCATCAACGTCTCTTCTTCTTTTGTTCTTTTCTCCTCCAATGCTGCTTCCTGCAAAGACAATCCCTTCTGGACACCGTACTCTATCGATTGGTCTCACAATCATCTCATGACGCAGCTTCACTGCTTTGCTTCGTGTGTTCCTCTGTCTCATCCAATAGGCGACCTCATCCTGAAGGGAAAGGAGGGAGTACGGTATCGATGGATGGACTCACGTAGATAAGAGGGAAGATGCAGATAAAGAATGCGAAGATTGCGAGAGAGCAGATAACAGCAGTGGGATAGTTACGAGGAATCTCTTCCTGAAGGGGGAGAAGGGAAGGAGGGAGGGTGGGGATGGGAGGGGAGACACTCACAAATAGGAAATCCATTAGTGTCAGACGAATACGACGACCTTTCGATTCCATCGTTCCAAATGAGAATGAAGATGGTCTTCACTCCCATTCCTCATTTATTCTACGGTCGTTTCCACCCTCTCATTTCACACTTTTTCTTATAAATGGGTTGTTGCAAAATCCCATTATTTCTCAAATAACGTTCCTCGCTGTTTTGAGAAGTGTACGTTTGGCAGTAAAACCTCGTATGAGTGCATGGAGAAAGAGACTATTCTCGACCCATTTACGATTTCCTCCTTCTTAACTTCCTCGCCCTCTCCATTATCAAGAATTGGGAACTGTTTACTCGTACTCGAATGAATGATTAGAAAGGGGAAGAATTAACCCGTGTGAGAGATGAGAGATGAACAATACGAGAACTAGTCAATGGTTGATTGGGATAGATCAGATGTTGATGGAAGAGATTGTTGAGAGGAAGGAAACTCCTTCAATCCATGCGATGAAACTCTCACTTCAACCCATTCAGTGTTGAATTCATAGACGACCATTGAATAGTAGAAGGAATTGATGGCTACTAGGAGATACTCACACACACAGAATATGACGTAGGCTGAAGGGATAAGGATAGATGTGATTGGAGGATGGAGGGGAATACCTGTAGTATTGCAATTTGTTGTTGCGTATGGATAAGAGAATCCAGTGGATACAGAAGCGATGAATGAGATGGGAAAGATGAACATCTTGATAGCGAATGAACGACGGAACTGGAGATAGAGAATGGATGAAGAAGAGTGAATAGTGGAGCATACCCTTTTCCTCCTTAGAAGATCGTGTCTCCTCAGCATAATTGATTGGAAGATGATGTTGAGATTGAATGAGATAAGCCAGAATCCGAAGAATGATGCATGAATCACTGGAATGGAGAATAGAATATGGTTCGATGGAAGGGAAGGAAAGGGTCATCAAAGAGTGTGCTGTGTGTGTGTGTGACCTCCCCCTCTCCAAGTGAGATAACCACAACTCGATTAGAACAACTAGAGATGAGCACTAGATTGAGAATGGAGAGGGAGACGAACAGAAATGAGCATTGATGTGAACGACAGAAACAGCAAGAAGAGAGAGACTCTCCACTGCTGTCGAGACTCCCGTGATTCTCTTGAGTGGCTGCCAATCGAAGCATTGATAGAAGATCTGAGAGAGAAGGAATATCGATTGGATGGAGTAGATCACTCACATATCCCATCATTACTCTGGCTGGGAAGTGGACTAGCATGATAGCCTGCCATACGAGTCGTTGTGGTTCCCATACTCCGATTGCATAAGAGACAGGAGGAACGGGACTAAACACAATGTAATGGAAGGGAAGAAGTGAATGATCTACCTCGTGGAATTGGGACAGCCCGGAATCGTGAATTTAGCCAATGTTTCATGTTGGAAGAGAAAAGTGTAGAACAATAGGATAAAACATCCGAAACCAGGAAGAACAGCAGCCAAAATGGAGATGAGAGTAACTGAAAGGAAGAGAGTATCGAGATAGAACGAGTTGTGGAATTGAGTACTGTATGGTCTCACTTTTGATTCGATGCGGTTTGTGAAGATACATTTCGTCCCTGAAGAGAAGTTCTCATAATCAGTTGAAGAGGGTCAAAAGTTGCAGAGAAAGAGAGAAAAGATATGAAAAGCTGTAGACTAAAGAAGAAGAGGAGAGAAATGTACCAACTGGTTCATTCTATACAATGGTAAGGAAAGGTAAGAGTGGGGGAGAAAAGAGAGGAGTGGAAAGGACTCTCTATCTATCGCTGCCGTTATAGAAAATGAATGTGAAGTTCGCCTAAAAGTCTTCTTCAAAGGGAGAACGGAAAGAGGGAAGAGCTAACTTTCGATTGTTCAATCTATTTCATCTCAATCGTTGTATCGACTATACAAATTTCGATAATGAGCTTCTTCTCATTATGATCGACAATTGAATGATTTCTCCAAAGTACACATGTACTCTCAATCACCGTTAGATGGTGTAACGAGCATTCCCTCTCATCTTCTAGATGTTTCCGTGTGTTGTCCCCCTCAGGACAGCTTGAGCTGTTGTTATTGAGGGATGAGGGGGCGGAGAGAAGAAGAGAAGAGAAGAGATCAGAGAGGATCAGTCACTCTCTCAGTCTTCTCAGTCCTCTCTAAAAATGCTTGCTCCATTCTTTGAGAAAGCTCCTTCTCTTCTCAATCAACCAGATGGTTCTGTTCTATTCGAATGCATGGCCAATGCTAATCCCCAACCTACCATCCAATGGTTCGGAGATCTCATTTCTCATTTAAATCTGATCTTTGATCTCTCAGGTTCTTCAAGGATAAGCCAATCAACGACGAACGTCATATCTGCAAAATCAAGAAGATGGTTGGAAAATGGTCTGTCACCATGGTGATCAAGGTAGGTCAAGTGAGGGAGATAGAGGGAGAGAGAAAGATGAGTGAGAATGAATGGATACTCTTCAGAATCCGACTCAAGCTGATCAAGGAGTCTATAAAGTAGTGGCGACGAATGACAGAGGAAGTCACTCAGTGGAACAGCAGTACGTTCATGTGTGCACGGGCAATCAAATATTCAAGACTCAGTGATTATCCATTGTTTATTTGTTTATTGATGTACATAAATAGCATCCTGACTATCCTATAACGACTAGATTCAGTGAGAGATTCGATCGAAAGGAGAAGAGAGGGAGAGGAAGAAGGGATTAGGATCCGAATGCTTCAGTAGATGCATCAATGGGAGTGAATTCATAGTTTCCTCTTCCATCCATGAATAGAGAATACTCGTGATGAGCCCACAAAGATTTCCTGAACAGTTAACTTTAGGATTTATAGACCGTTTAAGTCGCGTCGCCAAATCATCAAATTTTGGGGGGGGGGGGGTGCATAAATGCGGCATTTTTTCAATTCTGTTTTTTTTTAATTGAAAATTCAGTTCTTGGATAAAAATGAGCAGTTCCGCATATTTGCCCGGGCAAAAATGCGGACATCTCAAGCCATTTCTCCGTAACTTAGCCCGGTCAAAGATACGGAGCTGTTAATTTTCATCCTCAACATCCATTTTCAAACTAATCGAAACCCTTGCACAAAATATTTTATTTGGCGACATGACATGACCTAAATGGTCCTAATTTCCCTTGGCTCGGACTCTACTCTAATGATTGTTACCTGTGCGATACAGTGAATAGAGTGATATTCAATTGTCTGCACAAAGAGTACATCGCCCCCTCCACGTCAACTGAGACGGCAGAAGTACACTCATCGAGGATGGCATATCGAGGGCGATGGTAGAAGAGACGAGCCATCTGAGAGAGAGACCATCGAGGGAAAGGGAAGGGCGTCACTCACAGCGATTCTCTGTTTCTCTCCTCCAGAGAGGACATCAATCCAATCGTGGACTGCATCCCATCCTCCTTCTCTATCCAATACATACTCCAATTGAACGTGTTTCAGAAGCTCGGCTAGCTTATCATCACCGAAACCCTGCAATTATTATCAGTTGTACATCGTTTCGAAATTGTATTACGAATGCAACTCTTCAACGTTATCGAGGGTTCATGTATCACTGTAGATTTTCTCACCTTCTTTCTTGCTTGATACAAAGTATCAGGGTAGATGACTTGATCTCTCAATGATCCGAGTGGCATATACGGTCGTTGAGGAACGTAGAAGAGCTTTCCAGCGATTGGTTTAGTGAGAGTTCCACCATAGAGAGGCCAGAGTTCTCCCAATACTCGGAAGAGTGATGACTTGCCACACCCATTCGGACCGCACACAATCACATTACGACCGGCTGGGACCTGGAAAGGAGAAAGTATGTTTCAGAATGTAGCTACAATGTGGATACATAGATACAACGATCATTTAGATAAGAGCTGCACAGAAAGCTACATAAAATTGTGAAAGAGTGAACACAGTCGTCACCTCGAAATCGAGAGAACGAATGAGAACATCTCCATTTGGAGTGAGAAGAGGAACTCCCTCGAATCGAATCAAATCGTCGTTCGCTATGAATTTGCCTGAATGATTCGAGTTTCAGAAGAAAGATGGGAGACAGATATTACCTCTCTGATTGAGAAGATTCTCAGCAAGGGATCGATTCTCCTTCGAATCATTCACTATCGATCGTTGATATTTTCCTGGGAAGAGAAATTCAGTTCAGATTCGAACCATTTAATTGGTATTGCCAATGATCCTTGTACTAATCACCTTTGCTGACATCATCGAGAACCTTTCTGAATGTATCAACACGAAGAGTGAATCCAGCCAATCTCGTCGCTTCTCTTCCAGCAAGAGCCAATCTGATGAGGATGGAGTAGAGATCAAAGATCAATTGGTTACTCTAGATACCTTCCGAGTGCCTCCGCCATCTTGAACATCATTCGACCGCTGTTGTAGTAATCCTACAAAAAAGGAAAACTTGAAGCTGGCACGAGTGAATCATCAAACCTGCATGAGTTCGCTCTTCGTTTTGCCGTGATTTCCTCCATTCTTGGAGAAGAAAGGACGAGAGACAGTGTACCATCCAACTACCGTTGCAAGATACTTAGCGATGATGTTGTCCACGAATCCAACGGAGAATCTAGAAACAATCAGATAAAACCAGACTTTCTCATTCGGTCTCCTTGGTTACACGAGACAGACGGCGGAAATGATCCTACCTGAACTTGATGGTTGTTCTCAGATGTTGAATGAGAGTGTCGAATGAAGAAAGTGAAGTGATCTTCTCCTTATCTTCTCCCTAAATTATTTTTTTTCAACAACTGTTTCTTCTATTCGACTGACCTTATAGAAAGCTACTTCCTCAGCATTCGCAATCAATCTCGAATTGACATATCTGAACTCTCCTTCCAATTGTTGTTCCTTCGCTGTCAATCGACCCATCTGAAAAGAAAAAAAATGAGATGAAACCTAACTGTTCTTTCAGATGATCACAGGAATAGTTCGAAGGAGAGAAGTTACTTACGGGAGCTCTCAACCAAGTAAGTGCGAGACCAGAGATAATGAGATATCCGACTAATCCAGAGGGAGATTTGAATCCAAGAGCAGATCCAAGACGCCAGATGTACAGAGCGAGATCCACCAACGGCTGAATGCAATACAATCAAACTATTTTCGTGAAGATTCTATGGAATCCAGATAGAAAATCAACTGACCTTCGTGAAATTGGCGTACAACTCAACGAGTGCATCACAGAATTTGTCGACATCTTGGGTCAGCAACTGGTCAGCATTGGCGATTCGATTGTCCATATTGCCCAGTTTGTAGAAAGTCATGTTCCTGAATGGAGTACAATTGTTTTTAAAAATCATCAGATATAACTGAATAAAAAAGGAAGAGATCTGTTACTTGAAGTATTCATTGTATAGATGTCTAGTGAGCGAATCGCGGAAGAGAACCTTCAGTTCAGAGAGAGAAAACTGAAATGAGGAATGAATGCGATTGATATTATCATTCCCACAATCGAACCTTCAGCATTGCGTTGACGAGTGAGATAGCAGGAGTACACAGAATGTATCCAACCACCCCAGTTTTGAATTCATCTTTGTCCCTATCGATGATGGCTCTGGAATAATCTACAGATGAATGACTATAGATCGATTCAAACTCACGCTTCAATCCTGGTCGAAGTGGTGATCATCCACACATCTGCGTATGTTCGACAGAGCAGAGAAACTGCGATCAGGAACATGTACAATGTCTGCAAAAAAAATTACATTTTCATCTTCTATTTTGTCCATTTATTCATTTGCAGGTTCCTATTTCCCCTGTAGCGACGTTCCTTTCTCGTGTCTCTCCCGTATCAGAGAGTACCACTCTTCGAATGTCTACACTCCACAGTACAGAATAACACAATCTTAGAACCATCTCGTCATTCCTCCCATTCTCCATTCTATTCTACCCATTGAATCAATGGGGATTGTTCATCTCACTTTCTCCACTACTCAATCGTGTTATTCCTCTTGCTCAATTAATTCATTCACTGACCTGCTTGCATATTATCTTGGGAACTAAAATTCGGACGATACTGAAGAGTTTCTTGAAGAAAGTGAGATCAAGTTTCGTCTTCACTCCCTTCTTTGTGACAATTGGAGTGGCTCGTGCTAATCCAGCTCTGATTGAGAAGAATAGATGGATTATCGATCGAGATAGGGAGGAATGGTCTACCTTGCTGCTCGAGTCTTGTATAGTTTGAGTATTAGAAGGAACCCTCCAAGTCCGATGGCAGCAGGTGCAAATTGACTCTTATGGAGGGGTTTAGAGAGTAGAGCCATATCGAGAGGAGAGAAGAGGAAGAGTGAGCTGAGTAGATAGTGATAAGGAGAGTAGATACAAACTACGGGCAATGGACCGGCAAGGTCAGAGAAGAGAGGGGACAACCATTGATTGTATCCGCGTATTCTAGTCACTCTTTAGACTATCCCCTTCACAAGTTGCACTTCTACTCATTCTTCTTTTCGGTTTGAGTGCACCATCAGTTAAATTTTTTTACAATTCGCATGATAATGTATATTGTATCCATTCATTCTCGATTTATTTTGCGAGGATACATTCAGAACCTTTTTTCATATTCTGCCAAATAACCACGGCCCTCCAAACAGCGCAATTTATCCGCTTACACCACCACGTTAGCGCGGGCTGGCTCCGCCCATTGGCAAAGTGCCAAAACCATGACAAGTTTGATTTACCGCTTCCGTACGAAAGCCTACCGTAGCCTTTTCGGGTCTTAACTACGGTAGTTAGGGCTGGAGCGTGGTTGTGTCTCGATGTTTTGATTTATTACTTGTTTTCTTAAAAGCATTTTAAAACTGTTTTCTAAACATAATAAGACGAGAATGTTTTGTGTGATTGCACGAGGCTTTGGAGGAAGCCACTGGACAGGTTTTGATTAACCTTCTGGTGAATATCGGGCCATTTTCTAGTTTATCATTTCAGCAATGCTTACACTTACCTTCCGAAGTGCGTTCTGCACCTATTATTGATTCATTCTGCGGTTTATACAATATCA
>LS506676.1:26754-39823 GCA_900490845.1 Pristionchus japonicus
GAGCAATGAGAGTATTAGCGGCGATAAACGACGAGACCTGAGGGCGCCTGTCTGGTATCAATTATGCCATGAAGAGGACAACGCGACTGTAAAGGAAAGTTAGAACGCATCATATCTCCCCCTAGTAATCAGACGTTTAGAGAGAAGCGGAGTCCGGATTGCTACATGGGGGTGGAGTCAGAGTGGAATAGACGCTGGAGCAGAAGAGAGTAAAAGACCGAGAGGAGATTCCTCTTCTCGTCAATAAGGAATAGCGAGAAAAGGGAGGATGACCGTCAGATTTTATCAATTCGAAGCGATCACTCTCCGCTCTGACTGGCCAGAGAGCGGGTGAAATTGAGAGAGTCAGAACTTGAGATGCGAAAAAGAGCAGAATGTCGGAGATCATAGGCAATCGTAAGGAGTAGCAGACGAAGGAAAAGGACGGGGATTGCTAATGCGAATCGGGAAAGAAGAGAGTAATAATGGATTTTCGACACTGAATTGGGTCTCACAGAGTCTCGCTAGATCTGGTTCGGAAGGCTCAATTACGCCTGCTTTCTCTCCACTTCTCTCACATCTTCTTCATTCATTCTTGGTTTCCAGCTTCAAAATTTCATTCAGAGCATATTACACGATTTTTATTGTTGGATCACATTACATAGAAGTACCTGCGAAGTAAAAAGGTCACAACAGCAAAGATATTGACGAACGTTTCACAATAAATGCGGGACGATGCAATTCGTATTGATGAGAATCAAGAGGCAGTGAAAGAATGAGAGCAGCCTCATCGCGAATGAATTAAACGAGAACGGAGGAAGAGGATATTGTTGTTCACTGATCATGCAGTACGATTAGAATTGATTGCACGATCGATATTACAAAGAACGAGGAAGACAATTGCACTAGAGAGACAACACGAGAAGGAAGACACATACTTAGAGCACATACCACGGGACCTAACTCTAACAACTTCTGGACAATCGATATTACAAGGGAGGACTCATGTTTCCTGTGCTCTCTCCGCCATCCTCGTAGCCTCATCAAAATTAAAAAGAAGAAACAGAATACGCGACAAAGCCTTTGACGACACATACGAAGACGCTAGAACAAGCAACTGAAAATGTCACGAAATCGAGAGAAGGATCGAAAGGAGATGTGGGGAACGGTAGATAGGTACGGAGAGACTTCAGGAGCCATCGCAAGGCGAGGGATAAGGCAAATCGATAATATCAGCTATATTGAGAGGATACGATAGGACTAAGGGAAGATACGTCGACTCAGAAGAACAACAGTCGGAAGGCGAGCATGTACGCATACGAGATAAGGGCTGCAATCGATTGATCAGTTTCGATACCGTAATCCTTTCTGGTTTTGCTAAGAAGCAGCAACCTTATGTACCTAAGAGGACCCAAATAGCAGAGTTTCCTCTTATGACAGTGCCTCCTGTCATCTGTCAGTTCACACGTTCGAGAAGTTACAACTCCTTGGTCTCAGATCTACGCAACAGCAGCGCTTTCTAATCAATGGATAAGCTCACCACAGGCGGGAATTGTGATCACCCAAGTGCAGATGATCCCTCCGAATACGCTCCACTTTACTCCTTCCGGCGAGTGAACATGACCCATGGCCACAATCGATCCGAGCTGAGAATACAAGAGTAATGAAGTTAACAAATACAAACAACCTATCTCCGTGTCTCCTAGCCTACCGTAACCTCCCCATATCGTATCTCCCTACCGCATCCCACCGTACTCCTCCCGTTCCCTTGCTTACCATGCCCTCCTCGTTCCCATACCGTATCAATCGTTCCTCCCCAACTTTCCCTAGCGTAAGCCCTCCTCTCCTTTCACCCTCCCTGTTACCGTAATCCTCCCCTTCCGTACCTTGCACACGGTGGAAGAGATTGGCAGACCCATCTTCGAGGCGTTCAGCACGGCCGTTGACGCCCCGACTTCAATCGCGAAGCCCCTGAATATTGATTATTGATTCATTGATTGCCGATTACGGTATCTTAGCGGTTTGGCAACTGTGGATATCGATTTGTCGACTATTGAAGAAGTTTCAATTTTCTGCTCCTTCTTTGTAATGGAACATTCGGTCGATCGCTATCGTACCCCACCACTTATCGATCCCTTCCCTACCGTACCTCGCCGGGGTCATCTCGATGATATCTGAGCCCACTGTCTTGATGACGCGCGCTCCGTACATCCACAGACCGACGGACATTGCGAGGGCGCCGAATGCCAGAACCCATCTGGAGTGTGGAAGGGATTGGTTGAAGCTTAGAGATGAGAGCATCTGTTGCGACAACTCCATTATTCACACGAATTATCACTCATGAAGTAAACAGTACTAATCAGTACAGGCAAGTGTATGCCCAGTCATCCTCGATTATTATCCATACAATCATGGTAAAAGTGGATAAGTCAATGCTCATCTATCGAATGAGCGTTACTCAGAGAGAACAGGCCGTCGCCTCATGATCTAGCGTCGAGTGACGTGCCTTTCTTGGAAAAAAACATACAGAGGAGTCTGCTGATTGACGCCTCCATTGCAGATCACCAGCATCGAGACGAAGGGAGCGATCGCGTTGCTGAAACGAGACAATTTTCAATTCCCTCCAAAAAAGAAAACTTCCGAGAACCTGGTCATTTGCAATGAAGGCTTTAATGTATGAGAAATAGCCACTTTCATCGGTCAGACAGACAGAAAGATGACGCGAAATCGAGAGAGCCCTCCCATCTCACCTGATGTCGTTGCCCCCGTGGGCGAATCCGAGGAAGCACGAGGTGACAACCTGGAAATACAATATTTAACGGGTTACACAACACAAAATATCTAATTTTCGCGAGATATTTCTTGTCAAATTGATTGGGAGATCTCGTCGATCCGTACCTGGAGGTTGGCGAACAGCTTGGTGGCGTGCCTATCTTCTCCCCTTTCCGAATGGAAGAACCAATCGAGTGCTGTCCGGATCTTCATCACGAGCTTGGAATCGTAGAAGAACATGAACATCGACGCGATGAGCTTCGCGGGCATCGAGTGGGAGATGATCTCAGCCATCCAACAGAGGAACTTCGCAATCTTCGCGAGACAGAAGCGGTAGAATTGGAGGATCTTGGCGCGACAGAAGCGTTTGAGACTCAGGATCTTGGCGCGAGAGAAGCGGAAGGCACGGATGAAGCAGTTGCTTGAGCTCGGATCCTCCTCCCAAACCTCGATATCCTCCAGCTCATCGATCACCGCAAGAGGGGCTGGAATGGAAGACATTGGAAAGATTTAAGGAGAACACACCTCATAACACCACATCACAACAGGTTCACTCTGTCACAACTACCACACCTCGAATATGTCTCAATACAAATGCTTTTGTCACCTAGAGAACCCGCAAACATGGCATATCTGAAATGAAGGATTTTTGTGCTATCATTCTTCGGCACTTCTGCAGTTCATCGGAAAATTGATGTTTTTTTTATTATGTTTGGCTGTTTTTGTTAGAGGAACCAGTCTGGAGTCAAAGGCGATCCTAAGGTAGGGTCGATGGTCGAGCGAGGATGGATTTTCTGATGAACTCGTAACCCTAGGATCTTTCTTCGGCAAAACTCACCCAACGGTTCCATCAACGACAGCTTCTCGGCTGTCTCCGACTGCATGGCTGAAACAATCAGGTCATTAGGTAATCATCACTCGTCTCTGCTTTCTGGTTCACCTCTCCCATTTAGTATTCATTATGTTATCATAAAATAAAGCAATGTAGTGTTAACAGTAAAACTCTGACTGTGGGGAAGAAAGGAAACACTGTGAATAATGCAATGATTTCCGTGTTCTTATTTTCTCTCTCAAAGTACAGAGCCTCAACAGGAAAGAAAGTAATTCGCCAGATTGACTTCAATGATTCATCACTAACCACATCGAATCTTCAACTCCTCTAGGGGGCCCTCAACGAAGAAGATGAACAGAAAGGCGGCGATCCCGATTACGACAGCGGCCGTGATTGCCGCCCACAGAGGAAGTTCGTTGCCGGTCACGACTGAAAAAGAGTAGTGAACGTCCACAACAAAGACGATGTTGCATAATCCCTTTCCCATTCAAAGCAAAACGTTGGTTAAATAGAGCTCATGCATAGATCGGACAGGAGCATTATTCATAACTCGCTTCAACAACAAATCTTTTGGGTGAAAGTTGCGACAGCATCACAACAAGATATTGGACAACTCACCCTCGATTACATCGAAGGATGTAGAGAAGACCAGAAGAGCGACCACGAGGCAGTACAAGAATGGCAGGAGGAAGAGGCCACTCTCGAGAGGGTTCTCCTGGAATAGATACGGTAGGTCATCGATCGATACTCCCTGACAGCAATCGATCGATCAATACCGTACTCTGCGCATGATCGGGTGGTCGATGAAGGCGGCATAGAAGATGATAGTGAAGGAGCCTGAGAAGGCAATCGAGACGATCCAGGAGGCCACTGGAATTAGTTATTTATACTATCAATTAAAATTATTGGTGTACTAATTGTGAATAATTTGCCTAAAACCCGTTTGCTGTAACTCACAAGAAAACATTGATGCGAAGATAACACGAACTAAGCTTCTTTCTGTCATTTTAACTGCATAGGAGAAGAGAGGCTCACCAATCACGCATAGCTTCTCCCATTTGATTCCACTCCATCCAGTGACGAAGAAGCACGCTCCGATGATCGATCCGATGATCGCGTGAGTCGTGCTCACGGGCTTCTTCATCATAGTGGCGATGAAGAGGAACGTGCCAGTGCCTGAGCGTAAACCGCGTATTCTTCAGTTATATCCCCATTTTTTTGTTTTTTCTATCAGGAATCTAGTTTCGTTTCAGGAGATGGCTGATCACTATTAGGCATTATCGATAATCAATCGTGCAAATATCGATGGAATGCTCTTCACAGCAGCTCTAATCATTCAAACCCGTACCCGATAATCGATAAATCGACATTCACAGTAACCCAATCACCCAGATATCGTACCAGCGAGGACGGAGATCTGGGCGAAGAAGAGTTCCTTCTGGCGCCCTTCAAAGAGATCCATGTCGACCACTCCCTTCCGCAGCGTCTCGGTCACCTTGTGCCCTGCAATTCGCAACAGTTTTCAGGTTTTAGACAGTTTTTAGACCTAAAGCTGCCGTCTTGCAGGCCTATTCTCTGATGTCCGGAAGAATATCTGTATCTATATCGGACTGTACACTACATTCGGTGCACCTGATCAATCGATAATCTCTCTTACCGAGCAAGCAGGCTCCGGCACTCTCGAAAAACGAGGCATACGTGAAGGCTTGATAGAGCGTGATGGCCTGTCAATAAAATCTTGAACTCTTTGGTTGCGAGTGGAATGAGTAATAGGTATAGTGAGAATCGACTGGATGGAATGAAGGCGAGAGAGAAGAGTTACGTAATGGAAGGACTATGCAAATGGTCGTTATCTAGTCAGTTCTCATTCGACCTAGTACCGTGGATTGCGCTGAAATCCCTCACCCCCGCTCCCACAGACGAGCCAAAGGTGTTGGCCACGTCGTTGGCCCCGATGGTTCCGGCCAGACCGAGGGAGGCAGCGAATCCCAGGAGGAGGACGATCAGCGCCGCGGGCGACAGGCCGGTGCCACCTTGAATATTCATATTTTGAATTCCCGCCACTTTGTTTCGAAAATCAAAGTACCCATTGAAAACGGTCATTTTTTTGAGAGAAAGGCGGGCGGGAATTATTGGCGGGAATTCAAAAACCGATTTGGTTAACTGACCGTCTCCAGCGCACCAGTCGCCAGTGGCCAGCGACGACATCGTGTTGAGGAAGGACGCCATCCTGAATCAGGATTATCGATTGATATCCGGAAGATATTATCGATCTTTCGCACATCATAAGGATAAGGGAGAAATGATTTTTTAACTTTTCGGTGCAAATTATCCCGTTGATACACCAACTACACACGCCGATCCATAGAAGAGGGAGAACTATGCTAGAAGAAGAAAGAAGAGGGAAGAAAGGATTATAAAGAGACGCCGAAATGACCATTGATCGACCACACTCTCTATCGCTGGATGTTTCTTGTCGTAGCAAACACGGAGAAGATTCGTCAAGATACGAATCCAGAAATATTGTTTCGGAAAAAGAGACCACCCGATTCATTCCCTCTCAAAACGATCTGGCAGAGACAGTTGCGAATTTCCATTTGATCTACCCCTTCTCTTCCTCAAATGCAAAATACCGTGCCATCTTAACTATTTACGTCCATATTGGACCAATTGCACGTTATTTTCGGTCGGTATCACCAATATGGGAGAGATCGATGAGATTTCGTTGCCCTCTCATTTCTTAGGATACTGTAGGCAAAAAACCTGTTCTCACTTAAAATTGGCTTGGGAACAGTGCCGAGTAACGAAGTGCGCGAATACTGTGCAGTCTGTCTGACTCTCTCACTATCTCATGATCTCTTGCCTACTCTAACCAACGACGAGATAGCGCGCGAAAGTGAGAGGGTCAGAAAGAACCAGAGAAGGGGAACACATTGAACGACCGGAGGAAAGGAGAAAAGGAAGACACGGGTCGGTTCAAAGAGGGAGAGAAGAAGATGACGAAATAGTCGAAAGAACACTGACTCTGTCATGGATCATTTCCCCAAGAACATGACAGGTGAAAACCTAGTCTCTGATAACAATGGCAATGTTAGTATTCCGCCTTCTTTCATCATCTCTTCGCCTCATCTCAATCAATCCACTGAATTGCATAAGAGGAGAGATGCAAAAAGAGCGGAATCCTTTTTATTTTCCCAATGACTCATCAGTATCGAGCGCTGATTCCGTGTGTTATATACGGCATCCAACGCCTTTCCTTCTTCAAATCCCTTTGAATTTCGAATAGGCAGAATTTTCTCCAAAAGGGAGAAAGCGCAACCGTAACCGTGTTTTTCACGAACTTCCTGCACCGATGATTCAGGATCAGCAAGAAGATGAAATGAGTGAAAGTCGAAATATACCGAAGAGTAGGCGTGTATTACGCAAGTGTAACGTTCAAGACTAATGCGGATATATGTAGATTTGAATTGCTGAATCCAAAGAAATAGAGAAAGTAATGAATTACGAGCAGAATTGAATGACTCATCGATAAAATCACTAAGGAGGTCTCTAACAGTTCGTACTAGAGATGTAGAGATTGATTGGAAACGCCCAGCGTGAGCAGTGAACTGATTGAGAGCGCAGTTCAAATGGGTAGGGGTAAATGCTTACCTCGGATGACCGATGAGTCTTCCGATGAGACTTCACTTGATCGGAGAGTTCGGTTGATTCGACGGCAACTGTTTGACCTACAAATGAGGGAATGGAGAATGAGACGACGAATGGCTGCTTAGGACTCACTTTTGCGATACCGATTGATTCGATTGATTGAGATCCGATGAACAGATGAACGGAAGAGATTCCTGTTTGTACCCTGAAAATCAATATAATATTGATTGGGAAAGAGAAAAAATAAGATTTGCCAGGCCACCGCGAATTATAGAACGGCTGAAGAAAAGATGAGGTCGGGGGAGTTAGGGGTGGAGCCACCCAAAAGGTAGCAGAGAAGTGAAGAGCACAAACTAGTAAGGATATTCTGAGGATTCCTGATTGGAAATTCTAGAAGAAAGCCTACTGAAGAGAGTGAACAGCTTGAACGACTGATGGAAAAGAGGATGGAGGAGGGGGGGGAAGAGGGGTAAGGAAAGGAGAGAAGAGGGGCGGGAAGGAACGGGTAGGAATGGGAAGGAGTTAGAGAGGGGGAGAATGGGCGGAGAAACAAGAAGACATTGGGAGAGTGTCATTGTTGAATCATCAGATTCGATCATTGATTCGAAGGAAAAGAAAAAAGTTTTTGCTTTTGATCGGACCAAAGTAGCCGCAATGCCGTCCTTTATTTCTCTTTCCTTCATTTGAATTTCAAATCATTAGCATTTCCTCCAAAAAATGAATGTGTTGCTTCGCAATCTGTCACATGCTACCGCAGTCCGTCGATCAAATGAATCAACCCTGAACATCAGTTCACTACAGTAATCCTTGGATCCTTGGATTACGGTAGGAACCAATCCTTCTCATTGAAAAATGAATAAGCCATGAATAAGCCATTTCCTACTGCTCAAGAGAGTTGTTTGAGTCATCGTGATACGGGCAGATACCAATGCGCATCAGTCAACTACATATGTGCTTTTGCTGCCTTTGATCTTCAATATCAGCATTTCCCTCTGCACATTTTTGTCTTTATTTCAAGACGCAGTAATGAAGAACCGATTTTGCTTGTTTCTGATGCCACTGAGGATGGTCAGCCCAAGACCTTTGAACAGAAGAAGAAAGTGATAAGGCCAATTAGATTATCAACAAGCTGTCTCTTCAGATCGACGAAATAACTCAATTTGTAGATCGGTGCGTTGTTTCAGTGAATTCCCGGGGACCCGAAAGCGAATCTTAAGTTGATGAAATGACGACCCGCCTGTTTTTCTCTTGTTGAACATTCTTTGACATTCTAGGGATAAACGACGGTAGACAAATATTCCCCGTATCAAGAGGATTCTTTGCGTTCAAAGAGCTGTCAAGCAGACGCATTTTCAACTTTGAATCTTATGCTGAGCCGATTTGTTCCAAGTAACGCTTTTGCCCCATGTTCCTCCTCCCCGTGTATAGTTTGTATGGACACAGCTAATCTTCGGATCAAAATTTATCATTGTTTTGCAGGAAAGAATACGTGCGAAAATACATTTGAGATGCGGTGAGATACAATTAATTGAAACCATTGAATTGTGCCATGGAATAGTTGATTTTGAGTGGATTGATGAATGGCGAGGCTGTTTGCAGTGAGAACTTCTTGAGATACTTAATGACGATTCTGATTCCTCTTATCAAATCTTTTCTTTCTATCGTCCGCAATTTTCGTGGCCTGGAATTTGATTTGTTGAAAGAATCTGGCAAATTCTTTAGGAACCCCACTTTTCAAATGGAACGAAAGTTGAGTTCCCTCTTACCTCGCCTCCAGCTCTTTTCAGCACCTTTGCAACAATACCATCCTGATCTTTTTGCACGGTCTTTCTCGATTTGGATGCCTTTCTCAATGCAGCTCGCTTGCTGCAAAGAATAAGATCAGAAAAAATTACCAAACGTTGAAAATGGCAAACGGAGGAAGTGCCAAATAATCAGGAATACATACCGGGCTGCTGCAATTTTTTCGTTCTCCCGATGCAACAGCAACATTGATCTGTCCCTATAAATATGCATTATCGGGAGAGATATAAATCATGAATTCACCTTTACGCTTCTAAAGGCTTTGTAGGCATCTAGTGGTCTGTATTTCCCAGCCTCGAGAAGATCGAACAGATTCCACGCGACCTGAACAAGGAAATATGCATGATAGCCTCTCACCTCTCACCTCTTACCTCGAATGAACCGCGGAAAACCAGCCTGGCGCGGAACTTTCCTTGATCCTCATAGGGAATCGTGCACGGAACCATGAGTCTTGGAGTGACGGGATCGCACTTGGTCTGCAAATGTGAAAATTGGTTGTATTGTAGCAATGCAACTCACCTTGAAGAACTCCTCATTATGGACAATAAAAGTGCTGTACGGATATTCGTCCGTAGGAAGAAACTCGAAGAGGGACGCGTTCATATTGACACTGAAATATCAAGGTCGGAATGAGCAAGTGCGTAAATGTACACCAATGGTCAGATCTGAGAGAGAGGAGATCAGAAGAGGAAAGGGTATACAATTCTACTGAGAGTCGAGCACTTGTACGGGTGGCTCTCTCTCGGAAACTGTAGAGAACAATGACACCAGGTATAAGAAAACTTTATTACACACACAAGAAGAAAGCGGGCGCTCGGGGCGCAGAGGGGATAGCAAGTGAAGTAGAAGAGAAAAGCAATGGGGGCGGGAAAACCGCTTCACCCCCTGTGATGCATGATGAAACAAGAGAAATAGCAACACATGATGAAAGTCTGCTCTAGAAAGAGCACACTCCGAGGAGACGAGAAAGTCGGAATCGATGGCAATTGAATCGAATTAGCACAAGTGATAGAATGAGAAGGGGATAGATAACACGGATATTAGAGATCGAGAGCACAGAGAAGAAGAGAGAATATCTAGTCATAGCTGTTTCTCTGACAGCTTCTTATCTGATCCTCTTCTTCTTCCTCCAGAGAACGTTCGCCTGAACATCCAAAGGAGAAGAATGGGTAACCCCCAAACTGTGAGAGTCACGGCACATACCACAATGGTAATACAGATCAATGTTTCCATCCAAAAATGACTGAAAACATTAGCGAGGTGACTGAGATCAGGGAGATTGATTGAAGTCTCGTTAGACAGTATCTTCACGGTTTGGAAAGATGCACTCTCCATTCCGGCATATTGAAGAACTCCTTGAATAAGAATCGGATCTCCACAGCTTGTCGTGCATGTCTCAGAGACTGAGGCGGTTTGGAATGACAGAGCTCTCTCAGTAATCACTCCTTCCGAGTCACAATCAACTGAGAACGAATCAGTGGAGCACTTGACGGTAGCGATACCTTTCCCTTCTCTAGTCAAACAGGTGAATGTTACCTTTGACCCTCGAAGACAACGATAACACCCTGTCAGGGGAGAGGCGGAAATCGCACATCTGATAGGTACTACATCCAAATGGTCCACCTTAATCTGATTGTTCTTCAGAACGACACTTATTTCCGTTGACACCGATTGAAACAACGATGCTACTGGATCTCCTTTGTGAGAGGTCAGACGCAATTGAGGAGTGGTCATGGGAAAAACTTTCTCAATCTCGAAGTTTCCTTCGAGGTCCGATTGCCTGCATTCACAATTGGCCATGTTCTCCGTTGCAACACAACGGCAGTCCTCTTCACTCGTACAGTTGAGGGACTCAGCATGTCTCTTCGTCGAGCACATGATATTGGGATAATTAGTCATCACAGCCATTCTCTGGTCTTTGATTGAGAGGGTGAACGGTTTGGACAACAAGGGAATTGGAGGAACGGCAAAATTGGTGAGTTCCATCTTATACGCTTCTCTCGAGGCTCTCTCGTTTGGACGAAGTTCGATCGTGTCCACTCGAGTATCGTTGCCAACTGTGAAGGAAACTTCGACTGTGACCACTGGTCGCCATAACGGGCATTCGAAGGTCTGGTACACGGTATCTGATCTCGGTTCACAAAATGTCCTATAAAAGAGACAACCAGAAGATAACCAGAAACAACCGCAACCTGCACCTCCACAAGACTCCTGGCAAACAGTGTGACCAGGGAACTTGTTGCCAACTTCCAGTTCATGAATCAGCGATGAACTCGTGACGTTCTCACATTTGGGACCGACGCAGGACCCAGTATGAGGGCACCTCTTGGCACTCACGTACTTGACTTCAACATCTCGATGGAAAGCATGACTGGCTGGATCGCATACCAATTGAGTATTCTTCACTTCCACTCTCAACTGGCCCATCAATGTCTCATTGATCACGAGTGCTATGCAAGCATCCCTTGTGATTGGATTGATCTTGAGAAGAGTCGTTGTGATATCAGAACACTCGCTATTCACGCACTTCCTTCCTGCTACTGACAACTCGATCGTATCTTGACACGCTCGAGAGAAAGCAGAAATCGCAAGTAGGAAAATGATCATCCTGATGGGTCTCTGCGTAGCAGTCCTCCCCCTCCAGCGACGATAACCGCGAAGAATTGCCATGATCGGGAAGGACACGCACTTGAACGTGAGCCACATCATTACGTAGATCACACTACACATTCCACTCAGTGGCTTGCTCAAAATCAGAGGAGTGTAGCAGAGGGCGTAGATGAACAACGCAATGAGATATAGAATTAATCCAAGAGCTGCCAACGCACCTCTCAAACTGCATTCTGGATTGGCAAAAGAAGCGAGGCACAGAGTACACTGAACGGTTTCACAAAATTCGTACGCGGGACATTGAACTGAGATTGATTTGAATGATCCTCCACGTAGATACTTGACGGATGCAGTGAAACCATGTACTGTATGAGAAGGTTCAAACTCAGTCAATTCCATCAAAGAATCAGTATCAGGAGAGACGACCACACAGTGTCCGTCGCCACAAATCTCATAGGGACCAGAAGATCTCTCATGATAGAATCGGGCTCCATTCAGTTTGCACTCGATCTGTTCAGAAGCAACGACTGGAGCAAGAGCGATCATGGTCAAAAGAGAGATGAATAGCCCATTGAAACTCCATGGTCCAAACAGAGGAGGTCTTGGCTTAGCACGTCTTTGTGAACCACTTCCAGTTGTACCGACATAATTGACTGGAATTTCACTCTGAAGAAGTCTGCCACCTTTGCGGGCTTCTCGTTGTTCTCTCCATAAATTGGGAGGTTCATCATATTCATCGATGAGATGCCACTCGTCTTCCATAATCATCGGATTACCCCGGTAGTCAACACCTCTTCCGAGTTTCTCACGCGCCTTGACAGAAGCAATGCGCGTGGACTTTCGCAGAGGAGGAATCTCGGGAAGACCCGTGTTCGTAGGATGGTCAGTATCAGCTGAGATGAGCTCGAGCGGAATCACTCTATTGACTGGACGTGCAATCGTCTGACCAGCCGAAGATAAGAGTGTAACATCGCGCTCTTGAACTCTGATCACTTTCGCCATCTTCCAGGATCCACGAGGGACATTCTCATCCATCACGAGCACGATCTCATTGGGACAAGGAACAGGCGAGAAAGATTGATTACTCTTTCTCTGAGGATGAAGTCGATGATGCTCTCTCAATTCAGTAACATAATGACGATGGAAAAGCTTCCAGAATTTGTCCAGCATCGCTTCAGTCTGACGGAAATGATCGAGAAGAGCTCTTCTCGAGTGATTACTTTCCGATGATGGAACGTAATCAGGGTCATCGATCACCTCTTTGTTCATTATTGAGTGCGGAATAGCCAATTTGACTTTGGGTGCAATGAAATCGCACGGACGAAGGATAGGCAGTTCTAGAGAAGATTGGAGATCGGAACTGATATGAGTCAAAGGGCGGCTGTTAATTATAGCCTCCACCTTACACATCTGAGTGTGCATCTC
>LS506681.1:15748-30471 GCA_900490845.1 Pristionchus japonicus
GTCGTTGGCTATCCATCTTTTGCTTCCAGTTCGAATCCCGTCATGGTCCAATTCTTTTGCTCATTTTTAGTTGGGTTTTGAAGATATTTTCAGGAACTATCCTAGTCGCACACATTTTCTTACGGCTAGGATGCTTCTTTTGGGCTTGATGAGGTGATCACTCCATGAATATGCTTCAAAATGCTGACGGTGACTGCGAGTCTCAGCTAACCGCGAGTGTAACCTCGGGCGCTGGCTGACTAATCACTTATAGAGTTTTGTCCAAAAATACGCACAAAGTAACCGGTATCGACTCGAGGCACTTATGACTCTTTTGCAAAAGGAAAGTATAGCTCACGCATTCATCCAATCTTTCGTTATTATTTGATCCCATAAATCTTCCCGTAGTAACGAATATCCTTGAGCTCACGGAGAAGCTTGAGCTGTTTTCGAGAGCATTCAAGGACCCCCTCAAGGATAAAGTATCACGTCCGGTTTACGATCGAGATTGAATGAATGATCAATAACTGAAAGGAATTTATTCATATTGGAATCATCGAAGAGAAAGATGTTTTAAATTATTCTTGGTTCAACGATCAGCTTACTATGCAGTGAAAGTCTCGCATAGCATTGCATGTATGCTCGGAATTCCAATCTCTCTCGGTATGTCATCACTTTCACTGAATCCCTACCTCTAAACCAAATTGCTCCTCAAGCAATTGAGCAATCTCGAGAAACCTGCCTACTTTGCACTCTATTCGTGAAAGACAAAGGTGCCGGTAACTATGAGTCATGCCTCAAATTGGCCATTTACTTCCATTGTGAGCCCCACCTGTCTAATCCGTCAGATCAGATCTCGATAGTTGCGAGGGACACTTTGAGGGATGAGTGAGGGAGGTGACTAACCCTCCCCGGCTGACTCACAAACGAGTTCGAACCCCGAGGGCACACTGTCCCTTCCTCATTTCCCTTTGTGCTGTCCTCAAACACTCGGTCTCTCGTCGGGGAGAGCGAGCGAGAGAGCAGGCAATCGGGGAGAGCAGCAGTGAGAGAGTAGAGGGAGACCCTTAGTTCCTCCCTCTTACACCTGCGCAGCGCCTATATCTAGCCGATACGCTCCGCTCTCATGGTCACAGTTGCCTCCTACTCTCCTCTTGATCAGCTCTAGCCCAGTTGACCATTGAGCCTAAGGCCCATCTGTTTCACAGTAGAGTTAGAAGTACGGGTAATCGACTCTTCATATCTCTCACCGCTCAGAAAGACGAGAGAGTGTGTGAATGGAGAAACGATTACTCGAATTTCGCACTCTATTACACAGTTAATCGTTCATGATATTGCACTATTGTATGAATTTTGTCGAATTTACTAAATTCGATACATTCCAGAACTATCATGCAGATCATCTACCCCGAACTTTCCGTCAAGGAAGACGTGAAGAAGTTCGCCCTCGATGACGATACGCTTGATGGAGTGAGCGAGAAGGTGAGTAATGCAATACTTTTCCCAGTCTTACTTCGTGAAATCATAGAGCATAGTCATAGTGGTATAGCACTGCAGTACTGATGTAGGAGATTACAACTAATGAAAAATGAGTGAGAAGGTGAGGGCAATTACTGAATTCACTACTCTTAGTTTTACTTGAAATGGCATCATCGCAGCTCGAATTCTTTTGATCGTACTGCAGTAATGATGTACTAGATCAAAATTGATGAATGTATTCCTCAGGACCTCGAGCGTTCGCTCGAGCGCACCAAATCGCTCAAGGAGGCCTCTTACCTGGAGGATAACGAGAAGAATGAGGAGAAGACGGCTAAGAGGTGAGATATTGTCATCTTTGCCATCTTCCTTCAAGGATCCAGTGGATCGGACTAGTACGCCGCATTGTAACAAAAACAGCCCCAAACCGGCACAAACCGCATCGTTCTTCATGCCCTTGGCGCACTGTTCCACTCACACAATCACTGAGGCAGAGACTAACGCAGATCGAAAGTGGCTTTACACTTTTTCATTCTCGACCAGGTCGAGGAAATTTAGCATTGATTGGAAATTCAGAAATAGCTGAATCACATCGTGACTCACAACATGTTTGACTTCGCATTCCGAGACGATTCCCGAAAATAACGTTGATGGTTTCAGTTCCCCTGTATTCAGATGCGTTCTCCACCTGCGCGAGAACTGTTGTCTGAAGAGGGATCAGAAGGAGGAGAAGAAGTGCTGTCTGCTCCGTATTCCCTGCGTCGCCAAGCTTCTGAACAGAAGCGCCGAGCCCGCGGCCGAAGTCAAGGCCGAGTAATACCGTAATCTGTAAATTGTATACTGTAGCTAATAGCCTACCGTACCTGTTGTATACCGTAGCGTACCGTAGTCTAGTCTCTTCCACACTGACTGATTGCTTTATACGCGTATGATCTCTTCCTACCACCGTCCCCAGTCCTTTCTTAGTGGTACTAAAAAAACGCACGTACGGACGATCATCCCTTAACTCTTTCTCGACTGTCAGCCTCTTGCCACACTGTTTTTAGTCGGATTATGGACGGAGAGTCAGCGCCCAATTTCGACCGTCCTCTTCTCTCTCCGAGTTTATTCCACCCATCCTGAATAAAGTGACTCCATTGCCAAGTACTGACCACACTTCCATTTCATCGAACAGAGTGAGATCATTTCATCGTTTGGTTCATCCAGCTACAGAATAGTTTCTGTATTGATTATTTATCTGATATTTTCATGAATGAATGGCTTCAATTATTTTTAGTTCAAATATTTGTTCATCATTCCAAACGCGGCACTTTTATCGGCATTACCAAGTTTCTCGGTTTAGATCAACATCGATTTTGCATGGACAACCCTCTAAGACGACAATTGCGTTCCTTTTCGGATTATGGACAGACTGTGAGCTCATTCATATTGATCAGCCAGGCACATGTTTTCGTTTGATCACTGCACAGTACTACTCAATCGGATTACTGATAGTGAATCAGTTGTACGCCATAGAGCTGGCTGCTAGTGAGGAAGGGCCCTGAACAATCTAGGATGACTACAGCCTTAATTTACGGATCGCGAACTGGCTTATTTAAGTCGTACCGTAAACGGGTCGGTTTCGTTGATGGCAAGAGCGTCCGTTTCGACGTAAGTGACACAGACTTTTTCGTCCGAGAAAGGAGAAGGAATCGATTGCTACACTATCTGTGTGAGTCATTTGTCTATCATTTTCGAAAGGGAGAAATTATGAATCTTTCATAGAAATGTATGAGATTCCTTCAGCAACAAAACTCGCCCATTCCAAACATGTTATCTTCGATTGGCTGTTTCTTGCCATCCTTGGTGAGTGCGATCCGTCTCCTAATCCTTGAGGACTACGGTAATTATCCGCTCAGGAATCTCGGGTGCGAGTGTGTCGATATTCATCGACCAAGTTACTAAGAGGGCATCGTATCGTGAGTTCTTGAATAACATGCATACTGGAAAGTAGCCAAAATACCTTACATTTCTCGAATATTTTGAAATCGTTGGGGTCATTCATTCTTTTGGGGAGAATAAGCCAGTTCAAACTGTACATATGCTTAGCAATAATGAACTTGTAGAGAACTTCAAATTCTAGAACTATTCGAATATGGTTGATCATTTCAGTTCTCCAATACCTCATCGCCCGACAGCATCAGCAAGGCCCTTCCTACTTCTCCGCTCCATGGATCATCTTCACGACTACATTGATTCTGGCCGCAGCTTGCTTCGTTCGACTCGTATCCATGCCGGCTATTGGTGAAATTTCGTTACCTTTCTACATTTTCTATGCTTCACGCTGCATAAAATTGCGCAAAACATGAGGAATTTTGCGTAAGGTTCAACAGATTTCCAACGGCTTCTGCAACAAGATTTTGAGCAAAAATGAAACAATTGCAATATATTGCTTGTAGGAAAGAAGAATCTTTAAAATGCGAAAAACGCAGGATCGGGCACAGCCGAGATGAAGACAATGATCAGAGGAGTCATTCTCAAGGATTATCTCACACTTAGGACGTTGATTGCGAAGATTGGAGGACTGACCCTGTGTTTGAGTAGTGGATTGCCGATGGGAAAGGCTGTGAGTAACAATTTCATTAAAAAACGAGCTCGTCTACCTTTGGAAACAAAGATCTGCTCCCAGGGTCCAATGGTGCATATTTCCTCCATTCTCGCCGATCTGTACAGCCGTCTATTCGCTCGATTTGAACCCTCATTCCTTTCCGAATCAAGGAGGTTCATGATGTTTCACTTTGTTGGATTTTACGTTTTCGCACGAATCTTCTACTCGCAGGTTAGAATCACTCGCTGCCGCCGGTGCAGTGGGTGTTGCGAGCACATTTGCTGCGCCTGTTGGAGGTTAGTTGCCTTAGTATTCCTAGAGATGGAGAGGCACGAATATTTTCTCACGCAAACTGGCAACGTGGGACGAAAAAAGATGCATCTCCGATACAGGATCAAGTTATGGAATGAACAAGCAACAGACAACTTTCAGGAGTGCTCTACTCCATCGAGGTGACCACAATGTACTTCACCGTTCGCAATTACTGGAGAGGATTCTTCGCCTCGTGCTGTGGAGCGATCGCAGTGAGAATGATGAGGCAGTGGGCAACGAAGACGGAAGGTTCGAAAATTAGAGTTCGATGAACGGAAAACTCTCTCATCGGTCAGAGATGCGAGAGAGTGTGCAAAATGAAGAGATATCTTGTTTATCGAACTGTACTCGCCTGAGTAAAGGATCAGGCAAGCTTGAAGTACAAGTTTCTATTGCAAATGATAGATCCTAATGATAGATTCTAATGATAGATTATCTTGCTGATGATAGATAGATGATGGATCCTTGAGCAAACTAACAACCTATCCAATTTCAGTAACAGTGAAGGCCTACTATCAGACGAAATTCAACAAGAACGCCTTCGTCGTTGATGAACTGCCGTTCTTCATATTTCTGGGGTGATCAATATTTCCGTTTTTTTTTGTCTGTAGACACTCTGCAAATAGGCAGACTGATAAAAAGATAGCAGTTCATGGGTCGGTAAATTGACTGTGACTTCGGTAACCTCCCCTGGGGAAAATTGGGCAACAGGGGATTGTCGTCCGTCTAACAGCTTCATACGAAGATATCGCGATGATAAATATATATCTTTGCATAAATAATTCGTTACAGAGTAGTCTGTGGCCTCCTTGGTGTCTTCTACATTCACACATACAAGAAACTCGTGTTGTTCTTGAGAACCAATCATTATGCAAAGATTTTCCAGAAACAGTGAGTATCTTTTCACAGCCTTTGAATACGATAAAACCAATTCAGTTGGTACATCTATCCGCTACTCGTCGCGTCACTCTACTCTTTACTCTCGTTCCCACATGGAATCGGAAGGTTCTTTGCAGGAAGGGTAGGTCGACTCTTCATACTATTGTACTCCATTTTGCACAAGAAAGTCGAACTGTTTTTCAGGTTCGTTTAACTTGGAATCTCAATGACTTCTTCTCGGATTGTTCCTTCAAATTTCCAACGGATGCTTGCCGGTCAGTTTTTATTTTCAGAGATCCTTCCTCACGTTCACTCGATGTGAGATAGCGAGTGAAATGGGGAGCGTTCTCATTAAAATTCCAGCCCAAACCACGATGCAGTTTAGTCACTAATGCGATGCTACGTAGCGCTCTTTCGCACTATTGCAAGGGAATGTGCATAACAAGCGAAACGGGGAGGATCTTATTGATCGTATTGATCTGATTGTTCTTATTGATCGGAGGGAAATTTCGAGGATAACCCTAATCATCAGTCAGGCTAGATTACTCAAACTTGGGTCATTAAACCTTCCACGATGACTCGAAATACCGAATCGAACAAGCAAATATGGTTATTTTGATACCTTTTTCTACAGAGACGACGTCCTTGACCGATGGTTGCGAGAGCCCTCCGATGTTCTGCTCCGAGTATTCTTGTTCACTGTATCAATGGTGAGTTGCGGAAGTCGCGGGTTCGATTCCCGGCCCGTGTAATACCTTTTGCTTCCTCTCAATGATCATGTAACTTGAGTATTCCTATGACTAGAGTAAATCACTTGGAACATATCAGATCTGGTGAGTGATTCCAGCTTTTCTGTGCTCTATTGGGACACTAATACTGAGAAACTTTTCAAGTTCTTCTCCACTATCATCTGCCAGACTCTGCCTGTTCCTTCGGGCGTTTTCGGACCTACCTTCGTAATTGGGGCGGCTGTAGGACGGTTGCAGGTTAGTTCCAGGCGACCTTTCTGCACTGATTGAAAAAGTTAGTTCTCGATTGCAGGGCGAGTTGATGCTCCTGCTCTTCCGTGACGATGACACTGAAGGACTGCACGTGCACCCGGGAGTGTACGCTGTCGTAGGCGAGTTGTATTTGATATTCATTAAAGACCGCAATATAATTGATCAAAACACTATTGAAATGACTGTTCGAATGGGTCAATCGAGTATCCTTCGTTATATCCTGCGCGTAACCAGGAAGAGAACATAGCAATGCAAATTGTCTGTTTTGTCATGTACCCTTACTCAAAGGCACAGTTTACGAGTAGGATCAGCTGTTTATTGGGTCACTTCGATGAAAGAATTTGTGGATAGAACAACAGTCCGTACAACAACAAAAAGATGAACAAAATTTTAAAAAAGGCTTTTTATAGGTTCTGCAGCATTCTCTGCAGCCGTTACTCACTCTGTCTCCGTGTCTGTGATGATATTCGAGATGACGGGACAGTTGTGGCTGATCATTCCAACGATGGTACGACATCCTTTGAATGTGCATCATATCCATGAATTTGAAGCAAAAATAATTTTAATAAATGCATTTTACATAATATTTTAATACATTTTGTTTTGTTTGCAGATTGGCACAATCGTAGCTCGCGCAGTCTCCGCCAACTTCACCATCTCTTGGATCGACAACATCATCAAACTCAAGCATCTACCATTCTTGCCGGACATTCCTCCGAATAATGATCGGTATTATCATAGACTAGTGGGTACTAGTGGAGTTAACCGGAAGAGTGTGGATAGGCAACTATCCACCATCCCTACCCGTCCACCTACCCAGCGTTAGGCAATCTAATCTATAGGAGGAGTAAAACATTTTGATTCTTCCGGAGAACTCCAAAAGTGCCGACTAATGATCTACGAAAGCACAACAATATTCAGGGTGCACACAACAGTCGCTGAAGAGATTATGGTCTCACCTGCCGTTTCCTTACCTCGGCGCACAACTTACCAGGCGATCCGGTATGATTGAAGACTCATCGACCGATTTTTCAATAATGCAAATTTTACAGGAAGCTTCTCCTAGAACGAATGGATCTCAACGTATTTCCCATTGTCGAGAACAAAGGTTTGACATCTTCAATTTCGTGGATCATACTACTTCTTTTCAGAACAAGAAATGCTCATCGGAACTGTAACGAGAGGCTACTTGTTGCATGTATTGGAGGAGCAAGTGAGTCCAGGCCTCTCAAACGAATGAAAAGGATGAACCAATGGAGCTACTTCTACAGGTCGGGGCGGTTGCTCGCAAAGCTGAGGCCGAGCAACGGGTTCGGAAAGCAATAGAGACCATCGATCAACACTTCACAAACGGGCCTACCGAACAGCAGGTTTGAGATTTTACTACGCGATACAATGCAGAAGTTACCTCAGCTTCAGGTCCGTCGCATCTTCTCCGATCCTCGACTACGAGTGTCTCTTTTGGGTTCAACAAATAATCAGAACTCGATCAGAAGAATTCCGATAACTCCGGAACCTAGGAAGGTTGCAGTACAGTGAGTAGTCTTTAAAGTCCCAGAATTTCTAGATAAAGAGTTCCAGGCACGTCTTCCAAGTGACTCCCGTACGTTTGCCAGAGTATCTACAGCGAGCCGCAGTCGATCCGGAGGTGGTCAGCCCCCGAAGGGGATCTGGAAGTGATCAATTCTCTTTTACATCTTTGAACTGTCTCTGAATTTCTTAGACAGTGCACACCGACGCAATGCTCTGTTCAACGTGCGAGAAACGATAACGGAAGATGAGGAGGAGGAAGAAGGTAAAATTGAATTTATCATTCATTCGTAAATGAACAACTCAGACTCGTTGACTCGACGCCCTGCCTCTCCAGAAGAAGACTCGCCAGTCTCAACAGGCAGTGAAAGCCAATCACTGACGGTCGGAGAAGGAGGAGACTATCGGAAAGTTGTCAATGGTTCGTAGACATAGCAGAGAGAAAGAAGGATAGAATGAAATTGTTACAGCCTACAAAAGGCACGCAAAGCTACTGAAAAAGGTGGTGAATAAAGTTACTGGAAGTTGGTTGGAGACGGAAGATGAAGCGAATACCTATGATCTTACGCCGAATGAGGTACGTTCATTTCGTTCGCCCTCGTGCTCTGATCTCGAAATTTCCAGAGAGAAGACTGGGAGAAGGAACGGTTGCAGCAGGACTTTCACATTCCGTGAGCTGATTACTTGCAATTTTTCGTTACAATAAAAATATGTTTCAGTGATCAAGAAATCGACGCAGCGCCTTCACAATTGGTGAGGAAAACGCCGTTGTTCAAGGCATGCTTCAAGCCCGATTCGAAGCTCAGAATGTCTAAATTTCAGATCCACTCAATCTTCTCGATGCTGCAAATCAATCGAGCTTATGTTGTTGACTGCGGTCGGCTTGTTGGTGTGGTTGCACTAGCTGATGTGAGTTCGTCCGAATCCAGCCTTAATTTGACAATCGTACAGCTATCAGAAAACCACACCACAGGTCCGAGACGCATTGGAACACTCCCTTTCCGACGATCCCGAGAAGTTCAACAGGAGTATACTGCCGATGTCGAGGTAGCACAAAACTACAAATATGGAAAAGATCCAAAATTTCAGGAAAGCCTCAGTCCGCTCCAGCGTTCCCGAGAAGGTCTCGGATTCGTTGATGCCCACTCTTGAGGTATTTTGAATTTGAGGATGCTGTGGATTCTGTACATCAATACACAATGAACCCACTGGATTGTATTCTACTCCAATAATGATGCCAATCAATTCAGGTCGTGGGAAAAGCAGCCACTATGGAGGCAGATGAAGCCTTCGTTAGACGAGAGAAAGACGCCATTCGGCAAGTTTTGAACTATTTTCGAATTTGAACTATTTTCGAATTTTAAATCGATATTTTGCAGACGGATGACCTCACTGAAGAGTTCACAACGGGAGGACGTGCATCAACTAAGTATTCACAAGTTCGACTTCAACAATTTATTCGATTACAATCATAATCTTCAGATCAAACGCCTCGAGTTCCGAGGCTGAACAACTGGTGGAAGCAGTGGCCTACTTGCGGAAGATATCAATGAGTAGTGCCGAATCATGATTGTGACCTCTCGAACTCTACCGGACCCATCTACCGTGCCCCTTCCCCTGTTGTCTCTAGGCAATCAATTGCTCGTCCACAGTGTGTCCTCATTCATTCACTCATTTATTGCAACACTCTAAAATGGATTGGTTTTATCGATTGAGATCAGAGAAACGGCATCGAATTAGATCCAGCTGACGATCTCAGTGAACGTCTTCAGCGATTGGATCTTGAAGTCACGCCAAGGATCCGGCGGGAGGCCCACCCGAGCCAGCTTTCCTGCGAATAGCAGAGGGTTGCGGTAGATTGGGAAGTCAGGGTACTGTAGCGAGATCAGCAATGAGATACTCCAGCTACTACTGTAGTGTCAGAATGCGGTCAAGTGACTGATCAGGCTTCCGATACGACGACTACGGTAGTCAGGCGGGTCACACCTTTTCTTCGATAACGACCTCGACCTTTCTTCCTCTTCTTCTTCTTCTCGTCTGCTGCCTCGAGATTGCCTCGAAGCCCTTCTCTCCACCACTCGGATGTGTCGCGACCTTGCAACTTCACACTAATTGCACTTATTAACTAATGAGCACTGGGGTTAGCTGGTGGGGTTACTGTATCCCGTCCCTATCGCGAACTGATGGTTCGGATGGGGCACATCTATACTTCAGCTGGCGCCTAACGTAAAGATGTACCCGGATACGATAGCCCCTGTAGGATCGCAAACTGATCAATCGATACCTCGAAGAAGTACTGTCTCGCAACGTCGCACGCGTCTCTCACTTTCTTGACGTCGCGCGCCCGCTTCACCATGTCCACCACGCCGCGATTCTTCGCCTGAGAAGAGTCAGTTGGCGATTTGATTACCGTACCACTTCAGACTAAGCGGTTGCGATATTGCACAAACAACAGTCATTTCACTGTGAATCTCGGTGATCGATCGGTTGCCGTATCACTCTTCTTCTCGAATTCACGTCAGTTCTCGATCCATCGCCCCTCCCCTACCGTACCCTCCCGATCAGTCAGTTCTCGATCCACCGTTCCTTCACTACCGTACCCTCTTAATAAGCTCAGTTCTTTTATCCACCTCCCTCCCCCTACCGTACCCTCTCGAGAATCTCGTCCTCGTCGACTGCGTGGATGCTCGTCGACAGACTTCCGTTCGAGATGCGCAGTGTGAGTTGGAGGGAGCGATCGCGAGGAGCGGCGAGTAGAGTGCGGATCGAGTGCTCGATTAGCTGCAATGGAGTACGGTAGGGTTACGGTAGGAAGATTGATTGGATCAGAACCAAGCTTAGGTTACGATATGCTACGGCAGCTACGGAACGAGGGATACGGTAGAATCAGGCTTACGGTAGACTATCTTGGCAAAACTCACATCCGTTGTCGGATCCTTGCGCGGGGCGACCGCCATGGACGAGCGAAAAGTGTAGGAATGAGGGAAGAAGGAGTGGAGCGGAGGAGGGAGAGGAATCACATTTGCATAGAAATAAGTTGAAAATCTGTTTATTGGAGCAATTAATCTGGATTGCAATCTTCAAGTTGAACGATGCAAAAATCATCAAAAATTTGATTGCGGATGCTTGCTGGGAGAAAATCGTTGAGGGTCCAATGTCGAAGATTGTTTTCGACGTAATCAACATCAGAATCTTCAGTAACGAAGTCATCGTCGGTGACGTCGAATGATTCCTCGATTTCCCACTTCAGAGCAGCCTTCTTATCCTTGAATCGTCTCTTTCTGCGAGGGCGCTGGTACGACGGTCTGCGTTGAGTTCAAAGATCAAAGATCAACCTCGGGCAAAGATCAAAGATCAACTAACTCACAGATTATGCGAGTGCACTGGTCTCTTGTCCTTCACGAGTCGCAGGATGTTGTAGCGAATGTGGACACGCTGGAATTTGTTGAGTCTGTGTTACTGAACATATTAGAATCTTTGTAAGGTAAAAGCCACGCCAAGCGATCCACACTGGTAAAGCCAGCTGCTAGACGAACTAAAATTTCCTGCTGTCCAATGCTTTCAAAGGGGAAGAGGCTTTCAGAAATATAATAACAAAATCAAACCTGGAATTCGACTCCTTCCTCGTATGATTCGGAAAAATATAATGGACGGAAAATTGGATCGATGTGAGGGCGCTTAGCGTGTGCGATGTTGCTGAATATGTTCAATTGTAAAGATGCACTCAGACTATGGTCGCGAAAACAAATCTTCGGGAAAGCCCTTCAGAGTCGGTCGTCAGAGACGACAAATCATCCGCGGTCTCAAACTCACAAATCGAGGGTGTTCAGATGAGCTTTTGTGTGTACTTTGTGAATGAATTGGCCGTCGCGGTGGACATCGAAGTATTGAAGACTGAAAGATCAAAGATCACTCAAGTAATGATAAGAGCTCTTGTTCTTACATAGAATATCCCCAAGTAATCAGACAGTGAAGATAGAGCTATGATAATGAGCTTATCAATCAAAGTATAACTCACACAGGGGCGTCCTCCACATAGCTTGTATGCTTCTCCCAACCCCACGGTCGGCGAAGCAACTGCAATGAATATTTTGATCTATATTCCCGCGATTAAGCATAAACTACTACTAGACTGACAGAAAACGAGAAGAAAAGCATAAAGCGGCACTACTTCAGGTCGCCGGACCAGCATCTCTCTCATTCCTCCACTCGCAGAGGGCAAGGGAAGATGAGAAGGCAAGGGAAGAGGAGAATGGCATAGAGGAAAGGGAGTGAGAGCCTGGTCCGGTGAACTGCAGAAGTGCACATAAAAAGTTAACAGTTTCTGGCCATAGGCATGATATTGTTACGGCTGAGGGAATGGATGGAGGCTGAGACCCGAAGTCGAAGGTAGGGATCCTGAAAGATCAAAGATCATTAGAGATCAAAAGATCAAAGATGATTTCAATGACGAAGTGTTCGGATTCAAGAACCCACCTGAACGTCCTCAATAGTGTGCTTCAGAATCTTCTCGATTAACCATCGCTTCTTCTTGTTCATAGAGTACGGAATGAGAATCTCCTCAATTCCGTATGGATCCTCACGAAATAGTGCGTCAGTACGTAATCCTTGGAGGCTCTGAAAGGGTCAGTTAGGAAAAGGCTTTCATTAGATGGCTTCGTCGAAAGGATTGCGGATAAGAGATGTGTATCGGTATTATGACGCATTTACTCCCTCCCTCTCCTCTCGTGGATCCGCAAAATGAGAGGGAGTGTGGGGAAAAGGATGCCGTAATACCGATGCCGAATTCGCATCCCTACCTCTCTCCACTGCCAGTTCGTATCGTCTTGGAAACGCGCACCAAATTTCATGTAGGAATCATCTTCCTTCACTACCTGAAACTTCTCTGTGAAGATCAAAATCAAATACGAACAAAACCAAACCTTGAGTAGCACTGAAGGGCCGACGATTGACCGATGCATACGATGCGAGCCCTTCTTGTTCTTCATTGTGCTCCTGGCACGATCCTATCTTAGGGAGAAGAGGTTATGAATTGAGAAAGCGGCGCCCAGCAATCTATAACAGATCCGATCATAGGGTTCGTATCAAAATAGCGATAAACACATGACGATTCGTTGCACAACACTGATGAATTTCACAACAAGTTGCGCCAAAGACTTGAAAAAACGGATACTGGCCTGGCAATATAAGAGGACTCCACTGACTCACTTGTTAGCCTGGCCTGATAGTCATCTGTTAGCCTGCATCGATCGGAAACGGCATGAATACATCATTGCTCATAAAGTTTTGATCTCTTTCCGACTGAGACACACCCATGCACGTTTAGAGCCGCTCTCGTTCTTTTCTCTAGTCTTCTCTCTCTGTTTCTCTTTCTCTGCTTCCCTTCTCACAGCTGTGTGCTTGTATTTGTGCCTTAAGAGAATTGGGTTTTCAAGTTTCACAATCGTTACGCAATTAGTAGTCAGATTAGTGGAAACTATCATTCTAGTTTGAACGCGTTTTCCGCCTGTCATGAGGTGTTAGCTTTGTTATCGCTTCATGCGTTATAGCCCTGATGAGTCACCACATTGTGCAAGATTGCACGCCCTCTCACTCGTCCCTTTTCTACCCTCGCTCCCTCCATTCTATCACTTCCCCTCTCTTCCCCTCTCTCCGAAATCGAGTCGAGAACTTCACAAATCATTTTGAGTTACGCCTGATTTCGTGCCACCCTCTCCACCCTTCCATTTTGTTGTCATTGGTAACTCACTAGTGGTTGGATCTCCTTCTCTTCATTTTTCGTTGCGCTCGCGAATCTAACGTGCAATTACATTTCGCTCTAGGTGATTTCGATGCTTCTATTTTCTTTTTCTTGTCACTGCTCTCACATTTTCTTTCCGTTCTTCAGATGAAGTGCAAGAAAGGCGAGCGCCGGGCGCATTTCCACCTGGTCGGTCCCTCCCTTCTCATGAAGGTTAGTCTAGTTGCCTTTTATTGATGCTTGTTTGAGTTCAATCAAGTTGTGTTTCATCATGAGCACGTTCATCAGTTGGCAATCATCTATTGAAAATCACTTCAGGTTGTCAAGGAGGAAGATTCGTTCATTCGCTTCGCTGGCTATCACGAGGGAAACTGGCAGTGGGAGAAGGTGAGGAATTTCGCTGTTGTGAAACAATACATTTCGAAATGACCAAGATTGTGCAATTGTTCACACATGCACTAATCCGAAGTACATCGTTCTGTTTTTGTTAAACTGTTCTACAGTCTGCCTAACAGCTGGCCTCACCAGCGAGTCCCACCTAGCGTTGTCGTACGACTGTAAAATCGCTTGACCTTTACCCTACAGTCTGACACAAACACACTCAATTCAGCGCCTCCGCGAGTACCACACGGACGCACTCTTCCGTGAGGATCCATTCGGTGCGGAGGAGTTCAATATCCCCTACTCACTGGGAAAGAGAAAGCGATGGATGGTCCCAGATATGTTCGAGGACGAGATTGAGCGAGTGCAGGTGAGGGGCACTCCCTGGGTTTTATCGTCCCAATTTTTTATTCCGGCGATTTTACAAATGTTTCAAAAAATTTGAAATTTTTGTTACAAATTGGGAAACACTCAATTTACACTTATATTTTACGTGTTTATGTTCATTAGATTCGCAATAGTCGATTTATCAAGTGTTTTTTATATAAGAAATTATATAATTAGCTAATTAAGCTACAATTGGCTCGCAAAAATCATGTGCTAAAAGCCGGTTTCACGGCTTTCAAATTTTAGGCCGCTCCAAACGTATTTTCCTTTTTGATGTAATTTTTTTTGTGTTCTTGCTCGTTTGCTGTCGTTTTCCTCGCATTTTATGCTGTCATTTATGTTTCAACTTATTCAGTATCTCCAGGCCTCTCAGCCCGGCGTCAAGATGGACGTGGTCTGCGTCATTTGGAGCGAATTTGAGGTGAGTTACCGATTTCAACACTTCAAGTTC
>LS506681.1:47950-114884 GCA_900490845.1 Pristionchus japonicus
ATCGCATTCAAACTCGACGAGAAAAATCAATATTTCGAAAAATATTTTATATTTTAAATTGCAGCTCAGCGGGGAGTTATGATAACTCGCTTTTTTATTTCATAATTTGAAAGATAAACTACCCATCTTGCTTCCATAGAAAAATGAACGAAATTTAAAAATACGTATTGGCTCAATTTTGGCAAAGAACGCGCAAAATTTCGAATAAAGTCAGTTCTTGATAGGACAAACTACCGTATGTAAATCGAGGACTGACTTTAAAATAAATAAACAATTGAAGCAAAAATACTTTCAATGGGCACATTAGACTCGTTGATTCTTGCAGTCATTCACAGTCTTGAAGTAAGGCTAAACCTACGTTGCGCTGTGGAGCTGCAGCCTTTGTTCAATTTTAGATACGGTAGTTTGGCCTATCAAGAACTGACTTTATTAGAAGTTTTGTGCGTTCTTTGCCAAAATTGAGCCAATACGTATTTTTAAATTTCGTTCATTTTTCTATGGAAGCAAGATGGGTAGTTTATCTTTCAAATTATGAAATAAAAAAGCGAGTTATCATAACTCCCCGCTGAGCTGCAATTTAAAATATAAAATATTTTTCGAAATATTGATTTTTCTCGTCGAGTTTGAATGCGATCGAGATGAAACTTGGTGTGCATGATCATCAGAATTTTGCGCATTTTTTGCACCCATGCTTGTTTGAAACGATTGCGAAATCGCAAAGTCGGCTGGGTTACGTTTCAATGAAACATACTTCACCGCTCGTCGTAAAGTGACCCAGGTGATTCCGGAAGCTGCATGTAAGCTACACTCGGTGAGTACTACCTGCACACCAGTTTTGGGTGGGATCGATTTTTTCAACTTTGCCAACGTTATGAACAAAACTTTTCACTTTCTCAAAAAGTGTCTTTTACGATGTTCGGCGCTCGTGAACCTTCCCGGACTATCGGGCGGAAATACAAGTGTTTCAGTGATTTCCAAAATAAAATTATCCACATGGTTGGTGGTAGGAGATGGAGGAGGTTATGGGGATATTTGGAGTTGTCCGGGAAAGTGCAGGAATGTCCGATTTCCTTAGCTTGAACCATGTACTCAAGAAGTCCATCTTATTCTACTCACATCCGAAAACCTCTGAAGATAGAAGTGAGGATCTCCATGATTCTCGTCTTTCTCCACATAGAACTCGATGAGGTGACGACGGAAAGCCGAGGCGGAGTCGTGGTGCTCCTGAAGTTCAACGTAGAAATTCAATGCAGGAGCAGGTTTCATTCCGTTGTAGAGACATAGCATCATGAGAATGGTATTAGAAAATATTTTGACGTTCTGTCCTCTAAGCAGCACAGGGCATGTCGTTCGCTATCGAACTAAAGATAGAAGGATCATGCTACTGATTAATCAGACAAAACTATCGAGGGAGAAGAGGGGAAAGATATTGATAGGTCGAGCAGCGACACAGCATGTGAAATGGAGAAGATGAGGGAGATATACCTTATCCGTGACAACAACCGTTTCGATGAATTCGATGAGATCATCTCTCGAGTAGGTTGCCCAATCGGGTTTGGAGAGGGCGAGACCAGTAAGGAAGGACAGCTCTTCGTAGAGGACTGCAATGAACTAGCATTGATGAAGATCTTTTGTATGGATGCAGATAATATTGGTGAGTGCTATTTGCATTGTTCACCGGAAGAAAGTCTACCCTCCATTCAACCCTGCGTAGCGCAATCTAATTTATAGAATGGGTGAAACACATCCATTCTTCCGGGTCACTCGAGAAGTGCCCAAATTGTTCAATCCTTACCGAAGATGGCGCTCTCCTGATCCGTTGCTCCCGAGAGTGTTCGCTTCCTTGGCGATTCCTTCGCGAGTCTCTCGATCGCGTGAGGGAAGAACTCACCTGCAATGAATTTGGATTTTTAGGATATAATACATTTATCAAGAGTAGGCTCTGATGTGCATGGCATTCTCTTGAAAGTACGTTATTGCCAACTTCAAACTCTATAGTGAGCGATCAGAGAAAACATTCAATAAACGCACCATCAAATCGCGGGTGGAACTTGAGGATGTTCGTGTGGCGGCGTGTTGTGCCCTAAAAATTTGGGTTGAAAAACAACAACAACAACAACAACAAACTAACAATCTTGTCCACAGCCTGGATAATCTCGTGGGCGGATCGCTCCTGCATGCAATCTAGCGTCTTTGTGGTCGTTTTCTCCAAGCAGCCGAGCTCCTTGGCGAGCTTCCTTCAATTATTTCATCAATCTCATTCTCATGCGCATAGGTCGCTGATTACTCAGGACAGACTGAACGTTGAATTGGCTTCGGGGTGGCAGAGCCCGTCCTTTGAAAAAAAAGCCTTTACCTTTATCGTTATTTTGGAACCCTATATCGAGTTATTAGTGTAAATAAAGCTAGAAAATTTTAACGCACTTGCTCTCCTCCACAACCGACTGCGACAGGGAGAACTCGGACAGGGTGCTGCCCGACATGAGCACCGCTTGCGAGAAGAGGGCTGAATGGAATGAGTTTTACTCCATTTGTAAGTTTGAAGTTATTCAACTGTTCAACATCGAACTGCACAGCAATGAAAAAGCCTTGAATGGTAAAGGTAAAGTTGCGACCACAATCAAGGCGATTTTACTGTCATCTTAGGCCGGTACAAGGGTAAGGCCGGGTAAGCCTTGAATGATAACTGACTATTGGAATGGGGCGAGAACTGGAGTGCTGAAGCAGAGCAAGATCCAGCTGAGTGACCTCCAACAGTGATACGGGAGGCATCTCCGCCGAATGAGGGAAGGACCTGGGAACAGCTTGCTGTCCTGGCTCATCGTAATACTATGTTACTGAGCCAGAGCCCAATAGATTATCTAAGGAGACGAAGAAAAAGTGCTCTAATGTCATGTCGGAGACCTCATGCAGAAATCTCAGAGCGAGCGTCTGATCCCACAGACCCATGTTGCCCGGCGAGATGGAGTCACCGAGGGAGAAGAAACCTGCAAGGTTCATTCTATGAAGGAGAAAGCAAGGAAAGCAAAGCCCAAAAGATCAAAGACCAACCAAATGGGCCGAGACGATAGTTGATAGTGACCACGACGATTCCTTCAGAAGCGACTCGTTCGGCAAGACGTTTGTATCTGAATTGGTTGCTCAACGACTTCTTTGCATTATACAAATTCTATTCTAATGATTGAATTATCAATCGCTCGAACTTCAAAAATGTAGGTAAACATTCTGGATTACCCGTAGTGGTTGCTCGCTCCGATCTCGAATCCCCCTCCGTGAATGAAAACGAAGACGGGTAGGTCCTTGCCCTGATTATTTATTTATTTATTTAATCAATTAATTAATTAGTTAATCCTCACCGACAGAGTGGGCGTGATGATGTTCATGAAGAGGCAGTCCTCCGAGTAATTCTCGTCCTGGAAATCACGTCAAACTTTTAAAACTGATGGATTGAGAAAGCTCAGAAACGGCAGAGGTCAACGATCATCGGATAAGTCACTTACATATGAAACATTGGATAACAATTGATCAGATATCGACTCACCGGAATGAGGAAAGACTCAGTGAAAGGAATGCAGGCAGCACCGAAGTGCTTGGCAGAGTGGAGGAACGGTGCCCATTTTTCGACCATTTCTGGTTTCTGCAAGAAAAGTCCATAATTTTCAGCTGTTTGGGTATTTGCAAGTGAAAATACATCAGAAACGCTGAAAGGAAAATGAACAAACTTTGAATCGTCCGTGAACATCCGGAGCCTGGCCGTAGCGAACGCCAAGGAAGACATGAGTGGGAATACCTGGAGTAGAATGAATAAATGAATGCAGATGAAATAGAAGATTACATCGGCTAATGAGGCTGAATAAGATGCATACCCTGTTCCGTAATGTGTTCGAACCCTTCGATGTCTCCGAATGATGTTTCGACTGTAGAGCAGAGGGCAAGTGAGGGAAGAAGGAGCAGGAGTAACCACCGCATGGCTGAAGATGATAAAATATTAGCTCTGACTATGAAAACGAGAGGGTATAATGTAGAGCATTCAAAGGTAAGCAAAATCAAACAGTAGAATTGGCCAAGCAAGGTTAATAAGTGTGGAACAGAAGTGGAACGAATTGATCGACTTTTATTTACTAAAGTGTGCGTTCGCAAAGTTGTGCAATGGGTTGAAGTGTGATCAGGGAAACAGAGTGCACAGAGTTCAGAAACGAAGTCAATTTCCGAGACCTATCGAAAATATTCGCCACTAAGCATCTTATAACCTGTCGGAGCCTTATCACAGTGTTTGCGAAACGATGGAGTCAACAGTCGGGTACTGAGACAGGGCTTATCTCTCTACTAAACATGCAACTTTGCTGGTCAGAAAGAGCCAAAGAGAAAAAGAAATGAGTAGAGTTGATAGATGGATCGAAAGCTTGCAACTTCGTCGTTTGTGCGGAGTCTGATGAACATACTCTGATCAAACAAGAAGATAAAGAGTATTTCGAACAGAAATGGCGCCATTGCAATGAGAAATTCATCTTTGGCACGATGCACCCTCTCATGTCTATCATGGAGTGTGAAATGTATGCGGAAAGACGATGGAAGTGAGCAGGTACATTCTGGCTGTGAACTAAATAAACTACTATAGCACATGGAAGACGACGGAACACACAATCTCCAATCTCTCATAAGTGACACGGACAAGAGGGGAAGGAAAGGACAGTAGAGTGATAAGAGTAGTGATAACAATGTATCGGTCGCAACATAACTGTTACTCATGATAATCAGTGATCACTGAGCCTATCTTGAAAGGTTAAAACTATAGTTGATCAGATGGGAATCCCAGGGAAGGGAAGAAACCTTCAAGAGAGGAATGAATCAGACGAGATGACCCTCTCGGCCGTTCCCTTTGCGAGACGGTCAGACTCTCTCGATTCCCTGTACTCTCTCTCTCTGTATCTGGCTGGTCAGTGACTAGGGGAGTGGAGAGACAGGGAAGGTGTGCGCTGGACAAACATAGTAAAGTCAGTGGAGGGCACGCAAACAAATCGATGGCACACTCGTGTCTAATCGGTGAAGGAAGCTGACCTGTTTACTTCCAACGAGATGTTTTTGGAAAGAGGATGTAATCAAATGTTCGTATTCGAAATATGAGGCCGTTTGGGTAAGGTTCAACAGATGTCTGGAACAGGTAAAAAGTTGAGAGGCCCCAAAAAGTGGCTCCAGGGGTTATTTTGGACACTCTACGCGATGAGCCATTCGATTTCGTCATATGTCCCCTATTCGCTCCGGGGGCTCACCCCCCTCATTTTGGCTATGTGGGTGTTTTTTCGAGTTTTTTCGCCGGGGAGTGGTCAAAATGGCCCAAAATCTGAACTACCCGACCAGAATTTCGAGCTTTATCGATTGAAAAAAAAATTTTTTTTTTGGAAAAATTTTGTTCGGACAAAAAATAAAAATTTTTAACCTATAAAGTGGCGGCCTAATGATTGTATACGTTTGATAGAGCATGTTCTCGCGATCTTTTTTCTATATGGGGTCAAGGATATTGGGCGACATTTTGATGTTTCCCATCGAATAAGGAGATTCGACAAAAAATAAAACTTTCTTAATGTCCTCGTTATGGTGCTCATTTTGTAGAGCTGATCGAGCTGATCAACTTTTGTTCACATCATATGCCCAAAAAACCTCTCCTTGCAATGTTACAGGTACTGAAAAAGTCATTAAAATGAGCCACTCGAAAACGGTAAGTTTGGTCGGCTGTAACATTGCAAGGAGAGGTTTTTTGGGCATATGATGTGAACAAAAGTAGATCAGCTCGATCAGCTCTACAAAATGAGCACCATAACGAGGACATTAAGAAAGTTTTATTTTTTGTCGAATCTCCTTATTCGATGGGAAACATCAAAATGTCGCCAATATCCTTGACCCCATATAGAAAAAAGATCGCGAGAACATGCTCTATCAAACGTATACAATCATTAGGCCGCCACTTTATAGGTTAAAAATTTTTATTTTTTGTCCGAACAAAATTTTTCCAAAAAAAAAAATTTTTTTTCAATCGATAAAGCTCGAAATTCTGGTCGGGCAGTTCAGATTTTGGGCCATTTTGACCACTCCCCGGCGAAAAAACTCGAAAAAACACCCACATTGCCAAAATGAGGGGGTGAGCCCCCGGAGCGAAAAGGGGACATATGGCGAAATCGAGTGGCTCATCGCGTAGAGGGTCCAAAATAACCCCTGGAGCCACTTTTTGGGGCCTCTCAACTTTTTACCTGTTCCAGACCCCGTTGAACATTTGTTGAATCTTACGCGAACGGCCTCATATCTTGTTGTCTGTTATTTTATTTAACTTTTTTTTGTCTCTCATAGATGATTATTGAATATGGTGAAATAACATTGAACGATAACTGAAAGAAACTGTAATTTGGCATAGTATGAGATGTCTATGTTGGAATACCATGAATGCGGAAGGGTAATATATTCACATCTGGAGGTAGCAAAAATCCTCTATAGTTCCGTTGCTCTATGGGAAGTCTGGCTGCGTGGTCGAATGGATGCTCGAGGTGAGAAGGCCTGCTCGGAACTGCAGCATTCCAGGAGCTCCTGCAGCATTTTCTTTGTTTTTTTTTTCAAAATTTAATTGAAATTATGCTGTAAAAGGTTAATTTTCTATTAATTACTCACACTAATCAGCGGCTCAGCTTCTGCAGTGAATCGATTGCAGATATCTTGGAGTCGGGCGAGGACCGCTTCGGATCTGTAATCGATTTTTCTACTTATAGATGGCTCCGGTGGTTCGATGCCTCCATCAACTCCCATTTTTTGCTGACAAAAACTGAATTTTTTGCCCACCACATTAGTAAGAGCCTTCCTTTAATCAGCTGTATCATGATGGCAAAAACATGACTTAGTCCTTCAGAAATAACCACCGACCTCCGCTCCATTTCCGCAGCATCTGCAGCTTCAACGACGTCGGACAACGCCTCCAACTTGTCACTCGCCATTCGAAGCAGGGGCTGTAATAGAGGAAACAATGTTTTCATTCATCTACGAACCGGACCGAAATTTCCAACCGCGTAAAGTCAGCTTTACCGTGTATGTTCTATTCGTAACCTTGGTTCGCTCTAATTCTATTTCCCCGGTGTAGGTTCACCTATATTTAAAATGATATTTCATTGCTCTGGGTTGACAGACGGGATGGAGTACCGTTTTCACTTACAGCGTACACTGCATCCTCAACAATCTTCGCTGTTCGTCCTCGCATCTCATCGATTACATTAGCCGCTCGACGCGTGTACTCCTCGCAACGCCGCGCCATCGCGGATGCGCGTTCACTGAAAGTATGATGAGCGATGAAACCGATTAGGATATGTCCGGTTACGGTGGACTTATGGTACCAATGATGAAACCAATTTGGTTATGTCCAGTTTAGGTGAACTTATGGAAGCAATGACTAGGATAAGCCCTGTTTGGGTGAGCTTGTGGAACCAGTGATGAAACCGATTTGGCCATGTCCGGTTACGGTGGACTTTTTCGATACATCATATTCGAAGAGATTATTGTTCCCAACATCATCAAAGTGATGGATTATTTCCTAGGAATGATGTAATGCTTTGTTCAGTGTTTACACCCACCGTATCTTCGCGTATCCTTCATACTCGTGCCCTGCATGATCGTTGAGCAGGCAGGCTGCACAGTACGCGTGCTGGGCCAATCGCTGGTCCTGCACGGAAGAACCTGAACGGAGAATGAGGTACTGTAGGAGAGGTTACGGTACCTGGTCGGGCCTTTTCCTCGTTCATTGCAGATACTGGCGTAGATAAGTCTGAAAGCATCGGATGATTCTGCGCTTCTCAGCTAATCTTTACGTAAATGTCTTGGCACTTGTGGAGTTCACCGGAAGAATCAATATGTTTCACTCATCGTATAAATTTAACTGGCTACCGCTAGGTAGGTGGTCGAAGACGATTTGTTGATCGCCCATACATACTTTTCTGGGGAACTTCACAACTACCAAAGTCTTCGCTTACCGGCCGCGCTTCCTCTTCTCTGTCTCTTTGATGCTGGCGTCTGCTCAGACGACGACATCGTTGAGGAGAAAGAGGACGATGGAAGGTAGAGACTGGTCGGACGGGTCGGACGCTGAGGGGTTGATGTTGTAGGGGTTGAGAGCACTTCTGATAGCTGAAAAACGATATAAATTATCCTGAATAATAAAATCAAACTAACCTCAGATTTATCATTTCGATAGCAGGTGATGCAGAGCCACACCTTGTCCGTCTCCGTCTTTTCCCTGTAGAGTTTTCGAATGGCGATGTTTCGGAAGCGTCGTCACACTCACCTGCACCCGACGCACCGCAGACAGCCCCGGCGAGTCACCACGAGTCGAGAGAGGGCCGTTATCGCGTCTGTAATGTAGCGTTGAGCTATATAAAAAATATATAAAATCCGGTTCTCAGTTATAAACCTTTCAATCCGTAGTTGATGGGCAGCCCTCCAGGAGGAATTGTCGTCGGTGCTCGGCAATTCGGACAGCGGATCGTCTCATTTTTGACTGGAATGTGAATATTCTTTCATTTATGATCTTTGATCTCCTGTATTGATCTTTGATCTCCCACCTGAGATCCGCATCTGCTCAATGCACTCCCAGCACATAGAATGGCCGCAGTTCAGGGTTCGGGCGTCCTACAAGACAATTTTATTTATTCAATTTAAAAAAATCTAACCTCGTAAGTATCCAAGCAGATCGGGCATTGCAAATCGGCCAGGTGCTCTCTGTAATGAAACTCGTTTAGCTAAACAAATGAAGTTTTCATCCCTCCTTAATGAAATATGAGAAACGTCGGATGAGTACATAATGAGGGCTCGAGACAAGAGTTATGTAATGGACGGAATATGCAAATGGTTCTCATCCGATCTAGTACCGAAATATGAATAAAGATATTTTCAATCACCTCGATGGCGTTCGATTCGCGTATCGTCCAGGATGAGTGCGCCTTCTGAGGATGAGACCGTCCTCGTCTTCCTCATCAGCTACAATTTGTGTTACTTCATCATTTAAGTTCCCCTCCACATTTGATCTGAACAATCCCCATTTGAATTCCCGCATTTTTTTTCTCTGTGGATCAATCGACTTGAGAAACTGCAAGGGCAATTATTAGGACGCCAAATAATCGAGCGAAAAAGTCACAAGTCAATTGTTCCACAGGAAGCCGAGATATGAGCCGTGAAATTCAACATGACAACGCAAAATTTGAAGGTGTGTATCGGAACTTTAAGGCAAGAAAAAGACCAAGTTGAATATCGAGTTGACGAGGAATTCGTGCAAGATTCTCACCCGAATCAGCTGATGAGGTGGACTCATTCAGTTCCTGTCGAGTTTCGGATAGTCTGGCCGTTTGACGGAAGGGACCCTGAGCGATTCATTCAATGCCTTGGAGTTGCATATTTCACTGTTTTCAATTTAAAAAAAAGATGGATACAACGTCTTCACTGAAGACTAACGAACAAATAGTGGATAAATCATACCTGAGGTGACTCGAGCTTCACTCTGAAGAGAGCGGCCTCTCCGTACTGCCAGTCAGCGTGAATGAATCCGAAGGAGGAAGAGGCGGCAAGCTGAAACGAAAAGGAACTTGCTAGGCTAAATCCGGAGTTGTAAAACATATAGCAAAGCAACGGTGCTCACAGGCGTGAGTCGAAGAGAGATAGACCGAGTGTACTCTGGGGCGTCCAATGAGGCAGGATGCCTGAAAATCAATCGATTGTGAGTTCAAAGATCACTGTTTTCGAAACTGAGTGGCCAAAAATAGGGTCTAACTTTCGCCATCGCCACTCTGAATCGACATCCAACTTCCACAGACTCATCTTGCGAGAGATCGTCCCATCGTCTTTTTCGATCTGAAAATATCAGAATATTGAGAAGGAGATCAATATGAGATTGCGCTGCACCTTTTCCGTTACAGAGAACCATCCGATGCCTGCTGCCCACGCATTGCACCAGAGAGCTGAAATTCGATAGAATAATGAATCTTTTGAGATGGAAGGTATCAACGTACCTTTTCTGGGCGGATATCCTGCGTCATTGGTCATGATACCGATCGGTTGCGGGGTTGAGGTCTCCCAAGTGGATGGTTCGGATCTGACAGATTGTCCAGTAGTTTTTTAAAAGTATTAATGCAAGATCTTGATAATTTTGATATAATGTTTCCTACCTTGGGTAGGAGATAAAGAGATGTGGTGTGCTGGCGGTACTGATGAAGTGAAGGGACTGAACAATTTAGTATTTATTTAAACCTTGGCGTTCTGATTCTGATCCCATCACGATCGCAGGAGCAGTGCACCCTTATGACTCACATGCAAAGTTCGAAATACTGGCAAATGCCTCTTCATTTCACACACTCTCTCGTCACGCTGAGAGAGTGTGTGAAATGAAGAGACGGTGACCCATATTTCGAAAACTACTCACATGGTTGCTGATGAAGGGCAGTTCCCACTGTCCTGTTGCCGGCAGGAGTCCGTTCGAAGTTGTCACTCGTAGAGTAGAAGGAGAGAAGTTGCAGAGAATGAAGCGGAGTCTGCAATAAGTGTTTCGCTTCTATGTCTGGATCTAGGTAAAGGTGCTGCCACGCAAAGCGATTTTACAGTCGCACGTAGAGTGTCAAAAACAAACAGCTAGTCGTTTCATTTCTAGCCAGCTAGTCGATTAGACTCGGTCAAATGTAAATCGACTAGCTGGAATGATTCGTAAACAACTAGCTGTTTATCCGCCGACTAGCTGTATCATTCTCACTCGTCTCCATTCCATTGTGCGGAGGGGTCGCGACAAAGGAAACAAATTGAGTTACGAGTAGGGTTTCCCCTTTTGGGTCATTCCGCCTATTCAGGTAGAATGACGCGGTCGTTTTACCTGATCAGGTATTCAAATTCATCTCGACCTGTCAGGTCAATCTCGGCTGTTCTGAGCGTCGACCTGCCAGGTCATTCTAGGTTCTCATTCACCCATTTTGCGGTTTCTCGTCTCATTCTCCCCTCCGCACTGGCAGTGAAACACTCGTCCTCGCTCAGAGGAATAGAAGGGAAAGAACATCCAACTCTTGATTACCGCGCGAAACATATCCCCTTCATCCATTCTCTCACCTCTGAGCGAGTGAGATCGGCCGATCACCACTCCCCCAACGAAAGAAGAGGAGGAATGGGCGCCTAGGCGCCCAAAATCAATTAACCTTCTCTCGTCTCCAGGTCAATCAGGCTTTATTCATTTCTTTGTTTGAGAGATAATTGACTTTCAGGCGCCTAGACGCCACCCAAAAGGGAAAACCCTAGTTACGAGTGGGCGATCGATTCAATCTCATTTTGTCCTTCGTCATTCAGCCAGTCGACCGCTTATCGACTAGCTGAATAGTCGAAATGAGGGAGTGAGGATAGTCGATTTTTATCCAGCTAGTTGTTTACGATTTGAAACAGCTAGCTGATAGCTGGATAAAAGCTGTTTTTCACACTCTAGTCGCACGACAATGCTTGGTAGGTAAGGCCGCTGGTAAGGCCAGCAGTTATATGGACTACAATCCCCTGCTGTCCAATGCTTTCTAGGGGATGCTTCCAGAATCTAGATTACGAAAAAATGCTTATGAACCTCGAAGGAGGAACTGAGAATGCAGGCGATGAGGCTGAGGAGGAGAATCTCTCGTAGAAAATGATCTGAGAATATACTAGTAGTTGACATCTATCGTGAGTAAAACCAGTAAACCAGAAAAAAGCGGAATGGAAAGTACTGTGAAGTAGGCAAACCTGCAGATCAGCTCCGTCCTTGCTCACTGAGTAGGCTAGACGCTCCTGAAATTGTATTCTTTGGGTTCCGCAGAATATTTTATCTATGACAAGCTGGACGATACCTTGTTAATAGTAGATGTATTGAGTGCGTTCGTCTGCTCTTTCATTAGTAGTTCACCTTGGACGCTGAAGTAGACGAGAACGAAGACCTGAATTTGCATCATTTTTTTATATTTCGTATCCTTGAGACAAGACCAATAGTTGTCTATAGTTGAGTTTACAAAGAACGAATGGAAACTAGAGCAATTTCAATTTATGAACTGACCTTTTTATGCTGATTGAAAAAGAGTATGCTCAGATACTCCTTATCATTCTTCGTCACTGCAAAGAGCGAATAGCAAACCCATCGACGGTGAGCGAAGTTTTTGTCGTCCCTGCAATGTTGAGATCATTTCATGTTTCTTCACACAGTCTATCTGGTGCAGGCAACGGAACAAAGGCTAATCCAATTTGTCCTTTGTTCAAAAACTTCCGAGATGATCATTTCCGAGAAAAAAAACTTTATGTTGAACTACCGCTGAGATGCAGTGTTTTCGATGCAGAATCATAAATGGTACGCACCACTTCAGGAACTTCTTGTTTCCCTTCTCGAGATCGATCGAAACGACAACATCTGCCTGTGAACAATAACAATTTTGACACTGCACGGTATTTTCCGGCTCTGGAATACGGAAGTAAAGGACCGGAGGGCCTTCCTTGACTGAATGTGAAAGTTCTCACCTTTGGATCATGCAGATAAGCCCTCTTTCCATCATCACTGACAGCGAAGGCGTTAGTAGCTGAACAGACTCCCGTGAACGGCAGTCGCTCCATCAACCCTACAATGAACTGTTTGAAACAATGAATGTGAGAAAAACATTCCATACAACAGCGCTAGTGAAGATAACACTACTGTAGATCACAATGTTTCCCTCCATTTTCAAGGATCTACTAGTCGACTGGCATCCAATAGATAACCAAATCAATCGATGAATGGACAATGACAATGGTCAGGCGCCTCGGGCACTAAAGATGACTGGAGACTATAGAGATACGGAGGAGGAAAGAGAGGAACGAGAGGGAAGAATCGGCAAATACTGTTGTGATTCAGCGCGATAAGAAGGGAGGAGACTCTCTCAATTCTCCATGATCTTTATGCTTTCTCTGACCGACCAGAGTGCTTGCGGAATTGAGAGAGAATTCAGAGATGACTGTTTAACAGAGACAATGATAGTTCCGCAAGTGCAATTCGGTGATTCAAAGGTGTGAAGCGGCATGATGACTCATGGAATAGAAATAGACTTGACCTATAGTGACTAGAATAATTAGAAAAGGTATACTTAGGCATCATTTAGGCAATATTGTTCAACAATGATGCTATACTTGACGGAACTCGAAGGTAGGATTGATCACAAGTCGTACAGACGATAGCTCTCGATAAGGAAAGGTAAGGAGTGTTCCCAGATGAGTCATCTCGGATCATGCTCTCTCCCTCTCGCTCTTCTCTCCACTTTGCACATAAATCGCTTTCCTCCCTGACAACAACCGGCCCCTCCTAAACAAGGAATTGAATGGGAGAGAAGCGTTCGGAGTTCGGTGAGACCCATCTCAGACTACCCGTACGATTCTCGAATCATTTGAAAAAAAGCTAGTGAGCATAGCTAATTCATCCCATAGCTCACATTTTTATCCAGCCCTACAGTTGTACAAGGATGAGGATTATAACTATAGACCGCACGTGCCTTATTCAACCAACTGGTTACTTGTCAGAGTAATAGCTTTCCAAAGAGCAAAATTGACGGGTAAATTACCACACAGCGAAAGTGGGACTCTTTTCAATAGTTCTTTCCTTATTATTCACTGAATGATGCAAGTTAGAGAGATTTTTGATTGCAAGCAAATGTGTCGAAACAGCGCAATTCTGCCGACGGACTTGAAGTTAAACGAGGCGAAACAAAACGTCGGCAATCAAATCGCGCACTGCAACCAGACTGGGCGGCAACCCAGATAGATAGAAAAGGGAAGGAAAAGAGAAGGAAATACGCTGGCAAATACGCTCAAGGCCATCATTCTGCACTGCATGCATTCCCTCAACAGATGATCCCCCTCTACTTCCTATTGTTCCCAATCTGGTCACTGTTGACTGGACGGTTTTTCCATTTAGTGGATAGGATGCATGATGAAAGGCCAAAATGCAGCACAGCTCGAAAAAAACAACAACAGCGGAACAACAAATCGCATATGCAGCGGGTGAATGTCGCATACAGTGCCCTCCCTGTCCGCTCCTCCAACCTCTCACAATTGCACGATCTCTCTTTCCTCTCTGCACTCTCCACCGTTCTCGAGCGCTCTCTCATCGGCCAGTGGAGGTCATTGGGCCGACCTACCTGCCAGTTCATGGCAGGTCAGAGAGGGGGGAAGGGGGGGGGGGGAGGGAGGGGGAGATGAGAGAAGAGAAGGGAAGAGTCTGAGACGGCTGGGAATCAGCTGGTTCCTTGTTTGGATAACCTTAGCCGGTGGACGTCTGCTTTGTTTGGCGTTTTTGCACGTTATTCCTTATTCTGGAGCAATTTGGGGGTATCGGAATTAGCAGGGATTACAGTTTATTTATTGCATGGTAATCGGAAATGTTTAGGAATTGCCTAGTGAAAATTTTTGAATACATTCTGCGAAGATTAACTAGAAGGGATCGAATAAAAGAGGGAGTGAAGATCATTGTGATTTCTTATCATCGATGAATCGAGTCTTCTTTGTCTTCTTCGGTGGGTCGAAAACTGATTCTGCTGGCTCTTCAGCGACCTAAATTATTTGAGTAAAGGTCAACCACTCAGGAACCTCTCAGAACCGTTGATTTCTCATAAAAATCAACACATATCCTTCAAATTTTCAGAAGTATTCGTAATCGAGAAAGCTCACCTCTTCAATAACCTCCTCGATCTTGCTCGTTCTCCTGCTACGAGGTCGACTGGCGGTCATCAGTCTGCGAGATCAAAGATCAAAGATCATAACTAAAGATCAAAGTTCGAACCTGACAGGAGGTTGTTCAATCAGCATGATCTCACTGGTTCCAGTCACCATCATCGTTCCGGGACCAGATGATCCCTGATTGCCACTCATCGCCGATTGACGACCGGCCGCGGTTGAGAGCTGAAGGAGAATGATGAATTTTCCATTTCTTTTGCTTTCTTAGGCGTAGGAAAGGTCAAAATGAGGTTCAGTTCCATTCAAAATGAACTGACTCAACCAATACCCCTCACCGTGCCCCTTCCGAATGCTCTCTGTGCAGTGGGCGGTCTTCCGCCACCCACGATGATCTGCTCCGCAACGATGCCGTGCTCCCCATGAATGTGCTCGTTCAGCCAGTAGCAATTGACGTCACCTGAGCAGGATGGTCTTTGATCTTTGATCTTTGAACTTTCGAAACGGTCAGCGAGCAGCAATGAAGAGTCAAAATGGAACACCACCTCTCATGCCTCTAATTCGAGTGTCTTGATGTAAGTGTCGAGAAAAATGTGAATTGTCTATTATGAAAGCTTATCTAAACATGAACAAATCATGTTTATTTGTTGCCGATCACCTAACACGATTGGCAGAGTGTAATTGAGCGTGAGTGGCACACACTCTCTCTCTTCTCCTCTTGCGATCTCCCCTCTCTCTCTCTCTTACGAGCTATACACTGTGACATTTGCCAAAACAATTCCAAGATGCCCATTTGCGTGCGAAATGCCGAAAATATCTATCGAATCCATGTTCACTACTCGCCAGAAATCAGCAAAAAGCGAGGCAAAAACTCTGCTCCATGGGAGGATCGAACTCCCGACCTCGGCATTATAAGTACCACGCGCTAACCAACTGCGCCAATGGAGCGACGGGAGGCGGAGGCCGGGAGGCTCGCTAGGAGCTGAGGAGAGAGAGAGGGGGAGGGGAGAGAGAGGCAGTGTCCATCCCCCCTCGCGTCTTTTCCCGGCTGCTCACTCATTTTAGTGTTCGCACGCGTTTTCTCGTTTGTTATCTCTCACTGGTCGATTCGAGATGACCCCCTTGAGAAGAAATGAAGGGAAGGGAGGAGAGAGGAGAGAGGGAAGACTGGGTATTACACTCTGGTCACTCTATTGCCTGCTACTGACGCTTCAGTGGCTATTTTCCTCTTCTTCTGGGCTTTATCAGTATAGTGAAATGTCGGCACTTGTCTAGTTCTTTGGAAGACTTGTTGAGTTTCGCTCATTCCTAATAAGATTTTTCCAAGCGCAGGGTTGGTGGTCGGAGTGTACGGAGGTTAGACACTCTTCCGGAGAACTAGACAAGTACGGAAATGTCTATGAACCTTTTCCCTTGACCTTGACGATTCCCCTCTGCACAAGCTCGTAGTCGGGATTCTCCATCAACTTGCGAGCAGTGATCTCCGAGGTTTGAATCTGTAGGGAATTACATCATCACTTGCAATTTAAAACAGTTGGAAATTCATTATTTTTGTAATAAAGTCACCTGATTAGGCGGACAATTGGACTGCATGCGAGACGCGAAGTTCACCTGAAAATATCCAATATTATGAAAATTGTCTTTCAAAATAACTCGCAAAGTTGACCTACCGTGTCACCGAACAGGCAATAGCGAGGCGATTTGATGCCAATGACACCAGCAGCGATGGGTCCACAGTGGAAACCAATTCGGACCCGGACCTTCAAATCATTTAGCGAACTTTCGAAACAGAATTTTCCAAACGAACCTTATAATCGTCCATATTCTCAACCTTGTATGCGTATGACTTCTGAAATGTACTTGAGTTGAAGGGGAATTAGGCTGGGAAACAAGGGGCACTTGCCTCTCTCAGTTCCAAAGCAATATCAGCGATTTCGAAGATGTGTTTGCCTCCATTTTCCGATGGAACTCCAGATGCGACCATATAGGTTTCGCCAGTTGTTTCAACCTGAAATATTCCGTTGATACTATAAAAATTCAGTTAAAATAACCTTGTAAGCGTCGTGGGCTTTGATTATCTCATCGAAACGATTGAATACATCGTTGAGGAAGGAAATTATCTGTAAAAGTTAGCTGAAGTTGTTTCTTTCATGGTTTGCCATACGTATTCCGCGGAAGTCTTCTCGATCAATAATCCGAAGTCTACAAGCTGGCAGAAGAGTACGGTAGCTGCCTCGTACGATCGAGGAATGATCTCTTCCTTGGCTTTGAGTTGGGCTGCGATGGATCTACAAAGAATGATAGAGAGTTGTAATGATGATGAAATAGGAAATGAATAAAGGACGAAGAAACAAACGCTGGTAGCATCTCATTCAGCAATCGATCCGTCTGTTCCTGTGCATCTCTCAGTAGAACTTCACGATTGGCAACGATACTCTGCAAAGATTTGTCCCTCTTTTATCTGCAACGATAACGCCACGAACCTCGAGATTATTCGCATATCGCTCATTCATCTTGATCATTTGATCGATCAGATTTCCTTGACTGAAAGTGTGATCGTCATTGCAAGAAAATTAAACTGAAGCAACCTTTGCGCAAAGGCAGACTGAATGGTAGACTGGATGTCTCGAATATTCGGTCGCTTCTCGGGGTCCTTGTCCCAGCACCTGAGGTGGTTATGATATTGAGTTCTGATTGGCCCTTAGGTGTGTTCTGCTCTTTTAGTACCTTGTGAAGATAAAGATTCAAACTAGAGGTCGAAATACGGGTCGACGTCTCTTCATTTCACGCACTTTCTCACCGAGAGACGAGAGAGTGTGTCAGAAAGACGAGAGAATGTGTAAGATGAAGAGACGGTGACCCATACTTCAAACTCTAGTTCAAACGTACTGCTCCAGAAGGTTCTGCATCGCTAGCTTGATCGGGATTCCCTCACCGAACGATGGACGAAGGTCTTCATGGAGGATCGCGTTGATCGTTTCTTAATCAGTTAATTTATGCACAAATCTCATAATTTACGAACTGAAAATGAAGGGTTGCTCATGGAAAAGTGTGAGAAATTTCTTGGATATCTGGCCCAGAACCGATCTGTTTAGCGAATGATGAGAGCTATGAAAGTAGTAGGGATGTGCTCTGTGAGAATTGCCTTGGTCAGATACCCAAGAAGTGCCAAGTGTGCATCTACATACTATGGAAGGCCGTCTGTCCAACTCCTCTCTTCGGATCGCCATCTCCTAGATCTTCTCCGTGTTTCTTCGCGAATACAGGCAGACCAGATAGGCCGCCGGCACCTAATTAGTATTCATTAATAATAAACAAACAAATATACACTAATGAGTGATTTACTCTAGCCTTGTAGGCTCAAGTTGCATGATCATTGCAAAACCAGTATCATTATGACTCCAAATGAGAGTATCAATCAACAACGAGTATAACCTGTAACGTTGAAGGGTGAAGTTTGCTCTGCAAGAATGCAGTAGAGAACGGTGCCGAGCGAATAGATATCGGCCATCTCAATATTAGTCATTTTATTTTTGTTGGGGAGGGGGTCAAAATACCGCGTTTCCTTTGGGAAATTCCTTGAGTAGTTCGATATTTTGTAGCATTTCGGGAGCCGTCGATAGATAGGTAGCAGAGGTGATTCCTGTGATGGGAAATGAAGTTGAGGTTATCAAGATAGTGCTGTTTCATTTGGGTGGCACTCAGTGAGCTTTCGCCATGTTGCATGTGGTTTCGATGTTCATATTCGAATGAAAACGAACGAACTCGAAAATCGGATACCTGGATTGACGATGGGTCCGGTGGGTGACTTTGATGTAATCTCCACAATTCCTCCGTCGATCATCGTGCTCACCATTGATGTGAAGCCGAATTGGGAGAGTTTCAGCACCTGATTTGACTTTTTTAGTGAAAGATAGAAAACTTCAGAAGAAAGACCAAAGCGGACAATTGTATAGTCAGAACTGACCCAATTACCGTCGACCAGACAATTGCAGAGATTGAGAAGACCATGATAGCCAACCGCCGACTTGTGAAGGTAAGCGATACCCTGAAAAAATTATGAATCGTGGATACATTGAGTTCTCACCCGGCAAATATCTCTCATGAAGGCAGACTTGAACGTTTCATCCATGTTGAATTCCGAATCCTTGATGAATTCCTGAACATTAACAATAATCGTTTTAGAAGCGGGGTCAGGTCAAACTTCCAAACTTGCGCGCTCCACAAGTGCATTCATTATGTAGAAAACGCCTACTTCGTTGAAGGCAACTCCTGAAATTCGAAATTAAGAGCGCTCGAGAATAGTTGTCAACTAACCAATAAATGCAGCCAGATTATCGTGACTGAGTCGCTTTAGATTCATTAGGAACCGCATATCATCTCTGAAAAATATCTTTTATTGAATATTCTTTCCAATTTACGAGTAAGAACTCACTCATTGAATCTGATCCTTCTAGTTTGCCTCAATCCCACAAACTCGGCCTTAATCGTTCCAATGAGCGCATAGGCAACAGCTCGCTTCCTTTGTCTTCCTCCCGCTCCACCATCTCTGTCTCTGTCTCTCTGGAGCGAACAGTTCAACTAGGGTCATCGTCTCTTCATTTCCCACACTCTCTCGTATCTCTGATTGGTGAGAGACTGGGTGAAATGAAGAGACTACTCTACTGGAAGGGAAGAATCGGGTTGAATCAAGTAACAATCTCACCTTAGGCCCCTCAATAATCTTCATGTTTTCATTGGCAACTCGCCAAGTCAATCGGAACATCGAGTTACGTCCTCTGAATCAGATAATTACATTTGAAATGTGGGAAGTAGAGCGCAAAATACGGTTCGTCGTCTCTTCATTTCGCACACTCTCTCACCGGTCAGAGCGACGAGAGAGTGTGTGAAATGAAGAGACAGCGACCAGTATTTCGAACTCAGTAAGTGAAGTGTCTCACTTCGACCAATAATAGTAGAATACAGCGGCAGCAGCAATGACCAGGCCGACGGTAGAAAGCGTGATGATCAGCCAGAGATTCGATTGCTGAATTTGAGAAAATAAAATATCAGAATGTGCGCTCTGCTCAAATTCTAGTATCGGGCGGTATTACATGCCCCACTTATGTAGCCCTATTTTCAGCTAACGTGAGAGAACGAATAGATTTTGAAGGTTGACAATATTTTCTATTCCCATCGTTTTGCCTCCATCGAAGTAAATTTAAAATTACATTGATAGGGAGCATTCCATCCTTGTCGACAGACGTGTTCGCGGCTTTTGCCCAGAATGTTGGAACGGTTATGTTCGGAGTCTGAAAACTTCGAATTGTAGAAATATTTTTAAAATTATGCAACAGAGAAGAACCGCACCATGATTAGACAAGTGGAGTTGACGCAGGGCTTGGGCGAGGGAATGAGAGTCATCAAGAGCTGTGTGGCTTGTGGTGTAGGGACACTGCGATTGAAACATAAAGGTTGCGTAATCAACGATAAGCATTACTTGTACACGGAATAAGTCTGCATGAGCGAATATCCACCGTCAAAAGAAGTGGTGCCCATCGCGTCTGAATAAAGTAAAGGTAAATGTATCCCCGTTCTCAAGGCACTTTTGTCCTGCGGGAACCCTGTGCTATATTTAAAGGCCAGTTCAGTCCGGTGTGCCTAATCTCTTTTTCGGAATAAAGTATCTTAAATAATTGTATCAGAATAGGGTTGTAGGTTCTCACATGAAATCAAAAACTTACTAGTCCATGTCGCATTGGAGAATGTATCCGAATACGTCTTCCCATTGTTCGTATTTCCCTTCCAGGCACCGTAGCAAAATGCGAAACAAGCATCGTATGTAGTGCGGTAACGATCGAACAGGTTCTAGTACGTAACTCATGTTAGCCTTGTACATGTGATTCAACTACCTGATCATAGCTCGTACCCAACATCGTCTTGAATTGATCCATTCGTCTGGTTATGTCAGCGTCCTCGGGCACCAACTAGAAAGTTAGTGGATTTGCAAACGTTCGCAATTTTTCTGTTTTTTTTTTCGTAAATTCACTCACAGCCAATGCTCCAGCCTTCGAGAATATTTCAGAGTCGCCGATACAACTGGCCAAGGGCTTACGACAGACAACGAGAACTATATGACCCTGGAGTGAACTAGTACTATTACAATTAGAGAAGGAATAGCACCTTGTTCGTGAGAAATTCTGCTTGCAGAGAGGTCAGAGGACCAGCGATGGCAGGGAAATCATCAGTCAGAACAATTACTGAATTTTTTCTGTTAGTTTTTGGGCGCTCCTGCACTAGAGGAGTGAAAATGCATTGAGTTTCAATGATCCCTATATGCAATATTTCTCGCCGGGTTGGTAGCAAGTGCAGGAGTGCCAGTTTTGAGTGTAATAATCAGGAAAACTGATTTGCAAAGGAGAAGAAAACTGACACTTCTTCCCGGTTTGCCGAATGGCAGACACGAAGTTTGAGAGATAATCAATAGGGAGATTGAAATTATTGAAAACTTTCAGGATCTGAACAGAGTAGTTTCGATTGTTCAATCTTAGTGAACCAGTGTTAGTTCAAAATACGTGTAACTGTCTCTTCTTTTTACACACTCTCTCACCGGTCAGGCAGGTGAGAGAGTGCGTGAAATGAGGAGACAATTACCCTTATTTCGAATTCTAGGTAAGAATGAAATAATAACGAGCCTTGTTCGTCTTATAGTAACCATCGAGGGCATCGTTCAAATTCATCTGAGGTTTCTTGATTCCGTTGAGAATTGGACCGACCAGAACCACCTGAATGATGTGTATTTTAATATTTTGTTTTTACTGTAATGTAATATATGTAATGTATTATTTATTCAACGTAAGATGCCGCGTTTTTCAGACCTTCTGCTTTACATTATCATAAGATCCTTATAGCACGCCACGTGCTCCTCTCAACATTATCCATTTGTTGTTGCTCTCCTCTAATCTCTCAGACTTTCCCTCATAGCAACCAGTAGCGCATCGCACGTTGCTAAGGTTGATAATGTAGTCAGGTATCGCCTCGACAAGTTACAGAGTGCACAAAGAGTAATAATAACACAACCTATTCCAAAGGTGTTAGTTCAACATGTACGATTTTCTGGGAAATGTGCATTTCGGAAGAAATGACTGCGATTCGCTGTCTCGGAAGGATCGCCGTGGAATAAGAGAGATGGGAAAAAGCAAACGCAAAAATTATCTCACTTCCACTTCGTTCAACTGACGAGCAACTTCGGCCACCGCCACTCCAATCGCCTGAATACTCGCCGATGCCACTTGGATCACGTTGGGGAAGGACTGAAAGATCTTTCGGTACTTGTGGAGTTCACCGGTAGCGTTTTTAATCTCCATCCACACCGACCACCAACACTGGGTTAAGCATTCTAATTTATGGAATGCGTGAAACATATCCATTCTTCCGGTGAAATCCGCAAGTGAAATCCGCACGATATTTCGTGTTTAGCGTAGCAGAAAAATTCCACTATTGTTCTCACATCCAAGTTGACTAGCCCGGCACTGGACACGACTCGGCTGATGACAGGAGCATTGAAGAAGTACGTGAGTCGAGAGATCTGAGTTTCAATGTCAGAACAAGGCAAGAAGATCAAAGATCAAACCTCCTCCATCTCATCCTGACACATGGGAGCGATGTACGCATCGACCTGCAATTATCCTTTTTATTCGAGCTTTTTTCACCAACTAACGTTGCTCTTGTAGTGAAGAGTCAGAGCGTTGGCAGTACCGAGGGCGTTCGAGTCACATGATGTAGTGTTCAATACACTAAATGATTTTTTAATAAGAAGAGATTCGGTGAAACGGTGATGGGACGTTTAGGAACTCGCGTTTAGCAACCGTCAATGTGTGACGTTTAGGAACCCCCTTTGAGGAAGAGGTGGGAGAGTGGAGAACAAGGAAAAAGGGGTTCCTAAGCGTCACTCATCGGGAGTTCTTAATCGAGAGTTCCTAAACATCCCATCACAGTTTAAACTCATACTCGACAGCTTCCGCAGTGCATTGTCCAGTAGCCTTTGCGTCGGTTATGGCTCTATTGCAGATTGTCGTCACCGTATCGAGTCCGTCAATGAGACCCAGCTTGAGACCTTCAACCAATTATCAATCGTATAGTAATTGAGAAATTCAGCAAACCTTGGACAAGGTCAGGTGCTAAGCCGAAGAACAGTAGACAGAGTCCTAAGGCTCTGAAGCCATGAGGTTTCCTCATAGAGATATCGTGTTATGACACACGGTCGGTATTGGATTCTGAAGTTACTTCCTAAGCCAATCGTGGAAAATTTAACGATGTTATGATTATGAAAAAGATCGAAATAAGAGAACACGTGATATTCAAAAATCTTAGAAGAGATGGAGAACGGATCGATTCCCGCACGTCTCCAAGGAGAGATGAGAGAGAGTGTTAGACGAGGGGATGAGATGATAATGATGATAGTAGGTCTCTGCCTCTCACTCTGCCTCTTCTTACTCTTCCTCTCACTGAATAACCAGCTAATGAGTAGGTTCGACGGATTCGCGAGATACACTTGAGTTAATTAGCCGCGTTAGTGTTTATCACGGAACAGGGATTACTCACAGTGAATGAAAATGTCAAGAATGGGGGGGGGGCTGAACAAGAAATATCCGTCCAGCTTCCAAACAAGAGAATATTATGCCTATCTTTTAAATTGTTTTTTTAGTTGTTCGAAAGGGGAGGAAAGAAATGGGTGATCACAAATGGCTTACAATTGAGAAATACGGAACAGTAGAAGATATGTGAGACAATTTGCGAGCAAAAAACACTAAAATTCAGTAGACCCGTTTCGAAAATGTCGCGAGAAACGAATACTTGTCACGAGGATGACATGAAAATGCACTACTATAGGGAAAAAATGGAGAAGTTTAGGACTTCATGAAGTTTCGCTCGTCATCTGTGAGCCTGAAGTTCAAATTTGAATATGAGAATTTCGACACTAGGTCGGATGAGACATTCGGATGATAACCTACTGGATGAGCGCCTAATGAGGGCGAGAAAACAACAGTTATGTAATAGACGGAATATGCAAATGGTTCTCATACATTGGGTTATCATCCGAATGTTTTCGAGAACAGGCATTAGCCAATTACCTGTAAAACCGCCGACAGCAAACGAAGAGAGCGAGTAGCACAGTGAGCATTATGAGAATGCCGAGCACACTCACGAGTGAGAACACCTAAACATTTATCTCTTTATTTGACGAAGATCGAATACCTCTTTGGGAGTCAAGCAAATATTCTGCACTCCCTCAATGGAGATTGATCTCAGGACGTCTGGGGCTTCTGAATAAAGTCATGTTCTACTACCCAGGAATTTTCCTACCATTATCCTTGTCCAACTCGTCCTTGTCAATGACGTAAACAGTCTGAGAGATGAGATCTCCCTCTCGAATGTGTTGTGATGAGCGACGACGACGCTGAATTTATAATCCCTCTTGATTTCGGAAGTAAAATTTCAAAACGTAATCGATTTTGTATGTGTGTTTGGAAAGTGCATTCTCTTGAAACAGTGGATTTAAATTTCAAAAAATAGATAAGGCTTCCTTCATTAGATATCTCTTGATGTCTTACCAGCACCCTTGTCGTGTTGATGCCATTGATGCGATTGCGAGAGGCATCGAAGCAGATTGGTGGCTGGAATAACCTATCGTGAACTGAAAATTCAATCAATAATACCGTGATTCCATCGCATCCTCCATCGTCCTTGAGACAGAGTCGAATCTCGCACTGAAACCGAACCGCGACCCGGTCGGCGAATTTGAACACGAATGACTCTCTGCAAATTGATGCTTTAGTGATTTTTTTGAGTCAATGAGCCCTAACAGTCTGCAATTTGTAATTCTTTTTTCTCAGTTTGCCAATTTAAGTTTGTAAGGTTGTGATTAACCATGAAAAATGCAAAATTACTCACCGATATGCCATATTGAGCGCCTCGACATAGGTTGGATCGCCCAGTAACGTGTGGTCAGTGTGGCATCTGGGATCGATTTTTTTCAAATTTCGAAAACATTTTTGAATTCCTCACCCCCTCTCATCGACAATCATCGCCTTCTCGCCCTGGCCGTCCTCCACGAAGCAGGAGTGCACCAGGACGCCGTAGATTTCTGTAATTTTGATAGCTGATTCATTCAATGACGCAGGAATCCTCAAGCGGCACTAAAAGTAATTGCGAAGCGCATATTCAACGTTGCTCTTTTGTTGCAAATCTCGTTCTGTATCCACTATGCTACTCGGTAATTCAATTAACGTTAGTGCATCTATTCAGAGGAATACGCTTCAATGAATGTGTTTTGGTTTGAAATATGAACGTTCATATGGAGTAGTTCATTCAAAACTGACCCGATTCGCACTCCCATCGATGCACCACTTGGTCACCGACACGCGCGTATCGGAGAATGGGGCCGTCCAGTTGATCTCTGTAACAATATTTTTTTTGTTTTATGAGAACGAATCGTGACTATGATGGTGAGAGTTCAGGCGGATTAGGTACAGTGATTCAGAAAAATACCGCCGAATGGTGTAGGAGCAAGTGGGCATCGGCATTTCGTAGGAAAGTGTCTCGGTAGGTAGAGCACTGAAATATATTGCATTATTTACGCGAAAACTTTATAATGAAAGCTGCTGATGATTAAAGACCTGGGCGCTGCAATCAACAAGTCGCCCGTCAGCCAACAAATCAGCAGAATACTCTCCATCTCTCCTTTGTGAGTCGAGCTCGCTCAGTGAATACCGACCATCGCACCCGTTTTATCGGAAATTGCCCTCGTTTGTACCATGCTCGCACGCGGAAAAAAGGACAACAAGAGACAGGAATGAATCATCGCGTCATCAACAACCTAACACTTCGAGGATTATTCAATGGGTGAAATATGGTTTCCAGGAGGTAGAATAGTCGTTTCGAATCAGCTGGAGAAAGGCAATAGCGCATTCTCGGTAATAAACATAATTGTTGTCTGCCAGAGAGTGCGCGCGCTGAGGCAAAAAGTATAGAGGCAGCGAGTAAAAGAGAAAGAAAAGGATAGGGTGATCTCTAGATCCCGAATGCTATTTCGCTCCCATGCACTTACGAGAAACAACTCACTAGCAAGAGAGACAGAGGTATATCCACCGCACAACATAGAGAGATAAATCCTTCTTCCCGCATGATTTTCGCCATTTCCATTCATGGATTTAGGAGATGAGTGTGATGGAGTCACAAGAAATCGTATAGATGAGATATGTGTCAGAAAGCGAAGAAGACAGAAAAGAAAAGGCGAAAAGGAAAGATACAGGGGACCAAAGCTAGTCACAATTTTGGCAATTTACAAGACGAGTAACTGCAAACAAAGACCGAGAAAGAAAAGAAGCAATGAGGAAAGTTGCGGCTTGAAGTCGACTGAGGTGGGAAAGGGAACTTGAGAGGCGGTTCAAGTGTTTTCGCGTTCGGTTTCTAACAGCAAAATCAATGCACTCGGGGCAAAACTTTAACTTTAAAGAAATACTGCGCAGCCCTACTCTATAATTATGGTTGTTGAGCAATGAGAGAACAAGGAGGGATCGGGAAATCGGCCCCTGAGAGGAAGGATTAAGGCGAGAAAACTCCGATGAGCCAAGGTTGAAATTGAGTCGAGAGTAGGAGAACTTCGATTCATTTCAGCAGTTTTTCTCCCAGCGCACCCAATGAAGTTCCCGCACTCATTAGAGTTTGTTCGGAGAAAGAGGAAAAAACGAAAGAGGAAAAGTGGGAATATCCGATTTCAGCCACTCACTCTTTGCCAGCACTGAGGGAAATCAGGTTCCGTTATCCTTCTGTTTCAAACATTCCCCGAAGCGAGTAAACGCATTTGCCACAAAACGATAAACCGCTCTCGAAAACATGAACAACGACAATTGCCTCGTTTTCCAGGTTGTTTCTCACATGAGAACCAAACTACTGCGTAACAGGATGACCTTTACCTTTCAATAGAGGCTCACCTAACGTCTAATTGCTGTTGTACCATCCTCGATTCTTCTCGATACATGCACTTGATGTTGAAAGCACGGTCCACTTTGGTGATGAACAGCTGGAAGGATGATTGTTGAACGAACGGATTCCCGTAGATTTTCGAAGATATTCAAATAGTGGCAGAGTTTGGTCAAGTAAGACATTATGACAAGTAAGAAGACAAGACAAGTAGACGGACATGCACATCAGAGCCAACTCTTGATAAATGTGTTAAAATCCAAATCCAAATCGGAAAAGGCATTATACCGGGTGGAAGCTGATAACCAGCACTGTGGAGAACATCATTCCGTCTTCTGTGACCTGGAAATAGTTTCCATTTTATGCATTTATCATCCCAATTCAAGGATAGATTCTGAACGTTGAATGAACACAAACCATTCTCTGCCTGTCCATATCACAAGCTCCGTGATTCAGTCGGATTCCGCCCTTTGGTCGTCCATCCGGGCCTCCTAAATTTATGCATTTTACAATATATTTTATTTTTGAATTGCTCACTCTCAGCATAGTCCACTCGACATTCCGGCCTGTTGAAGTGACCCTTCACGTAGACTTTTCCTGAAATCGAGTGAGTCAGTGAATTCAGATTCCTCAATTGATCCCTAGATATTCAAACCTGAGAAGGGTTGTCGCGTTCGAAAGTTCATCTCTATCGTGTCTGTGTTGCAGATTATTTCGGGCGTTCCAACCAGTTCGTTTCCCAGAAATTCCGCTATCGAGGGTAGAAACAACTGCAATGTTCTTGAAATTTTTCTCTCTTTCAACCTCATTCGCAGTCTTTTTTGTTTGCTTTTCTCATTGCTTAAAAAGTGCATGACCTCCATATTCAATCACGTAAGGACATGACACCCAAATTTTGTTATTAATATTCTCGAGACTAGACTGTATGAGAACTTGGTCGAAGGTCAGCGAACACAGAATTGACTTTCCACAGTTTTCTCATGTAATTCGCCCCCTCCTTGGATTAGCCACCCCATAATCTCGTGTGTTGTGTGCGGTAATCGTTCCCTCTATTCATGAGTGGAGGAGGGGTCATTGCCTCCCCTCTCTCTGAGGATGAGGAGGAAGAGTTCTTCTTTTCAGGTGAGAATAGCGCCCCTCAAATGCCGTTCAAGGCCGACCGGAAACGCTTGAGATCCATTACAAGTAGAGAGTGCACAATAGAGATGTACTCAGATGGAACACCATCTATTCATGTGGTGGAGAAGGTTGGTGACATATGGAACGATCGGGTTAACTATCGAAGCGTTTCAGGCTGATAAATCATAAAGATACCGGGCGTTTGAACATTTTTTAAAAGAAGTTGTACAGACCTTTCTCAAAATGAACCTTACTTTCCATTTCAAGAATCATTCTATGCTGAGAATCCCCCTCATTCCTATCATCAATCCCCATGTTCGGATACAGTTCATCCCCGGATAAAAGCAGTCAACCGTAGCCAAAGAGGGGTCTCTCCTTTTTTGTGCCCCAGACTCTTCCCTTTCGGTCAGTGCAGCCGCCTGAATAGGAAGGGCCACACAATGGTAGACTGCGGATATGATTCGGCCTCCCCGTTCAACGCGCTCCCTCGTAGGCTAGACAGAGCTGAAGAGCAGGGAAAGTTGAGAGGGTAGGACCACTGCTCACTACGATGGACTGAATAGGAGCTGCTCATGCAGGTCACATTACCAATCTGTGTCCCTCTTCCGGAGGTGGAATACTTTGATCAGTCAGAGAGAGTGAGAGAGCATGCGAAATAAGGAGAGTCAGACACTCGCCCTCTTCCATTTCACCCCGTTCCCATCCTTCTCTGGACTGCGAAAGCTGTGATTGCACACATACACACAGTGTTTGCGCAAGACTGTCAATAAGCAAGCCCAGAGAGAGAGAAAGGAGGTTAGGTTCTGCATACTACTTCCTGACTATCCTTGCTTCTCTTGTTTCAACTGTACTCTAATATCCAGAAAGCCAGTGAATTTCGAAATTATCGATATCTGCTTAATACAGTATCCGAAGGAACTCACCGATAGAAGTACCGTGCGTCCTAGCGCGGTCATAGTGGGAGTGCGTCTTCTCGGATAATAATCAACTTGTAGATGTAGTCTGGAACATGCAAGACATAAATTTTGGGTTCGAAGCCGGGAAATTTGAGGAATGACTGAATAAAAAAGCGAAAATTAGGCGTGTACCTCTAGAAATCAATCGAATGAATTCTAGCCATAGCACGACCAGTAATGCATGACGAATGGCTACGCAAAATATGGAGACAAGCTAATAGGCAGAGTGCCAGGTGGTTTGCATGTTTCCATTGTCAAGCTATGAGAACCAATTTCCTCTGAGGTCAGGCATACTGACAGATTGCGAGAGTAATGGGCGGAGTATGACTGATGCGGGTGTGTGTTCAAGCAAGTAATCCATAGGAAGATTAGCCAGAATGAAGTGCGGTTCAAGTGAATGTGAAAGGTCAACGCGGATTACGGAACAGTTTGGCGCGTTCCAAGGGGTGGATCAAGAGGCGGAGGAGGAGAGGGGGGTCAGAGTCAAGGGTTCGCGATGGAAACGGAGAACGGGCCTGCAAATGTGACCGTTCAAGCGCACGTTGCAAAAAAATCAGGCAGTTCAGCCGATAAGAAGTAAGGCGGTCAGATGCAAAACAACGGAAAAGGAAGATCAAATCACTTGAGAATGAAATCAGTGAAAGGGATGAAGATATCAGATTGCTCCGGGTTCGCACAGAAGCCATCGTACAGTCAACAGTACTACAGAACTTGACACTCCCTTGCGCTCACTCGAGAGGTGTATGGATATTGGATAGGGAGCTGGAGGGAGAGGGGGAGGAGGGAGGGAGGGTGAACCCTGAGGGAGACAAGGAGGAAGGAAGTCCCCTCTTGACCTGTGCGATGATGAATGCGGAAACATTTTTGTGATCATTAGCTACCACTTGGATACGAAAACAGGACAATACTCAACCTACTGATCAAGCTTCTGAAATTAGTCGGAAAATGAATCTAAATGTTGCATCGTCTAGATCAGAAAGATATACGAGGAACTCGTGAGCAAAGTCCTCCCCGGGCGTTCAATCACTAAAAAGTAGGTGAATAGCGCAGGCAAAGTGGCCGAAATGTGAAGAAGAAACCCCCAGAAAGGTCCTTCACCCTTCTTCTCCACACTCTTTTTTGGTTGTAGCACACAAATCAGGGAAGGATAGGGCTAATAACCAACAAGTAAAAGGGTTCAATTGAAAGTGCAGGTGGCGAAATGAAGGAATGCCCGAATTACGGGGAACGAAGAATGGACTCCCTCAGGCGATTTCGAGAAACTGGGCAAAGGTCAACGCGTAAATTGGCTATACACCTGTCCTCAAGTATTTTCGCTCCAATACCTGCGCTATTCTTGAACCAGAGGTAGAATTGGTTTGAACTATTAAAAGGGATGAACAAAACAAGAAAAGTATCCCAATTGAGACGATTTCCGACCATCTCTTCTAACTAGGGCACATGCATGCTGGCAGGAATTACTCTCTTACGCAACAGAAAGGTGCAGTGCCGCTTGTTAGTCGGTGCACTGATTCGTGAAGGCTCCTTCTTTGCCCATTAGTAACCGATCTGGCCTGGCCCGTTTCGGTGTAGGCACGAAACCCGATCGCACTCAGGTACCATGATAGGCTGGTACTAAGGCACCTCTCGAAGAGGGAGATAAGACTGCGAGCAAATGAAGGGGATATTGGATAGAAGAGAGGAGATGCTATTAGCGCTCGTGACCTTGTAAGATTTCTGACAGTCGAGAGGAAAGTAAGAGAGATATTTCTGCTACTTAGCAATCAGTAACAAATGGCAAAAGCGTCTAGGCTTGAAAATAATAGAGATATCTTTCAGCAAATAAGAGTTCAGAAGAGTTTTAGATGAAGGACTGAGATTCGTATGCCCTATACCAATAAAGACCCGACGGGAAAATTATACCCTTCCCCCAAGAAAGTTTCTCACCTTTCACCTCGCGCATTGGCCTGTGTTCCACATTGTCAATGTCAAATGAAGTGTAATTATCTCAGCATAGACCTTAGGCAGTCTATTTCAAGGCGGCGAGACATAGTACGCGAAGGATAAAGGAGGTGTTGAATGTAGAGACTATGCGTTTTTGGATTTTATCAAGACTTTATCATAGTTAAGGTAATACCAAGAAAATCATTAGAATAAACTAGATTGGGTGCAACGGGTTGACTCGCTGAAGAGGAAAGGAACGATATCGGAGAGGATTTGTGAATGGAAGATTAAGTTAGTAATATCAAGTAGTTATTCTATGTGGGAAAGGAGACTCGGTCGCAGTGAGAGGGTAGAGATAGAAGAAAAAGTGGGATTAAGGGAAAACATTGTTCGGGAATATACTCGATTGGACATCCAACGGCGATTCACAGGGTGTTATGATGGTAGAGAAGACAGGTTGAGAAGCCAACCCTAATTGAGATCATGCAATAACTGGAGAATAATTCGAATATAATCAATAGGGAGTCTGCGATTTGGAGCGTCGTTGGTGCTGGTCCATGGAGTGCCTGGAAGAAAATGATGATTAGAATGAAGTTGAAAATCAGCAACTAGTTCAGTGTATATTGCATCGTAGGACTATCGTTTGGTAAGCATGATCCCCGAGTTCTTCCATGTTCTCTTCCATGTTACAATGATCTAATAAATCAACATACTTTCGCTGTTCATCATAAGCGTAGGAGTTGTAGAGATCCTGAGCCTGCTGAGCGCTGTACTTCGGTTGAGGAGAGGAGTATGGGCACTGCTGAAAGACAGCCGTTTTATTGTTGTTTCTTTTCTATCGACCAGATAGACAGGAATACAAACAATCAATCTTCATCAGTATCATGCATTATTAGGTCGTATGGGAATGCGGATCCCTTGTTGTTATGTATTCCTCTGGTGTTGTCAGTGACAGAAATTGTCGAGTTCCTAACCTGAGGAGGCGTAGGCAGATAGGCGGAACTCTTGCGCGTGGGCATCGCACTCGTTCTGATGATGGCTGTTGACTTCTTGCGGCCGATCTCATCGTCGAATCCTCGTCTCATGAACATGATGATGGTGGATACCTGAAGTAAAGTTTTCTCAGTCCCCAGCTCGAATCGACTTTCTCTGTGTGAAACATCAACCAGACGTCACTGGGATTCAGTGAATCAACAGGATTTGCAGACTCAGAGTGAACTAATGAACGGAATTCACGAGTGAAAACAGCTGTCCATAATCTCATACTGATTGCATTTCCGTTCGAAGATCCCTCGTTAGTGAGGAATCTAATCCGCTCAGGGATTCACAAACAGGCTTAGTCGATCAATCACGACATCTGCAGCGGACCTTGGACTTCGACCCCAACAATCTGAATACTCCCACGAAACGATGTGCGCTGTCTCCGCAAGCTCACGCGAAACAAGTGAGACCGTGTGAATTGTGGTCTTTAGTGATTGCGTCAGAGCCGCAATTAGAATTTTAATGAAAACACAAATAAATTGACTAACCAGACTTCGCCAGGCACTCGTGGTCGGCCGATGTCTGTGCTGCTCCCACTCAGCGGCCGACTAAAATATACGAATTACAAGTTTCGAAACTGAATTTCGAAAATCCGAAAGTGCGGTACCTGAGTCATGCACTCGGCGAACGTCTCCCAGAAGGAGGGATCGAAGCCGCGTCCCTGGTACTGCACGTGACGACGGCCGAGGAGCTGGAATATTTTAATTATTTTTATTTAAATTATATTTATTTAAATTAATTTAAAACAATTCTAAAAATGTAAGAAAGGGTTGCAAGAGTTCGCAGCGATTTGACAATAGGAAGATACTTGGGATTTTAAACTAACATCAAAGTGGTGCTCCAGCTTCTCCGGGAACTCAAGATTCTTAACAACGTAGTCGAACGTCTTCGTATAGACGAGGGCGTGTTGTCTGAATTAGCATAATTACTTAATTTAAAAAAAGTTTCATACTCACCTAAAACGTGGATCGTACTTGAGCCTTCCTTGAGGAATCTTCTCCAATCCGAAGATTGCCTTGATATCGGGCTGTGTTGTGAGCACACGAAGGAAGATCTTCGAACCAATGTGCTCGGCACCAGTCTGGAAATGAGAATTTGATCTATGATCTTTGATCTTTCTTCTTGTTCAGTTTGATTCCATGCAACTATAATTTCATTGGGGTCAAACGCTCATCCTTAGTATGCGTCTTGAATAATTGCATATCCGCATTCGAAATGGAATCGGTGCGTGCAACTTCTCATTCGGCGCGAGTTTATCCTCTTCGCAAGTTGGGGCAATAATAGCTTAGCGCGCTTCGCGCTTCCCTCTAATTGAAGCGCGCGCAACAAATTGCATGTGTCTGTCCATTTCGAGACGATTCTCTGATTTCACACTCATTCCCGACGCTCAATTTTCAGAGAGGAAGGAAAAGAGCAACGGACGTAATTAGAGCCTGCCCTAAATGGAGATTGGAAGCGGCAAAAGGAACACGATTGCTCACGCATTCACAGATACGGTAGTCGGATTGTGAAAGGTCAACAGAAGGTTCATCGAGACCAATGTTAATCAACAAAAATTGCATCCCTAGAGACGGAAGAGCTTATGTTTCATTATTATTTAATGAAATGGCATCATAATAATTGAACTTGCAACCATCAAAGTTTGACTACTTAGCGTTGATGATCTTTTTAGTGGGTTGGTGAGCTAGCTTGAAAGACCGACTCCATTATTCCAACGTCGAGCTCATTTCTACCCGTATAATAATATGAGAATCTCAAATTTCAAATGCTGCTGGGAGAGGCTAGAGTTTTGCCATCAAACGGATCCAACCACAAGACGAGTCTTTCCTGTTTTTTAGTGAAAAAATAACCAAAAGAGCACCTTCTGAGTTTTCCTCCAACTCTTCACAATGAGCAGTCGGTCTCTTCTAGGCATAAAGTGCTTCGTGTTGTCGAATTCCGACGTCTTCGAGGGAAAAGCGATCTCGGATCTGGAAATGACTCTTCTTCTTCGGAAATTTCTATAGATCGATAAGTTATGAGTAATGCAGATATTTTATTCCCTCTCTGCAACTCCCAATTAATGCCCAGTTACTTTTCTCTGCGTTTCTGACCTTCCCATCTCTCAAATTACAAACGATGTCGAAGCAAAGGCAGAGCTCGAGTTTCACAACTCAAAACTCTACTTGAAAAAGAAATAAGAACGGAATCTCTGTCAATATGAAGCACACCAACTACAGACTCTGTCCAATCTAGAGCTTCCGTCGTCGGAATTGCTAACGACCTTCTTGTGTAAATACAGACTGTAATAAGTTCTCTGGACTGCTCTTGTAGTGCATTTCGCGCTTATTGAAGCTCATGATCATATCGAGGGCATCCATGTGTACTTGCACTTCTGTCGTCATTTCAGAAGTGTATTTGATGTACAGATAGAATGTAATATCCCCATGCTATATACCATACTTTATTCACCAACCCCCTCCAGAAGCCCCTGTCGCGGACTGGGAAAATCCTGGGAAGAAGCGCAAGTACACGAAATTGCCCTGTTATTATAGGCGACACTTTAGGGGCAGGAATGATATTACAGGATGGGTTTTAGCGAAAGTTCGAGTAACATTTTACCCACCTCGGAACGATGATCTGTTCTCCTCCTGCTGCAGTTGCTGCAGCAGCAGCATCACTGCTGCTGCGGGTGCTGCTGCTGTTCTCATCCGGACTGCTGCTCGGCTCGACACTGTACCGATCATCGCTGCCCCGCTTGAAGCGAGGAGGAGAACAGGAAGTGGAGTGGGCTGAAGGGTTGGAATCAGTGGAACAATTGGACCAAGCCGCGTTTCATTAGGTCTCCACTTCTTTACTCAAGCATACTCTAACTTTACTCTAACACTCAGTACCTAGATGTCGCCATAAAAAGAGTACCCCATAAATTCAAATTCTTTGATCGTTCTCCGTAGTCGTACAAGCTTTGCAACTCAAACTCTCATCAATCCAAGTATCTCTCACATATCTGATGTGCGTATGAAGTAAGCCTCATTTGAATTCGAAATGAGCTCGGCAAAGCGCCGTTTTGCGATGTCGCACGTCTCCTTCCAATCTTGGGGAAGTACCAATTTACATGATCTCTAATCTGGGAAAGGCGCACTTGCGGAAGCTCCCAGGCTCGCGCAAAAAGAGAAAGCGCGGCGCTAAAACCGCACGAAGGTTTCTGAAGGAGCGTGGGTACTCGAACTCTCTTCGGTTCCTATGCTATCTCAACTGACGCCATCGCTATAGAAAATTCACAATGGGGAGATTCCCGACTGCACTGCGAATTCTATTCTGGAAGTTGCAAGTGAATATCTTATGATCTGATGCTGAGAAGGAGCTTTCCTAACTGCTTCCTCATTTCATTAAACCGCGAATAGATTATCGCACTGTGTTATGCATTGCAGGTGAGCGACACAACCTCGTGGGAATTGATTTAGCCTTCTCAGCGTCTCGTCACTCTAGAGACTCACGCATGAATGGAACAAACCCCCTCTATTATGCGTTCGCAAGGGGAAGCAATGGATGTGTCCTCGAGCTTCCTTAGTGATGCATCCCATGACTGCCGCATTTCACTGTTTGCTTCTATTCCAATCCATTTCCTTCTGCCAACGATAGAGCAGGCATAAAGGAGAGTCTTACTTCAGCCAAATAAACGCCTTCTGACATGAATCATCATCAAAATTGAGAGACTGAAGCTAAACTCGACTCGACTCGCTTGAATGCATTTTGCTGAATAGTTCCGCGCGTGCGCAAGAATCATAAAAACCCCTACGCTATTGCAAGAAGCACTGAATTTAGCCCTGTAACCAGAATTGGATGAAGGAAGAGGAGTTTCTAAGGACAGACCTTGTCACTGCCCACCTATCCACCCTTCGTCCACCCTTCCCGCCCTCAGGAATTGAATAAGGAATGATGAATAAACAAAGATCGCCTATGCATTCTGAATTTAGATGCTTGAGAGTGCAAATGGACGACTATGCGTAGGCGCAATTGGGTAAGATCAAGAGGCACTAAGTACTTTGGAGGAGTTCACAAATTGAAATTTGATGCTAAGTCTTCATGAACGGACTCACCCTTCCTTCTCGGTTTGCCTCCATCGATCTTGTATCTCTTCGACGCGAGGTCCGAGGGTCGAGCAGATGAGGAGGCATGGCACTGCTTGCTGCTGTCGTTGCCCATTACTGCTGCACGGGCTGCAAAGTTGGAGGTGTTAGAACCCGGGCTGCGATCGCTCTGAATGCGCGCAAAAAGAGAATGAGAATGATAGGGATAGAATACTCTGTGAGTATAGCCTGGGCCAGAAAACAGAGAAGTGAGGCAACAGGCATAAATGGCGAAATGAATGAACGATGAAATCGAGTTGAATCAGAGAGTGGTAGACAGCTCAGAGAGGAGAAGCCGTGACTGACACCTCAGAAGGGGCGGCCCCATCATCTCTCATGCCAGACTCCGCCCTCCTGGTGTCTAATTATTGAGATTATGCGCGGAGGGGCGGAGCTTGGTCGTTCTGTGGGGGTGCGCGCTGGTTCGAAAGAGGAGATGAATAGAAAGGGAGGGTGAGTACTGAAAACCAAGTGGAGAACCTGGGTTGCAGCCTTTGGTTCCTTGATGTTCATTGGACTTGCAAAGATTTCTCTTGTGATAGTATCGATATTTGCCTATGTTCAAGAAGAATCAACAGAGTACTCACAGAAAGAGGCTCACTGAATTTCGTTCGGCGAAAACGTAGGTGGACAGACTTGTTTAGAGTGCAGACTCATGACAAACAAGCTCAGGTTGCTATGATTCTGGTAATTCGAATAGACCGACTCCTACGTTGCCCCCGAAATGAATAGGCGCGGGAACGATGAACGTTGGTCAACATTGAATGAAAACAAGAATAACCAATCTCGAGATTTCATCAACTGCTAAACAGCATCGTAAACGGAAAGTCTGTGGGGGAGGGGTGCTTTTCGACCTGCTAAATGCCACGTATTTGATGGATGAAAGCGTCCTTCCATTGAGATCTCACGTGAGTTTGATGGATATTTGACAGCTTCTTCATAGTGGATCATGCCCTATCTCTTCCTGGAACCGGAACGTGTTGTGAATACTGTAAGAATGACTCGTAAAATAGTGCACGTTATTTGAAGACAGAGGGGAAATGTTTTTAAGCAACTAAAAAAGAATTGAACGGAAATTGCGCACTCCTTTATTCACTCAAGCATTGGAGCACTTCTCTAAAGCCCTCCAAGTGCAGAAATTAGTTCAAAATCTGCACGAAAATCTAGGATATCAGAATATGAAACAAGCAGAATCAACTAGTGTCCTCCATTCAAATAAATGACGCACATGTATCTACTTCTGCAAAGGACTGCGTGAAGGAATCAAAGATTCGCTTCCCTAGTTTATGCGTATAATGGGGGTGGATCTCAAAATCTCGAATAACGGAAGTCTCGGGATGACGCTTCTCTAAATAGCCAGTTCATTTTGACCGCGCCTCTAAATGAGAAACGAAGGTCACGAATTGTGGCAACAAGGCTTAGGCAGGCCTGAAACAAAACATGAGAGGTCTCCATTTCAGGGACTCGAGAGTAATGTTCACTGAGGCATGGTGTTGTCATAGTTGCTGTAGGAAATAATGCACGTTGCTCTTTTTCATCTTTTGCATCTAACTTGTAAGCAAGTATCTATTTTCAGTAGTACAAGCGCTGTAGGCGAAAAAAAAAAGCAGATGTGATGCTTAAATTGCCTCAGTTATTGAGCCACTATGGATGCCTTGCAAATGCAGCGATTGTTTCGATAAGTCGCGTAGGCGAAGCAACCCTATTCACCAAGTGCCCCTAGTTGCGTCAATTCACGGTTCCTTGAGCATTGCGCATGGAGTCTTTGATATCAAGATGATGGATAATCGTGGAATGTTGGCAAGGAAATATTATTCACTTCCCTGTGTCTTTGTCAATTTGTTATGTCATCTTTTGGATGATGAATGTAGCAAATGAGTGGGCTTCAGAAACGCCTAATGCAACGAAGGTCATCTATTGTCATCCCATTACTCATTTCTCGACCATTTTTTTTTGATCCCGTAGCATTCTCGTAGGCTAAAGAAACTAAAGAGTAGTGGAGACCAAAGAGCGAGCGAGAGAGATGAGAGGTGGTGCCTAGTAGTAATCCAACACTGCATTACGCCTGATGAGTCTGCGTGAGTAATGGAAGACAACTCGACAACGTCAGAAGGCATGACAATTCACTTAGAGACGGGACTTCCTATTGTGATTCACTGCAAGAAAGAGAAAGGAGAGGGCAGGAAATAGAAGAAACGAGACAAAACGAGGTTCTTTTTAACGAGAACGGAAATTAGTAGCTGAACTCCCGGCCTCTAGGGAATTACCACCATGACGAAGTCTGTTTTATTGCTTGAATACGCTATGAACTACCCTCTACTTCGTGCATTTAGTACGCATTCTAGTCAGAATAACGTGACTGATCAGATATTCAATCAAGAAAGAGTCGCGCTTCCGCAATAAGAGAATATGCGTGACAAGGAAACATGAGGAGCTCAACAATATGAACAAATGAAGATGAAATGGGCCAGATGATACGTCAAACATCTGTTCCGCCTCAAGAGAGAATGCATCAAAGTTCATGGGAACGAACCGAATGACGAATTCGGGAAGTTCTTATTTCGAAATTACGGCTGAAAAGTACAATATTTGTAGCCAAGCTTCGAGACTGGCACGTATCAAATTCTCACGAGCATTGGAATGACTACAAATGTAACGTGACTGAGTAATGACAGCATGTAATCACTTCTGAGGAAGTGAACGACTTCGAGACAATTTATTGATAAAAAAAGGAAATTGTCTGGAAGTCGTTCACTTCCTCAGAAGTGATTACATGTTGACATTGTCAGGTTTTGAAAAAAAATGAGCGAGCAAGCGATTCGAACATTCGCAATACTCGTGGACTAGAATCTCTCGTTTCATCCGGGTAGAATGAAGTGTTCTTGCACGCTCTTTCAGTCTTGCGCACGTTTATCTCACTCGATCAGAAAGGGAAGCTGAGAAGGGACGATCGAATTAGACGCGCTTTTAGAAAGATTCGCTCCGAATCAGATTGCAACAAAGCACGAAACGTGCAAAGAGAGAAACCCGCAAAGTGGGCAACGCGAGCTTAGAAATACGTGAGTTGAACGAAAAAGGATGGCTTCCAAACGACCAAAACAAGCTCATTGGGCATGAATGGCGGATATAATCGCACTTCATGAACGATACTGGACCAAAATAGTAGATTTATGGTCGGTTGTGTAGAGCTATAGCACTCGGTGCAAACATCATTCGATCACTATCAGTAGCAACAACGAATTCCGGAAAACTGGGTTCAAGTAATGCAAAGACTCTACTAGCGAATCAGGAAACAACAGATCAGACTCTAGACGCATTGTCAATGCAAAGTGAGGGGCAAACCTCGTGAGAGGGGGCGAGATGGGGGGCTATCAACTTGTTCTCGGAACACACTCTAACTGCAGAGTATTCCCCCTGAATACCCTCCCCTCCCATCCAATTTCGAGGAAGGAAACGTGGAACATGTGAGATGCTATGCTATGCAAGCAAACAAGGAGAAAGATCATTAGCACCACCCTCCTCATGTTTGAATGCTTTGCAAATATTGTGCATCAAGCTTGAACTACATAGAAAAAGACAGCCACGCTAAAATATTAGACACGGGCACACTTTGCGGAATTGTGTACTTGCTAGGAAGCAATTTGGGTTGGGGATCCCGGGCCGGAAGATCCTCGTTTTTCAAAGCTCTCTGGATACTCAAGGATACTCCTCTGAAGAACGCTAAGCCCTTGAAAAGGACTTCAAAATTTACTTGAGAAGTTGGAAGTAAAAATGCTCAAAATACGATTGTATCCTAAATGCATGCATTCTTCCCTTGGGGCGGTGAAACCTCGCGTAAACAAGCTAATTTAGCTCATCAAGGCCCGCTATTGCTCCTCTCCTTCCATTGAATGGCCTTCCGGGTGCAGTCTGCACGTAATGGGTTGAGAGGGGAATGAGATGAGGATAAGTAATGAACAAGTCAGCTAGTGACGCCTCTGCAGCTTGTCTCACTTTTTCGAAAGTACTTTTAATTTCTCATTACTCGTTTTGCGATGAAGCATAAATGATGTGAAAAGCGCTCAAGGGTGCACGATCCACGAATGTGAGATAGATTCGCGAGTAATGCGAGATTCAGTGTCTGGCGGAGCTACTTACATTTATTCAACACACTTCCTCCTCATTGAATTAGTAAGCAAGGCTGCAAGAATTCACGATAATGAGAAGATCAAAGACCCGCAAGATTATGGAGATTGAAAATTGAGGAAGTGCGGTTATTCGTGGAAAAATGGGCGACTCTCTCGGAAAATATGCATTCCTGAGCAGGGACACTGAGGAACTGGGGCTCATGTGCTCTGTAGTATAGCCGTTTGGCCACAGATGAATTCTTAGTCGTCGGAAGACTAATTAAATTCTGCACGGGCAAAAGAAAATAGGGTCACATCATTTTCAGTTCCTTAATTAGTCAAAGAAACAGGGAGGCTGCAGGGCGAAGAAAGGACGGCAAATGTATTAGAAATGTCTCTGGACAGATTCTGCCACGCGGGTCTCATTCAATTGCAAGGCTAATCGTGTGTAAAGAGCGTGTGAAACCTCATAGCCCTAGCTGAAAGACATTCGCAACGCACGTTCTGATTAATGGAATGAAGAAAACCTAAAAAAACACAAAATTAGTACAAAAATAGTACAATCTGACCGAGCTTCCTACTGAAACCAACTGCTATTAAACACGCTTCCTCCTTTCTGAATTCGTAAGCAACGCTGCAAGAATTCATGATAATGAGAAGATCAAAGACCCTCTGTTGAGACATAAAAATGTTGAGGGAAGTCGGGTTGTAATTGGGGCGAAGTTCCGGAATGCTCCATCAACGTCAGAGACGCTGTGTGATCTGTCGAGTAATGTGAGAAGAACGACGGGAAGAGATAGGCAAAAAGTGAAGTGAAGAGGGGGGAGGTGAGGGGCGAGATTTGAAACAAAGAGAGGCAGGGATTTATGACGTCAATGAATCCTCTAGAGAACACCAACCTGCACTGATAGATGCAGAAGATACGAGCGAGTTCAGAGATGCAAACCCAAGGGAGGGAGGGATATCGGACAACGTCGTTATCCTCGTCTGTCTGGTATCACAGTAGCGTCTTTTCGAAAGTACGCCTCCCTAGGGGATTTGTAAGGGGTAGGGAAGGGAAGGGAGGAAGTAGTAGAAGGATACGGAAAGCGAACAATAAGGGTGGTCGCAAAGATAAGGGAGAAGACCTGGAGAGAGGGATCTCCCATCTCTCACTGCTCTTTGTTGTCTTTCGTCTCTCTGTCTCGTGCCTGAGGGGAATCACTCACTTTCTCTCCTCTGCCCACTCACATTATAGTTAGCAGAGGCTTCTGTTGCTGACAACTAGAAGTGATTCATAGAACACAACGGCCAGACACGTGAATGGATTCTATTGTCATTGCTGGGTATCGATAGCTGGCTTCCCCTTGTGTGTCACTATCAAAATACGGAAATGCGAATGCACAGATTTATTAGGCAGACGTTAGTTTTTTGCCAGAAGCAAAGCCGATTGCTAAGGACTGGGACACATAAAATGAGCGATGAAGGCAATTGCCCGAGAACAGACTCATCCTCATTCGTTCGAATTCAAGGAAAATGAGAGCAGACAATTCCGAAATCCAATGGTGCAAAAAACGAGAGACCAATCTGGAACGGAATTGGAGGACACAATCGGAAGGAAACGATTTGGAGGTGGTTGAATTGCATCCGATCGAGAGGGTTTCGCACCCATTTTGAAGAGATTTACTGAGGTTTGTCGTGCGGCTCTTGTGCAAATGCGATTGGGTTAGGTGACCAATCAAGACTACAGAGTGCAGAATTGTGGTATTGTATAAATCGCAGTTTCAGTATCAGTCGCAGTGTAAATATTCACATACAAATATTGATAAATAAATAAATAAATAAGTAGAGAACAGGTTGAAGGTGGGAGACTCGTAGCTCAATCTGAATTCGCTTGCTCCAATTCCCAACCAAACAAGGAAATCCATTATCGCCGTCATCAATCTAAACTGGAGAGAGGAAGTGTGGGCGGAATTGGCTAAGAATACTGCTGAATTTCGAATGGGTGGGTAATTGAATGATTTCCTGAAATAACCTGCAGATTTTGCAGATTGTTGTCTATCTACAGTTCTATTTTGCACATACTGATACACATACTAAAGTGTTTAGACAAAATTCTAACTGAATATCTGCTCATTTTCACCCTATTGTAGACTATTTGTGCACATTCTTCAGTGTTTAGACGAAAATCTAACTAGATGATGCTCATTTGACCTGTTTGTAGAATATTCGTGAGTCAAATACAAATACCTTTGAAATAAATCTTTATCATCGCATCTAACAGGCTGTTCACTATCACGAAAGGGAACGAGCAGAGAAGGAGACAGCGCCAAGAAGGTCTTGGCTCGGTACTCTGGTGCCAGACCCTCCTTAGGCGTGGTACTGCGGCTCGTATCCGTGGTAGTGCGGCTCAGCGTGCTGAGAGTAGTACCCGTTGTCCTTTCCGTGGTAGCCCTTGCCTGCAGAGAGGAGATGGTACGATCGATACCGTAATCACTACCGTAACCCTCAATGAATCGATAACTGACCGTAGTATCCGTCTCCATGCTTGTTGTGGTGCGCGTCCTTTCCGTAGTACTCGCCACCGTGCGCAGCCTGATATTGATTTTATTGATTTTTCCTAGAAAAATTGAAAATTGTAAGCTAAAGAGCTAAATAGTGCTATATTTTCATCAATCCTGAGAACCAAAGGATAAAAGAGAAGTAAACAGTGTAAATTAATCGATAACCAACATCATGCTCGCCGTGGTGTCCGTGCTTGTGTCCGTGGTCCTGGTAGCCGTTTCCTGCAGCGAATTCATCAGATACGGTAAGTGAAGGATATTGTAGGGGTACTGTAGCAACGTAATTGATCTTACCGTAGTACGACTCGCCCTCCTTGCCGTGCTCGCCCTTGTCGTGGTTCTTCTCGTCGTAGTGGTGGCCCTGGAACCGGGAATTTCGAAGCCGGAGCCGGATCCGGAGCCGGAACCGGAACCGTAAATCAGTACCTCCTCTCCGTGCTTCTTGTTGTGGTGCTCGTCGGTGTGGAACTGCTCCATGTGGTACTGGGGCTGCACGTAGCGGTAGTCGAAGAAGCCGAAGGTCTTGTGCTTGTGGTCTGCAAGGGCCGGTTTTTGCTATTTCCCGGATACGGTTCTGGAAAGCCTCACCCTTGCCCTGCTTGTCGTATCCGCCGCCGTGCTTCTCGCCTCCGTCGTCGTGCGCCTCGTGACCTGCAGGGAGAGTACGGTAAGGGGGCAAGCATCGATCGATTTTTTTCTGCTCTTATGATGAATACCAACCAGCGTGCTTCTTCTTGTCTCCATCATAGTACGAATCGTGATGTCCGGCGTCGTGACCTCCGTAGTAGGCACTGAAGATTGTTTCATACTTCGAATTGTTAGCTGCTCGAAAGCAAAGTGTGCATGGTGCATAGAGTTTTGAAATAATCGTCTGCACATTTTACATACTTTCTCGTCGCTCTGACCGGTGAGAGAGAGTGCGAAATGAACAGACGGCAACCCGTATTTCGCACTCTAATGGTCTAATGAAGAACAAATTCAGTACCCGTCCTTCTCTCCGTGCTTGGCTCCATACTCGGCAGCGTGATGATCCGCGCCGTGCTTGCCTCCATCATTCTCGTAGTGCTGATGGTCGTCATCGTGACCGTACCTGAGAGTACGGTAAGGAGTTCGGTCGGGCAGATTTAGGAACTTCCGTACTTTTTGGCCCTGTTCTCTATCTCAATGGACCGCTCTGAGTAATGAATGAGGCGGGGAAAGAGAATGGTAAGATAGAATGCTCTGTTGGTTCAAAAAGTACAGAAGTGCTCAGATTTAATATTGTGGGAGGATGTCCCCGACTCAGATTGGAGTGAACTCACTTGGAATGATCAGCGGCCGCGAGCGCCACAATGGCGAGAAGAGCAACTTTCGAGAACATTCTGAGATCGATACGATTACGGTAGTACAAAGTACAGTACACCAAATAAACCACACTAAAGTGAAAGAGGAGGAAAGGCTGATGTGGTACCTCTCCCGTCGTCCCGTCGGTTATATAGTACGAGCTGCTTCGCTTTTCATTGATTCACGGTTTTTAACGCGTTGCGCGCTCGCTTTTTGCGCTACCGCCGCGTGAAATCAGACAATGCAGAGGGAAGAGGCCGGTTGTTCAGAGGGAAGAGAGGAGGAGAGGGCGCGTCAGTTCATTCAGCCATGCGTGCATCTCATTATGCATTCGAGCAACTTTATTAGCAGATGAATTCAAGCTGTAGAACATCTTGTATAGAAAAGTGGTTCGTTTGTCTTCTTCCGGAATGTGTAATTCTTCTGCATGCACAAATTTCAATGAAGGTCGTGAAACATATACTTTATCGGCTGAAGCGTTGAACTATTATCGACAGACTAAATAAAAGCAGTGAGAGAAGAGGTCAGAATACATAGAGAAAATCTGTTTAGCATAATACAATTCGAGTAGCCAAGCAATCTACGAATGATTCTCATGTCAGGATGGGCGATTATTTGGAGGCAGCCTGGATGACATTAAAGCAGTCGTTGTGGATGAACCAGCATCCGTCGATCTGAAACATTGATGCTACGAGATGTGATGTATTCTTCGACCAACCTTCTTCCACACTTGAAGATAAGCTCCGCTCTCGGGTCCTCTTGATCCATCCAGATGGTATGATCCACGTTCGAATGCCCACTCATCGCCACCATTAACCTCCTCGGTGATGATCTACGGTATTATCGATTTTATTCGGAAAACTGGAACTTAACTTACCGTAGCCGTAGCGACGCCGTCCGCCATATCCGACTTGAAGTACTCCTCGATACCTGCGATTATCGATTAATTTTCGAAACTGGCGGAATGCTTACCCGATCGTCCCTTGACAGGATTCTTTCCGTTAGGCATGAAGTAGCCATCAGGGTCGTAGACCTGATTGTGAGGAAATTAAGGAAAGATCAAAGATCAAAGCTCAACCTCGGCTGCTCCCTCGGCATCCCCAGCATTGAAGGCCTTCATGAAGTCCTGCTGACGCGATTTGATCTCTTGGAAGAGGGCTGAATGACTAGTTTGTGATTGGATCATGACGTTCTATGGCTGCAGTATTCCACCGTACCTCGATTAGCCGCGCTGAGAGGTGCGGAAGTGAGCGGAATGTGCGAGAAGAAATTAGACATGCTCTCGTAGGGTGTTGCTGTGCCGACTACTCTAAAGAAGCCATTCCAGAGTGCGGTAGTGATCTATCAATGTGAGTGCAGTGAATCGAGTGATGTATTCGAAATACGGTACGCCTCATTGATCCATTCGAGTGAAAGAATTATAAATGTTGAGACTGCGATCCGTACTTGGAATAGAGGCATCGATAATAGTGACGTAGACGAGTGACAAGCAATAGACAAAACAAAGCGGTGAGTGAATATTCTGAGAAAGACATACCCATTTCTTCTCCTTTGACGAGATGTGAAGATTGCTTTCCTCTCTTGAGAGAGATGTGAGAATGGTTGGGCGGAGCTTCTGAAGACTCCTTTTATACCCATGTATGATTACTTCCGACTCTCTTCCCTCTCTGGGGGCATTTAACCACCGTAAACAGCTTCTTCCAGAAGAATGTAGAATTCTTTGACTTTGCAAGATATGTCGTGTTCCTCATACCCCCCCCCCCCCCTGGATCAACCCAGTGCATGAAAATGAAATTACTTTACAAATGGTTCTTCGTATTTCTCAATAAACACTTCACTGAAGATGTGAGCATCGAAAACTTCCGGTCTTTATCGTGCAGAAACATGGAATATATGATGGATGAGGGTATACTTCTGGATGATTGAGGTAAAGTGCGGAAGGAAACATTTTCCTCTGAGAACTATTATGACATGACAGAACAATTATCAGACAAATACTTTTGTAAACATCATTTTCTTTCTTAAAAATAAATACTATTTTTTAGAGCTAGAACGTCAGCATCAAAATCTGATGAAATGTAGAAACCTAATTTAGTCTCCTCATCCTTTGATCTGCCCACTTCCCTCCTTTCTTCCCCCGTCATGTCAAGTGCACTTTTGGGTGGATGAATAATTCTATTCCCGATTACATCCTCTCTCAATTTAGATTGAGCCTTCAGAAGATCAGTCGTCGTTTACTGAATGGGAAGAGAAAGTCTGGTTTAGACATGACTGACGCAAGTAAGGGAGGTTGTGAATCTGGATCTGACAGATTTGGTAATTGGATCCTGGTCGCAACGTTGTCGCTTTCTTTTGATTTCACTTATTTCCTCTGGACGAGTTCAATACTCTATGGTATTAGGTGTGATGGACGAAACTTTATATTCATATTAAACAATATGTGAGTATAAAGTGGAAGCAGAAACCCGATACATACAACAAATGAGCCTGTGAAAAGACAAGGTATGACCCGATATGAGCATATCAAATCAACAAACCCGATGCAAATACATCCTAATATGAACTTTAAATAGGTATATTGTGCATCTCAAGTGACTCTTTCTTGGTAACTTTCTTATTCTTTCGTTCCTCCTTCTCTTTCCGTCGTGCCTCTTTCGTGATTTTAGTGAACTCCGCTGGTTCTCCAGTGGCGAATGGATAAAAGAGGAAGTTGGCCTGCAAGTATTTTGTACGTAATTGATACTTAGGAAGTACTTTTGAATCAAGATTTAGAAAACAAACTCACAATGAAAAGAAGAACGCAGTTGACCATGTAGACGTTTCTCCATCCTGAACGGTTTTAATATTATATTGAAACAAACCCGGAAGTAGAAAAAAGTGCGACAAATTTAGCTAGTCGTTTTCGAGACTGAAGGTGACACATAGTATCCTTGTAGCGAGAAATCCTTCAACTATTCTATTGTTAGCGAGTAGACATAGAACTAGGATGAAACTACAAAACGTGGTCTTACCATCGTGATCGTGGTCAGATGACGTCAGAAGGGACACCATCGTAGGACCTATCAAATGGGCAAAGCACTTAGTCATCTGCATCTGAGACATGACGAAGTGACCATATTGTCTGAGAAGATATTTATAGCTGAAATTGATTGAAAATGAAAACGAAAGTTACCTTGAGACGAGTGCTCCACACTTGAAGAAACCACCGGAATTCGCAGCCATGAGTGTGCAAGTAAGAGTGAGCGCTGCCACTCCCATCTAGTAATAGAGAAGCTTGTACATTCAATTATTGAAAATTTGGCACTTCTGTACTTTTTTTACCCAGGCATTCTCAAAGGAGTATTCTATCCCTATCCTTCTCATTCCCGCCTCACTTCTCAAGTATAGCGGTTATAGAGAGGGTGACCTTGGGCTAAGAAGTACAGAAGTTCCGAAAATCTCACCTCTCTTGACGGCACGAATCCAATAGAAAGACAAGCCAGACCAGCCATGGCAGTTGCGATAGTGTTAAAGAAACAGAGTTTCAACTTTTCTGGGACGCACCTAAATTTTGCAATTGATATCAGCATGAAATGCCGGTGGACTCACGTCACATAATCGCTGATAATGGCAACAAGGATTTTGAGAGGTGAGTGAATAATAGATCCGAGAGAGGAGTAGAAAGACGTTTCCACAACAGAGAAGCCGAGAACCTCAACATCTTTGTGAATTTCTTATTTTTCGAAATTTTCTAAGTTGCTTCAAAATAGGATGTATATTATACATTGTATACCTTATTGAAGTATGTTGGCGCGTAAGTCAGAAGAATGATGACGGTGTTGACTTCAATCAGAGAATTCAGCCATACAACAATAATCGTTGGATTCGTGCAAACTTCCTGGAAAAGGGAATCCATTATCAAAATTAACCTACTAATCAACAATTATATTTGCAGATCTCACCCAATAAGGAACGAATCCGTCTCGATGCACATGCTCTTGAGTCTTGTCTTGTTCAATTCGAGTGAGTTCCAATTTCGAGACCATCTGAAGAGTAAGAACGCTTAACTTTCATGTTTCATTCCTCAATACCTTGTGATTTCTCGGTTCATCGCGATAGATTATAATCCAGATCGTAAAGAGAACGCATGTGATCACACCGAAAGTGTAGAAAGACCCTCGCCAACCGAGAGAAGACGTGCAGAACTGGAATCGGAAACAATACCTCGGTTTTTCTTCCGTAAAAGTGTAATGTTGAAGCAACTCACAGCGCCAACGACAGGATTCGTAAAGGAAAAGGCAATAGGGCCGAAACTGAGGAGAACTCCGAGAAAAGTCGCTGCAATTCATTGAGTAAAAGACTGACAATGAGCAAATATAATTTACCGACCTGTTTCAGAGAGTGGTGCCCAAGCAACACAAATTACGCCTGCAGCTGCGAAGTCAGCAGAGAACGAAACACCCTGAAAAATGGTTTTGTTTGAAACATGTTCTTCTCGGTGCTTTTCTTTCCAACTAACCAGCAGAAATCTTCCCACGATAAGAGCGGGATAGCTCCATTCGGCAAGCGAGGGAGTAGCGAAAGTGACAGCTGCAGAGATGATTCCAGCGGCGAAGAAAGGCAGTCTGTGATGGGTACTATAGTTATGATAATGGTATCGTTATTATTAGTAAACAGCTAAAATCGTTTTAAAAATGAACGTACCGTGCTCCAAACTTTTGATGCAGCCAATTGAACAGAAAAGCGCCAAGAATCGTGCCTGGGGAAAATTTGTGAACTTATTGTAAAAATGTGACCAACCGATAGCTACGACTGAGATAATGAATCCTTTCTCTTTAGGATCGTAATTGAAACGATTCCGAGTGGTCTGAAATAAAATTTAAACCTTATCATTATTTCCACTGACAACTCACTCCATTTCCTGTTTCGTAAATTCCACTCGGATCATCGGACATGCAAATGAACGCGAGATTGATTAGGAGAACATTGGCCTGGAATATCGAGGGTAGGTTTTCCCTTTGATTGGGCAATCCCCATACCTGCAACACAACGAGACACAACAGCCCGAGCAGGAGAATGACGTAGCGGAACCTCGCGCAACACAGAGGGGAAACATCCTCCTCGCTCATCGATTGGTGCGACTGTGTGAATGGAAGCACATAAATAGCACAAAAAGATATGCACAATTGCAAAGGAAATGGGAAATGGAGGGAGGAATCACATCAAAGTCAGAAGTGGAACTACTCAGTGGAGGCTCAGGTGGAAACATCTTAGAGGCAAGAAATGCTAAGACTTCTCAATCGCCAGTGATTAACTTTTAGGATCGCATGCACTCAAGCAATATTTAACGCTCACATCTTTTAAGGAAACGGTATATAAAAAGTGAGTGAAAAGGGGTCAATAATATGAAGTGGACGGGAAACATATGTCTAGACGAGAGCGTGAATGGTTGGTGTTCGAAAAGGGCACAAATGACGAGGTAATTTGATGAAGAGCGACCATGAATGGACAGATTGGAACGACAACAAAGGGTGCAATCGATTGATAACCAGCTAAGATATGATCATTCCAAGGTGAACGTGCCTCTTGTCTAGTGAGATCTTATCCTAATGAAGACTAATTCGCTTACTCTCAATCTCGTCATGGAGATCAATGAGACCTTTTCGCCGTTCGTCGAATTGAACTGACGAACATCGGATATACTCTAAATCTCCCCCATTCGCACGCGCTGTTCTGTTGGATTATCCTATGGAAACGCTCACAAAAACTGAAACTCGGGTGGAATAATATTGGAGGTCGTTACAAACGGACCATTGAAAGTGAGAGCGGGTGGGTGTGAGATGGACAATTTCCCATGATGTATCGTTATTCTGACAGAAGAGAGAGTTGGAATCATAACGAGTGGCACTCCTAGAGTGTTACGATGTGCCAAATTGAGTGTGTAATGACGCGTTCCATGATTCTGCGAGTTGGGGCGATAAGTGAATATCAGACTGCTCGAAATGGAAGTGTATGAAGGGCTTCGAACGAATTCGAGGGTGTTAAAAGTAGCGATATTGAGGGGTGAGAATAACAAACACACGAAACACAGCGATGATCGAGATAAGTGAGTAATCGGGAACAAGAAGGAAAAGAGAAAAGGATAAAAGGATTTAGGCATACTCATCTATGGTGAGGATCTGTTTCGAATACGTGTGAAGTGGTGTTGAGAACAGTTATCAGTGCGTTCGTCTAAGAATCACACCCATTGCGGTACAGCCAAAAGTATCACTGTGAAATAACTGTAGATTATGATAGGCCTAGGTACCCTTCATCGATTTCTGTTATTGTTATGTGTCAGTCATCCTCATTTGCATAATTGCATGCCCTCAAAGTTTGCCTATATTTTCACGTTTATTCCTGCAACTCTGAGGAAAATCATCCGATCTTCATGAAAATTTGGCTCTAGGCCTTATTTGACATGCCAAATACGCTCACGACATTTGCTCATGCAAATATCGACTTTCATTTTTTTCATGCAACTTTGACCTCAATTTTCTCGTAAACTAAGCCGAACACCTTGCTAAAGTTTTGATATGTTGTGAGCATTGGCAAGCTCTATCGATTAAAAAAAAGATGAGCCGATTTCGTTGTCAAACTGAGAAGTTACAGCCGAAAATCTGAAGCGTTAATTACGAGAGAGATGCGTTATTCCGCACTGCTCATCTCGCCTGCGCGGCGTTGAATGAAAAATGAAATCACTCTCTCTCATTCTTGGCCGCGTCTCTCTCACTCCTCCCTCTCATTCTTCTCATTTCACGCCGCGCAGGAGGTAAGAACAGAATAAAGCGTTTCTCTCGTAATTAACGTTTCAGTTTTTCGGGTGTAACTTCTCAGTTTGACAACGAAATCGGCTCATTTTTTTTTAATCTATAGAGCTTGCCAATGCTCACAACATATCAAAAATTTAGTGAGGTGTTCGGCTTAGTTTACGAGAAAATTGAGGTCAAAGTTGCATGAAAAAAATTAATGACGAAAATTGCATGAGCAAATGTCGTGAGCGCATTTGGCATGTCAAATAAGGCCTAGAGTCAAATTTTCATGAAGATCGGATGACTTTCCGCAGAGTTGCAGGGATAAACGTGAAAATATAGGCAAACATGGAGGGCATGCAATTATGCAAATGGAGATGACTGACACATAACAACAACAAAAATCGATGAAGGGTACCTAGGCCGATCATAATCTACAGTTATCTCACAGTGACACTTTTAGCTGTACCGGAATTCCCTGCAAACGTGCGATTCTTACGCGAACGCACTGTTATATGGTTTCTTCTTTAGAATTAGGCTGGATATTGGTCAAAAATACATAATCGCTTTGCACCCAATCCATGACAACTAGCAATTTTGCACAAGAGATTACCGGATATGAATACAAGTACTTTGTATTTGTTTTCACACATTTACGACAGTATTTTAATTGGATGCATAGTTTATTGTCTCCTAGACAAGAATGTTCATCAAGCCATTTCCACTTTTTCGGTATTCCTCTCTTCCTTCTCCCTTTTTCGCTGCTCCATCTCTAATCTTCGCGACTCTTTGGTAATCTTGGTGAATTCTGCTGGTTTATCTGTAGCGAAGGGATAGAATAGGAAGTTCGCCTGTAAAAGTTGTTCAACAGGCGAAATATTATAAATTAAACTTACACAGAGCATAAGAACGCAGTTCAGAATGAAGACGTTTCGCCAGCCTGCAATGATCACGCGTTATTTTTAATCAATTGATTCCATTTTGTTCTCAAACCCTTCAAAAGCCCTTACCTTTGGCATCTCCATCACTGCTCGTCAGAATGGTAACCATGGCTGGTCCAATTATATGAGCAGCACACTTCATCATCTGCATTGTGGCAAGCACGAAGTGGGCGTATTGTCTGGAATGCGAATCAGGGAGATGCACAAATTTAGCAGTTTCTCATTTTTCCCATTTTTTCGCTTTGTCTAACTGGCGAGTGTGATACCGCATCTATTTATTAAGCCTATTGTTTATTGATAGAGTAATTCAGCGAACCTATCCTGCCAAACTAAGCAAAATGCATAAACGGTGTTGAAAATTCAATAGAATACCTCGAAACTAGCGCTCCACACTTGAAGAATCCTCCAGCATTAGCCGCCATGATAGAGGCTGTTAGAGTGAGCATGAATACTCCTGCCTGCAATGATAAATTGCAGTTAGCTCACGGTGAAATTACTGGCACTTGTGGAGTTCTCCGGAAAAATGAATATGCTACACTCATTCTATAACCTATAGTAGGGTTGGTGGTCGGGGATGTGTGGCGGTTAGACACTCTTCTGGTGAACTCCACAAGTGCCAAATTGCTGACCTCTCTAGTTGGTGCGAATCCGATTCCTGCGCATGTGAATGCAGCAACACCAGCTGCGATTGTGTTGAAGAAGATCAGCTTCGCTCGCTCGGAGAAGCAACTGAATTGAATAATGAGACAATGAATAATGTTCGGTAGGAAAGAAAGAAGAGAGTTCGAAGTCTTCGAATTCGAACTTGCAACCCTAATGTTAGGTGAACCACTCGAAAAGTAATCGGAGAAGTTCCGAACGATTGAACCCACCCCATCGAGTCACTGAGATATCCAACACTCATTTTGATTGCTGCATGGAAGATTGCGCCGAGAGATGCATAGTAGGAAGTTTCTGTGATCGTGAACCCGAGAACCTTAACGATTGGTCTCCTATTTCACCTTCAAGCAATGCGCGTTGAACGAAAACTCAAAGGCTGCGCTCATGAAACATTAATAGAACCTTGCTGAAGTAGATGGGAGCGTAAGTGAGCAGCAGTACAGCTGTGTTGATTTCAATCATAGAGTTGAGCCATACTACGAGAACCGTTCGGTCCATGCAAATCTCCTGCAACAATTTGGAGAGTCTAAACCTGAACCTGTTAGGAAAAATAAGTTGGGCCGTACAGTTATTCTGCATTTGTCATATTGCATTTGAAAATAACAAATAGAGTACCTTATAGGGTACGAATCCATCTCTGTGCAGATGCTCCTCTGTCTTGTCCTTCTCGATAACAGCCAGTTCCCGCCGAGAAACGGCCTGGAAATTATGTATGTTGAATTCGTTTCGAAAACAATCTCAAAAATTGAATTGGAGATCTTGTGACGGAACGGCTTGCATACCTTATGCTTGCGTGGATCGTCTTTGTAGACAACAAGAAAGAGAAGGAAGAGAAGAGTTGTCACTGCACCAAAGGCGTAGAAGGCACCCCGCCAGCCAAATGAAGATGTGCAGAACTTAATTGTTTGTGTTATGGAAAGTCTGAGTCTGATGTCTGAACTTACAGTGCCAACAATCGGATTAGTCAGAGTGAAAGCGATAGCACCAAAACTCATCAAGATCCCGATAAATGTAGCTGAAGAAATAATAGCATGCAATACGGTTTTCTACATCATTAAGAAGAAAATATTTAAGAGCTCTAATGCACAGGTTATCATACCGGTCTCTTTGAGCGGTGCCCATCGAACGCAGATCACTCCCACTGCTGCAAAATCAGCAGCGAATGCGAAGCCCTTCAAAGGGAATTCGTCAATCTCGGAATAAACTTGTCTTTATTGGTGAAGTAAACGTGTCTAATGCATACGAAATGTGTAAAATGTACGTAGCTTGTTCGAAAAATCCAACGCAGAGCTTGAATAAATATCTAACCTGCACAAATCGAACGATCACGAGCATCGTGATTGACTGTTCCGCCATCACGGGGATTGCCACAGTACTCGCGGCAGAAATAAGGCCTGCTGTGAAGAATGGCCACCTGACGGAAGTTGATCATGATGATTGAGTGGGTCGGATGAGAACATTCGGATGATCACCTACTGGATGAGCACCATATTCCGTCTACTACATAACAGCTGTTCTCTCGCTCTCATTAGATGCTCATAAAGTCGGTTTTCATCAGAATGTTCTCATCCGATCTAATGCCGTAGAGTGATAGCACAATCAGTTCTACATTTTCGATAAGTTACTGTGAAAACTCACCTTGCTCCGAACTTGGCATGCAACCAGTTGAATACGATAGCACCTATAAATGTGCCCACAGCAACGGCAGAAATGATGAAGCCCTTCTGTTTCGGTGTGTAGACGAATCGATTCGTTAAAGTCTGTGAAGCATTTTGATTATGAAAGATAGAGAGCTTTATGAATGAATGAATCTCACTCCGTTTCCTATATCGTATAATCCACTCGAGTCTTCGGACATGCATACGAACGCTAGATTAATGACAGTGATGTTTGCCTAAAATCAATAAATGATGGAACTTCTGTGCTTTTGGCCCAGCCCTTTATCTCTAGGCACCGCTCTGAGTGAGGAGCGAGTCGGATGATGAGAATGGTAGGGAAAGAATACTCTAATAAGGGCTAAAACGTACAGAAGCCGGGCCAAAAAGTATGGAAGTGCCCCATAAATGATATAATTTGATTATAAACTTTTTAAACTTACTTGCAGTGCGACCAAGCACAGCAATCCGACGAATATGACGATGAATCGGAAGGGAATGCAGCATTTGCTATCGTCATCGTCTTCTTCCTCTTCTTCGATGACTTCTGTCTTCACCTCATCTTCCCCCATCAATTTATCACTGCTGTCGATAGATTTGGACGTGTCGTCGATTGGTTTGGACGGAATCTCGACTGATGCCTCCAAATCATCAATAGGTTCTGATAACGAAGGTCGTTTAGCCAAGTCCGATGGCATTGACCCTTCGAAACGACTGTCGTATCTGAGAAGGAGATGAAGGGATTTATAAGAGCTGTGGGTTGCGAATCGTCGTATGAGCTGGAAATATCGAATAGAACTTATGGATAGGGTATTAAATAAAAAAAAAGAGTTAGAAGCACGAACTGAGTAAAAAAGTGCTAAGAAGAAACGAAATGATAAGATCATGCACCGGTCACACTGTTTGTAGTAATGAATCAATCGTCTGCGCTCTCTCGCGCGACCAAAAAGGAGAATAAGAGAAAGAGGAGTGGTGAGAGAGGAGAGATGAAGATGAGATGACGTAGGTGGACGGAGAAAAAGGAGCGGCCGACAAGTAATTGACTATAGTTTACTAATCAGATAGTAAATTTAAGGACAGGAACTCATATCTTGAACATCAAGCTGAATGGTCTGTTGCGGTGCGTCGAAAAGAGACTGTTTGGAGAAAAGATGAGACAGAGGCGCGCAAAGTTCCGTAAAGTGGAGAAAAGGCATGTGAAAGAAAAAGCAACGATGTATGATTCGCGAGACTATCATGAACGATCTAGATAGTAAACAGGACGAATGGAGCTGCCTTTCGTTGAGTGGGAGGAGTCTTCGATTACGGGGTTCTAAAGGAAGGCCATTCGAGTTATGGATAAATAGACCTGATAAGAAAACGCATGATAAAATCAAAGATGACGTACATGATCATAAGGAAACTTGAGATCATTTACAAGAGTTTTACATTTCCATTCGTTCAATCATGACCCCTCGTTGTCATAATCCTTTTCTGGATATTCTGCATTGAGAAGTGCAACACTTTAGTAGTGATGCGCAAACACAATGCTCGTAATACTCGTTCGTGAACCCTCTATCCCGCTCTCTTTCTTCCCACAGCCCCAATCTCGCGCCCTATCTACCGGTTGTCCCTCACCACCCTTTTAGTCCCCCCGTTGACCATTCCCGAGACAAGCAAAACTTATCTGAGCAGGGTTATCTCAGAGCCGGGTTATAGATCGGGTTCGGTCACTGGCTCTTTCTTCCACCCATCCACTCCATTCCCGAGCGGCTCTCTAGCCTTGGTCACATTCCCTAATAGCTCCTCGCTAATCGCCGTCAGCTCACTTTTGCCAGTTATTCTTCACTTATTCTCCTCATGGTAATCTTTCTCCTTTTTCCCCTCCTGAGCACTCTCTTTCTCTCACTATTCACTGACTCCTTTCGGTCTCCCCATCCATAGCCACTGACCTCTTTTGACTGATCGCACAGTATCTTACAGCCTAAAAGGGGCAGAATAGATTCCGGGGTGTCTCTCATTCAAATCCAGTCGACCCTATCTCTCGCCGTCTTGCCTCGTTGATCCGGGTCTTTCCTATTGCACACTTTCACTCTGAGAACGGTTGTCATGAAGAGAGACTGTATCTCATATCTCACTAGGTCTTCCCTCCTAAAGTGCAGGCCTTTTTGCTGTGAATCCACTCAAGTTCGAACTAATTCTCTTTACGGGATTTCACTTCCGTTCTTTCTCCATTTTCCCCTTCATCCACTAACATTTACATGTTCCTGTCTCGCTCGCAAGTGAAAGTGTCTCTCCTTTACGTCTCGATCGGACTGCTATTAGTTTCATCGCAACAAACTCAACATCTAAGTACTGATCCAGTCTCTAGAACCTTCATCCCGTTTCTCTTCTTCCAACCTGGACGCCTAATGTATGTGCTTGTGCGTATCGCGAGCGATCGGCCTGCCCCTGCCCCCTCAAATCTCGATCCGGGAGTAGGAGAGAAGAGATGGGAAAAGATCTCTATCCGTGAGCAAATACCTGCTTGCTGCCACGAGAATTTGCCTGCGCTTTTAACTTTCCACCCATATTCGCCCATCGATTACAACCGTTCCTGATGAGACTTCGAAATACGGGAAATCGTCTCTTCATTTTGCACATTCTCTCGCTTCTCTGGCGAGTGAGATGGTGTGTGAAATGAAGAGACAACGATACGTATTCAAAGTCTAATATTGATGTAGCATATCCAAAAATTGCGAAAAATGCTCTCCTTACAGCGAAACTCTTCTGAGAATGCGGTTAGCATTCTTCCTCTTTCTGCTGTTGAGGTTTTCGCAAGGTAAGATGATTAACGTAAGTAAAAGTTCGAACAAAGTAATTCTGAAGCTCGCGACGCGAAGTGTGCTGAATTCTACTACACCAAGGAAATAACTGAAGAAGAAGCGATCGGCTTTGATTACTACTACACTGCGTGAGATATCATGTTTCGGCTCTCCTGGGCAGTAGGCAGTAGGTTGGCAGTAGGGTCCTTGAATGGATTATTTTTCCGCAGGGTTTGTGGTTGGGGGCGGGAAAGTGCAGGAGTGCCTATTTCTTCACTGAATCCTTGAGGTTCATGATGAGTTGATTGCAGTGCGAATGTTACCACAACGAAGGAATGTGCAGTATTTTGTGCAGAGCGTCGATTCTGCCGATCTGCTATCTACGATCAGACAATGAAGGCCTGTGCCATATCCTACGAATACACGGAGAATTGCAGGTATGGCCCTTTTCCTCTCTTTTTTCTTTTTCTCACAAATCATTTCCACTTCATTAATCATTTTATTCCTTCCGCTTTCTAGCATACCTTTATTTCAAAACCTGGCAATAACTCTTACATTTTCTGTCCTGCCTGTATACCGAACACTGGGATTTGGGCCAATCCTGGCCTATTGTCGGATGATTATGGAAGTCAACAATAGGGAAAGAGTTGAATTGGTGATGAGCGGAGAGATCGAGTGGAGTCTCCAATGAATGAATGTAACACTTACGCCCCCTCCAAACCAAGTCAAGGGGGAGCAATAAAGGAGCCTCGAGGGAATGACCGCTGTGCTCTGATAGAAAGAGAGCGAAAGTGTTTTGCATTCATGCGCTTTAGAGGCAGAAAGTGAAAGTCGGAACTAACGGTTCCACGGGCTTGGTGGGAGATAAAACTGGAAAATAGAGTTCCACTTCAGAAATCAACGCATTCGCTACACCGAGGACAATCCGATCGTCACAAATCAGACTCTTCTCATCACCTGCATTGGAAAGTGCACGGAGCACAGAGAATGTCAGTTATCCTTTTACTATTCAATGTGCGCTGTATATTCTGAAAATTGATTGGATTGTAACTGATTTTGTGTTTGTTACCGTTTTACCCTATTTCAGATGAAATTCGTCGTTCACAAGCCCACGGTCGAGTGAATATCATCACTGGCGAACCGCACAATGGTTTCCTTCCTCCAATCGTCGTCGAAGATGGAAATAAACTGAAAAATGTGAGAAGTATTCATAAAGTGTTCGCGGTTTTGATAGATAATGAATAATTGTGTATCTAGAGTGAATATTTGTGACAACTTCGAATACGAGTTCAGATCAAGCGTCGCGAGCAATCCTTCCTCCGTAAGTCAGTCAATGCCATTGGCAAGAAGGAACGACCAGCCATTATTGTGGGAGATGCGCATGATGTTAGTTTTCACTTCTTCATTTTACGAATCTTCGCCTCGAGTCTTGTCTGTACAACTTGTTCATGTTCCAGCGCACTTCCACCTCAGTTGAGAGCACCAAAGGAGAAGGATACGTGAATAGTCTGATTGTATCCAATCTCACTGGCATTCGTCCAGTTGCCTCATCCGATATTCGAAGAGCAGATCCAAAGAGGAACAGAGCTGGTGGTGAGTTCTAGAGTTAGAAATACGGGTAATCGTCTCTTCATCTCACACACTCTCTCACCGGTTAGAGCGACGAGAGAGTGCGTGAAATGGAGAGACGATTACCCCTATTTTAATAGGGATAATCGTAAAAGTATCTTAAAAGTACGAACTCTAGTGAGTTCGGCAGCTCCATTTTACTTTTTCGGTTGTACGTGCTTGAATGAGCAATTGGGTCCATTTCGTGTGCCTGAAAGTACACAGAAGAAAGTGAAAGCCCGTTGAAAATAAGTCGATTCAGATCCCCCAATCTGCTTCCGAACGAAGAAGAGAAGATATCTGCTGGGCGGATCATTCCGACACGTACCACACACAACTATCGATCACTGCAGGTGTTAATTTAGAACTTTATGAACTGCTGTTGATTCGATATTCTTTACTCATTCACATGAAATGTTGAAAACAGGAGTGTTGAACTTTGTTTCATTGTTCAGGTGTCTCTGTGCCAACTCGTGGAGGGATTCGGCTCGCTGTGAATCTCTTAACTACTACACGAACGGAATGTGTGTGCTCAACACTGGCAGCCACAAAGGAAGGTACGTTTTAGTTCGGTACATTGATCATCATTTCTGCTAGACAGTGTATAGTGAATAGACACTTTCTTTGCAGATTCGATTTGATCGACGATCCGAGTGCGACTTATCAGTACGTTGCGTGCGATATCTCTAGTGAGTTTCTTGTGCATTCAACGTTTCACAAGTCACTAATGGTTAACGAATCATCGAATTTCGGTTTCAGTGTTGATCGGCATCGCTGACATCGTCTGTGATAACAGCGACAGTGAAATTCCTCCAAAGCCGATGGAACAAGTGTTCACTAAAGTCTGGAGTAAGTCGTCATTCCACCCCTTCCTTTGCCAGTTTTGAACTATCATAATGTGCGTGGTTTCCAGAAGAATCGAAAGAGAGGAAGGACTCTTCATCGGTGGAATTGACAACGCAATCGCCCGAGAGGGAGGAGAAGAAAGTGCAGGTTGGGGGATATGTGTCTCACTCCAGTGTGAAAATGGGAACTACGTCGTATGAGCACCGTCAAATGAGAACCGACTGGTTGAGAACCTAATGAGGGCGAGAGATAAGAGTTATGTACATAATAGGCGGAATACGCACATGGTTTTCATCCAGCCGGCTCTCATCCGACGGTTCTCATTAGATCCCAATATGCGTACGACGAATGAAATGCTAATAATAGCTAAATCTTCATTTAGACATCAACAGCTGCTGCTGTACTAACCACAACCGCACCTCCAACCACAACAACCACGGCAGAAACAACCACCGTCCAGGTCTGTAATATCCTTGAACCTAATGGGGCAAGTCATTGCTAGAGATTCCTGAAATTTTTCGTCTACGAATGTGAGATGTTTAGATAACTGAGCGAACAACGCAGCAAGAGGTTACGGAAGACGATGATTTGGCTCAGTTGAGGAAGAAACTAGAGGAAGTAAGAGAATTATCTATTTCGAAATGAAACAATCCTACTTTAGGTCGAAAAGGAAATTTCCGAGGAAGTTAAGCGTGAGAAGATATTGAAAGAAAAAGAAGCGGAACTGAGAAGAATTGGCGAGAAGACTAAACTGGAGGAAGAAAGAAGAAGGCAGGATGAAGAAAATAAGAAGAAAGAGGAGAAAAAGGTTGAAGAAGAGAGAATTCGGAAAGAGGAAGAGGAGAAGAAGAAGGAGGAGAAGAGAAAGGAAGAGGAGGAGAAAGAGAAAAAGAAGGAACAGAAGAGAATAGAAGAGGAAGAAGAAAAGAAGAAGGAGCAAAAGAGGAAAGAAGAAGAGGAAGAGAAAGCGAGAAAGGAAGCGAAGGAACTAGAGGAGGTACAGTTAGTGGAGTTATTCGAATTATTGAACTCCAATTCCAGAGAGAAAAGGAGGAAAAACGAAAAGAAGAGATAAAGAAGAATGAGATTAGTGATGAAGAAGAAGATGAAGAAGAGAAACCAAAGAAGAAGAAGAAAGCAAGAAGAGGAAAGAAGGAAAATGAGGAGGAGGAAGAGAGTTCGACAACTTCGAATATTGAAGTGGCGAGTACCGCTTTCTACAACTTAAATGGGGAATATTAACTTTTTTCAGGTTACCAAACAATCGAAGAAAGAAAAGTGCTTCGAAGAGTTATTTGACTACGTGATGACATCTACCGCAGGTATGCATTCAATTAATGAATGTTTATTGATAAACGAATTCAGGAGGTCTGGAGCATGACGTGTCCATTGATGAATGCAAGTGTTTGTGCGCCAATTCGATGTGAGTTTTTCTCCCCGAGAAATTTGATGTGCTTGTTTAGCACTGAATGAACTCATTATAGGACTTCTGGCCGCTATGCTTTCCAGTGCCGATCAGCCACTTACTATCACAACGAACGAGATTGTGTGTTGAACGTCGAATCGAGACGACAACGGTATGCTATTTTCGAAACATTGAAGATGTTATCAAACGTTAGTGAACTGATTTGAATATTTCAAGTCCCGAGCTTCTGGAGCGTCATTACCGCAAGACATACAACGTGACATATCTCGGATTGCAGTGCAGTATCAGTACGTTTTTGTGTAATCTGTAGCCAATTAAGTACCCAGAACTATTGAGTTGTCAAAATACAAAATAGTTTAATAAACTAAAGAATTGTTCGTTCAGTGAAGGCCGTGATGGATCTCGTAAATCCTCGACTCGAGGCCGGATGCATCCAACCATTCGCCGTCACTGCAGCACCCACTACTACGACTACTGAGAAGACTACAACACCTTCTGTGCGATCAGAGAGTAAGTGAAGCTTATTAGTGAATGGAGAATGATCTGATGAGTATTTTCTTTTTCTTCCTTGCGGTAGTCTCGCTTGGGAGCAGGGTCCGCTACATGGCTCGCTTTTCTCCACACACATCTGAGTTTGGCGTCGTCGGGTCTTACGTTGACGGTTTTCGTGTCTGCGTTCAAGACGTCTTTCCATCTCATTTTAGGCCGTCCTTTCGTACACTGTATACTGAGTCATAATTGGTTGGCGTATAGTATCTGGTTGATGCGAAAGTTCCCGCGGGTTTTTACGTTTTCGCATAATGCGTCCGATCTCTCTTCATTTTTGTTCAATCAACCCATGCTCCTCTGATTATGTTAAGGGCTTGCATGCTCTAAATAGCGCCCCTCAGAACAACCCTCTCAGTTCTGTAAGGGAAGAACAATGCTTGATCAAAGTTAGGAAAGTGAAGCTCCTGGCCTGATAACCTCACCATAATATTCTTATGAAATTTAAATTCGCCTATTGAGAGTAGCATTTTTCTTTAAACCTTCCTCGGATTTCAATCGCCAAAAAAATTGTATTAGGCGGTCCACTGTGCTTCTGACTGCTTCGAAACCTGATCTTAAGTGTTCATCTGAACAAGCAACCTTAGCCCTACTACTGCAACGCCGGCCAGAGTTGGGAGACCGTTCCTCGCCTAGTGAAAAATTACAATAGGGATCACATAAATTCATGATTTTCAGCACATTTATTGGAACGTCAGACGCAAAAAATTATTACTCGCCAATATGATGGGCGTCGTTCGGGGCAAAAGTACAATAGTGAGGACCAACCCTCCCCCTAAAATATACAGTAGGAGATTTGGGGGTATGTCACGCAGGCGAGCTCAGAAATGCGAAACAAAAACCCGCGGAAACTTTCGCATCAGCCTAATATACTGAGTCATGATTAATTAGTATCAACACTTTCAATTCTCAGCGGGAACAGACAGCTGCTTCCTTGAACTACCTCACTTCGTCCTCGAAGGAACTGCTCAGGCTGTCGAAACAGAGGTAGGTAATGTAGGAATATTCCTTTATATCACGGCTCTACTCTATCGAGTAGAGTTCGAAATATGGATAATCGTCTCTTCATTTCACACACTCTCTCACTGGTCAGAGAGACGAGAGTGTGTGTGAAATGAAAAGACGGTTACCCGTATTTCGAACTCTACTTTCGAAACACCAGCAGTGAATAAGTCCATTTGCAGGTCTCGGTTGAGGAATGCAAGTGCAAGTGTGCAGATGCTGAGAGGAAGTAACGAAAGTTGTTCGTATTTGAAGCAATGTGACAATATCAGATACGGCGAGCCGTGTCAGTCTGCACAATACTTCCCTGAAGAACGGATCTGTCTGCTTAATAAGAAGAACAGGTAGTGACTTCATTCTGTTCAATCATAAACTCCTAAAAATGCAGATTCTCAAATCCCGAGTCCTTCAATTACGTGCCACTCTCTCCGCAGAGCTATTTCGAATCGAAATGCGTGAGCAAAGAAGACGTAAGTTGTATTTTCCGTTCCTATGAGGAAGCCTTTGTGATTGAGAAATGGAGAGTTGGATTATGCTGCCATATGAAATCCGAGAAATGATTGATCTTACCAGAATCGTGCTCATTACCTCGAGAGTAAATGTGCTGCATACGTCAAAGTTGAACGGAGGAAGCTAAGAGAAGACGAGTCACCAGAGAAATTGGACACTCCTGAGGAACTAATCGAAGAGAAGAAGTCAAGTAAACGGTATGTTTGTGTTGGACCTATTTTTCGTAAGCGACTGAAATTATAAAATTCCAGCGACCAAGTGAAGGAGACTGAATTGAAGAAGTCAAAGAAGGAAGGAAAGACTGCTTCTAGGGTAGGAGTTTAGACATCCTGGGTATAGATAGATAGATATTTTTCAGAATCATCAGAAGAAGATCGACCATCAGGATGATCCAGCTGCCGAGAAGACGAATTCACTCATCGACAGAGAATGTAGGCTATTTTGTGTGCCGAATGTGCCATTCTAACCGCAACTTCTACAGCTGAACCCGCTCCTACTACAACTACTTCAACTACCACATCGACTACGACCACTACTACTGCAGGTGAGAGAGGGAATTAGCAAACATATTGCATCATCATTTGTGCAGCTCCCACCACAACCACTTCCACTACTACGGCCACTGCAGCGACAACAACGACCACAACCACAAAGAAGCCGTCATCGAAGGCTACTAAGAAGGTTAGCACTATTTGCGAACTACACTGACCATTCTTTCAGAACGTCTATTATTAGATTCGACCAATAACTTGCGCTGTAGGTGACAAAGCCGAAACGAGAGCCCTCGACGACTTCCACCACCACTACCACAACGACCACGCATAGACCGACGACGACCACGACTAGATTCAGAGACACCGTGAGAGAGGAGTAAACGTATTCTGAAACCCAACGATGTTCAGGTAAAGATCAATCTCGCGATTCCGGAAGCGGAAGGATTCGACTCGGCTGAATTGGAAGAGTTCATGATTCACGAAGAGTTGATGAGCAAGGTTCGAACTTTCTATTCTCTATTTCCACTTCACAAAAATTAGACAGTTTTTCGTCCATGTTGAGACCATTTTTTCTAAACCAGTCAAAAATTTGGATTCATTGCAGGAAGTAATGGATGATGTGATCGAAGAAGCCATGAAGAGCAGTAAAGAGGTTAGTTTTTGGAACTATTTTCGAATGCAGATAATTATTATGACAATTTCGAGACCGAAATTTGTAGGAAACCGTTGCTGCCAGTGATAATTCGCTGTCTGATGATGATAAGCCGCTCTCGAGAGATTACATGCCCGAATCAGAAGAGGAGGACGAGGAGGGATCATCCGCTGGTATGCTCATGATCTTTGATCTCGCGATCGACAATTGATCTTTTACAGAGGTCAACAACACTATCATGGAGGACGAGGCGGAAATGTACGCTCCACGCACTCTGCATCAGCCATCCACTCGACCACCCTCGACAGTAGCCCCCCAGACTACTGTATCGACTACCGTAACCACACCGGCTCCGACGACGACTACAGTACCCACCACCACAACGACTACAGCATCGACTACGGAAGCCCCAACCACGACAAGCGCAAGTGAGACGACTACTGAGGACGATGAAGAAGAGGAAGAAGTGACTACGACAATAGAACCAACTACAGAGGAACCAACCACAACCACTACTGAGTATCCACCTGCTGGTGAGATTTTTATTTATTTTTATTTCAAGAGTTTAAAAATGGCCAAGCTAATCAAGGTCCGTGCACATACTCCGCCATCTACCAGACCACCTTCCATGGCAATAAACTGCTCAAAGTCGTCAGTGTGAAGAGGTCAGTGATCAATTATCTAATCGAGAGAGTAATGATCATCATTTTTCTTCCAAGTTCATAATTTTCCATATTATTCAGCCCTGCCGATTGTTTCGCAGCATGTTACGCACTCGGATGTCGATCTGCGAACTTGTACTCAGCGGGAACTTGCGAGTTGTTCAAGGACGCATTGATAGACTATCGAAGGTCAGTAGATAAATGGAAAAGTCAATTTTCCTGGTTATGAAGACGCTACAAACAAGGAGAAACACTGTTCTCATCATTTGATGAACGCCTTAGCACGCTTAGAAACGAGTGTATCTTCCCTCCAACACCTCAAACAGAAAGTTTTTTCAGACCAGACGTGGTCAGTTACGAACACGGAGCGGTCTACTTCGATGGAATTCAGTGCCAGGGACCCCCTAAAGTCGTCGAATCTCCCTAATCACTTATGTATTCACTCGGTTATTCCTCCTTGCCATGCCTCTCACTCATAATATCCCCCACTCCTCAACGGGTCTCGTGTTGTTCAGCGATGCTGCGATGTGCAAAAATATCATATTTTGTGTAATAATTATGTTTTTGAACGTGTATAATAAAAAGCAATGTCATTTAGCGTGTTTTGATGCACCCGGGGAGGCGTTAAAAGAAACGTTGGAGGAATCGAACTTTGGTTCTATGAGTTCGCCGTACAGTTGACACAACAACATCGTCCTCTCGTGTTGAGCACTCTAATCTCTATCTGCTCTTTCACGGCTCATTTTGAAATGATTCATAGTGATAAGTATCCACTGTTCCGCTAGTGAAACCAGTTATAATGAAAAAAGAGAGAGAAGTGAGAGAAAGTGAGCATAATCTTCCCTCATTCCGTGGCGCAAAACGTTGTCGAACCCCGGCGCATTATCATGTTTTATCGACCGCGATCCGCGTGACAGCATTATTCTTCCTTCCATTCCTGCCGCATAAACTTGTAACGAGCTTTTCGTTACTGTGCGTTTGCCTATTGAGAGAATCATATTACATTGGAGGAAAAGCAATCACCTCTCACTTTTTCGTCTTGGTTCCGGTTCTCACAGACAGTTGATGTTTCACTGATTTGCTTTTGAGTTGGAAATTTCCAAGTTGCGTCCTGGCTTGAGGGCAAATAGAAAATGTTCTTGATTCGAACCTCGAAACTCACATCAGAGAACTCATTTTTAAATATGTAGGTGATGATTCATTTTCAAATCTCATTTCCCCTCATTCCTCTCCCTCCACTCTATCCCTCGCGGTTGTTTATGTCTCACTCCTCTTCCTCTACTTGTTCCGATGATTCCCAGGAAGATTTCAAACACGACGATAACAGCGACGTTTCCGAAACTGCACCAGCACGGTGCACCATGTTCGATCGGTGAGGCTTTAATCCAAACGTTCTTGGTGAGCATTCGCTCTTCTCGAGGTGGCATTTCGTTTCTTGGCATTGCTCATTCGATATTCATTTCTAGATATCGATATGTGATCCTGTCGATCGGTGTGCTCTGTCTCACAGCAATCTGCTGCAATTACTCAATCATCAATTTCACGTTCATTTGCATGACCGAGGATGGAAATGATCTGGTCGACACTGGGAATGGGGTTAGTGCTTTCTACCCTCTATCACCTCAACACAAATCTGATGCAAATCTTACCGTTTTTGAGGCAGTTAACGCAATTACAGACAACTCGCCAGCGTTACGCGTACTCTCCGACAGAGAAATCAGCAATTCTCTGGGCGGTTGCAGCCGGAACGATAGTGGGCACGTTTCCCATCAACTGGGCGTACGTTCGATGGGGTGCGAGGTGGGTTCATGATCAACTTATTTCGGCAATAAGCACGAGAACATTCGGATTATAACCTACTAGATGAGCGCCATTTGATCCGGTAGATTATCGTCCGAATGTTCTCACCCGACCTAGTGCCCTTGTTTCTTGCACTTCTGCTTGTCAGGAATTGTCATCTCCAACCTTCCTTCAGATACCCCTTCTTCCTATCTGGTCTTCTCTCAGCAGTGGCTACGGGTGTATCCCCTTGGGCTGCCCATGCCCATTTGTATCTATTCATCATCGTCCGTTTTCTTCAGGTAAGCAAACCTATATAGACTGGAAAGTGCTTTTAACGACTCCTTTGTACAGGGGATCGCATACGCCGCTGATTTCGCTGCCATTGGAATTATCGTTGTTCGGTTAGTTTTACTTCTTCAGATATTTATTGCAACCTCAACTTTGTAGCAAGTAATTCATTCAGATGGGCTCCTCTCACTCAGACAGCCATCTTTATCTCCTTCCTCACTTGTTTCTCTCCAATCGCTCAGATTATCACCAATCCACTCGCTGGAGCTGTATGTTTCCTATTGAACTATCATATTCGTCAATGCTGTTTCAGTTTTGCACCTTGTTGTATAGTGGTCTGTCCTTACTCTGGGAGCATAGAGGAGAGAGGTTTATCCACACAACATGCCAAGAGAGAGGAGTCACATTCCCCTAGATGGAACGTGGGGTAGACTGACGAGTTCACCTCGAGAGGCAAGAGGTGACATGCTAATACGTATGCTAATGGAGGGATGAGGGAGGACAAGGGGATAGCCAGACGAT
>LS506681.1:119145-135656 GCA_900490845.1 Pristionchus japonicus
TAGACTGACGAGTTCACCTCGAGAGGCAAGAGGTGACATGCTAATACGTATGCTAATGGAGGGATGAGGGAGGACAAGGGGATAGCCAGACGATCGATACGATATGCTAATAGGGTAGAGAGGGGATGGCTAGACAGTCCGTGCGATATGCTAATGAGCAGGACTATAGTGTAGAGAGGTGAATACCCTCGATACAACACACCTCATCGTTTGGATGGAGGTGGGCCTTCTACTTCCATGCTATAGTCACTCTCTTCTTCTTCCTCATTTGGGTGCTAGTCTACAAGGACGATCCACAGTATCATCGAGTATGGCATATTATTATTATATTTATGCTTAATTATTATTTAGTCAGTTTCTTCCAAAGAGTTGGAAGTAATTCAAGAAGGAAAGACGAAGGAACACATTGAAAGAGATTCGTTTGTGCCTTACTGGGTAGGTATTCCTTTGCCATGACGTTGTAGACAACTCGTCAGCGTTACGCGTATTCTCGTTGAAACACAACAATGTTTCAGGAAATCTGCAGGAACAAAACGATTCTGGTTGTGTGGTTGAATGCATTGACTGAGCTGATCGGATACATTATCATGCTCAGTTATGCTCCCACTTACATCAACAAGGTGAAACATTGGAAACTGGGGCGGTAACAACAAGTACTTTCGCAGGTGCTTGGTTACACAATCCAGCAAACTGCTCTACTCGCCACCATTGGATCCGCTATTCACTTCCCGCTTAAAGTATTCTGCGGAGTTCTTTCCGACAAAATCACGTACGGTTTACTTATCAATTCTCGCTCTTGATTTCCGAACTTGTCTGTTCAGATTCGTTTCGGAAAAGACAAAGATGTGGGTGTTCAACACGATCTCAGTCGGAGTAGCGGGTCAGTTTTCCTATTATTATTATTAGTGGCAACTGAAACGAGCTCCGGCGATGAGTTTCACTCTCCGATCATTTCCGTAGGGCTGGGCGTGGTTGTGGTGGGATTTTCCTGTCGTAACCCGGTGACTATGACTAATGTCTCAGGTATTCTATGCGGTCTGATCGGTGTCTCTCCCACTCCATTCCTCTCCGTCGTCTGTCTCATTGCATCCACTTCCATTATGGGAGTGAATGCAGGGGCATTCTACAAGTGTGGATCACTCCATTCGAGGTATTTCTTCCTGATTGAATCAGAATGAAGAATGGCTCTCCTCATTTCACACACTCTCTCGCCTGCCTGATCGACAAGAGAGTGTGGAAAATGAGGAGAGTCATTCTTCATTCTGACATCCCTAGTGATCTAGCAAATGATCAAGTGACATGATCGAAGGTGCCCATCATTGTAGGCAATACGGCCACTTTGTGCTGGCGATGATTCAATTCTCCAAATGTGTCGCCCTCGTAATCGGACCGCTCATGGTAATCATCCTTTTTTCTACTCTAATGATTTAATCCGATGTTCAAAAAATTACCCTAGACTCTGCAAAGATCTACCGGAATGTCTTGTTTTCACTTCAATCTTTAATCTCTGATCTTTGTAGGTGGCAGCACTTGCTCATTCAGACGAAGATGCTGATGGGTGGAGAACGATATTCATTGTCAATGCAGTACTTATGATGATTGTGAGTTGCCTTCATTGGATCTTGAAGCCCATATTTTATGTCTATGGCCATTAGACGAATTAAATTGCAGGCAAACATAGCATTTTACTTCACTGCCACTGATCAACCGGCGGAATTCACCAAGATTACGCGAAGCACGAAGGAAAAGGAGAAATCAGACCATGAAATGAATAAAGTCGCTTGAAATGATTTTCTCAGAACATTGTAACGAGGTTTCAAATCACAAATTGTGCAAATGCACATCATCCTTTCCCTTGTCTATTTTTCTTTTCCTTCCCTTTCCTCCCCTCATTCCTACATCTCTCCCTCTCTCCGTACGGTCGTCAGTTGAGGTGTGGCGAGTGCGCCGTCCGCACAATGGTACGCTTTTGTACTTTGACTTAGAGATCAAAGATCACATCTTCAGACGTACGAGTTCGTAGGAGACGAGCTCGACCCACCTCCTCCTCCCCCTCCTCCTCCCCCTCCGCCTCCTCCACAAGCCTCGGCAGCTGCATCCGCAGCAACATCAGCTGCAGCTGGAGCCTCCTCGCAGCACTCGAATGCCCCTTCGCAGTCCGGTTGTCATGGTTTCCCCGCGTCCCCACGAAGCTCAGGTATCGTATTATCATACCTACTGATCCAGTCTTGCTTCGAGTATTGCTTTCGAAGCATGAATCCATAGTATAATTTATCCGTATCCTTACAGTATCCCATTGATCTACAGTAACTATTGATTTCAGCAGCCCATCCTCCTCGATTGCCGCCTGCAGTCTCATCGCCCGCCCCTCCTCCTGCTCCTCCTCCTCCTCCCGTTCCCTCTCCTCCTCGCCCTCCTCCTTCTCCTCCTCCCCGTCCTCCACCTTCTCCTCCACCCGTGCAGCAGCAGCCGCAGCATCCTCCCTCTGCAGCACCCCCACAACGATTTCCCCAACCGCAGCAACCACCCGATCCCGCCCTGAATGAGTACTTCGCGCCCACTCCGACCGGCCAATCACCTCTCGCCCCCTCCCCTCTCGTATCTGGAGGACGCACACCGGTGCCTGGTCAGTTGAGTAGCTAACAAGGGAAGTGCACAACCTTACCATGAAATTGGTCTATGAGCTATATACCATTCGAAAGAGCATCAAAAGTTGTTCTCGACTCCGTTTTAAAAACCTGCTAAACCCTCGCCTGATGAGAGTAGGGCCACTTCGAGCTAATTGTAAGCCAACACTTGAGCATTCACTTTGAGTTGCTCCGCCGCCTGTGTTGCTGCCCGCCAGCAAGGAGGCAATCAACGACTACTTTGCTGCACCAACTGCTGCAGCTGCTGCGGCCACTCCTGCGACTCGTGCAGCAACCGCGGCTGGGAACAATGGTATATTCGACTCCACTTGCTCAGTGACTCTGCGAGAGCATCGTTTGCAGTGCGACCCTCGTCACCTTCCCTCGAGAACATTCCGCTGCCGGGAGCGAATCTACCCGAGAGGGGCAAGTCTGGTGAGGAGCATGATCTTTGATCTAGTCAGTCATCTCTTGCAGCCCACTCGTCAATCCACGGTCCATCGGCAGTTGTGGACGAGAAGGTAGTGAGGAAGTCGGAACGATCGAACAAGAAGAGGCCGTCCGTGTGGACGGAAGCTCCGGCTGCTCACAGGTGCATTCTGGCTTCCCAAGAAACGCTCTCTTCATTTCGCGCTTTCTCTAACCGGTCAGAGAAGCGAGAGAGTGTGCAAAATGAGGAGAGTAATTTCTTGCCAAGCCATCCCTAGTGCATTCATTGAATGATTGTAGGAATGAAATGTATGAAATTGTAGGAAAGATTTCAAGACGCCGACAGACTACAAGCTGAAGCCACAGAAAAACACACTCAGACCATTGAGTTCCGAACCATCTTCGAATAATGTGAGGAATGATGATCTAGTAGCTAGAAGCTACGGCGAAAACTACGGCTCATGCTATGATATTGCCATGAATTCAGGTGAAAGAGGAAGAGGAGGCGACTGACAACAAGAACAACAAGAGAGATGATAAGAGAAGTGGGAGTAAGGTAGGATTTTTTTCTAGCTTCGCTGTGAATGTATTGGTTAAGGAATCGCTGGAGGAGAAGAAACGAAAAGCTAAGGAGCGAGCAATGAAGAAGGGAGATGCAAAGGTAAGGAATTTATTTTTGAGATATCAATAATTTTTGCTACTCTATCCTAGTGGAATTGAACGAATCTTTTAGAAACATTCATTTGTTATTTGGGCACTTCTTTACTTTACCTGCCGTGAGACAGAGTACGCGTATTGCGAATGACATTAGGACAGTTTATTCTCCCCTATCCCATTCTCATTCTACCTCATTCGCAATACGCGTACTCGGTCTCGCGGCAGGTAAAGTAAAGAAGTGCCGTTATTTGCAGGAATGGAGTCTTGAGGATACAACCAGTTGGGAGAACGGGCGTCTGCTGAAAGAACCGAGTAAACGTTGATACATTTAGTGTATGGATGTTGTAACAACAATCCATTGCAGAATGTACCATTCTCGTTTCACTCGGTATCGTACTCGTGTGTGTACTGTTTGGTGAGATTTCATTATTTGAAGAATCTTAACTTTTCTAATAAGTAAATATAATTGTGCTTATTCAGGCATCGGAGTGGTCTTTTCACTCGCTGCAGCAGGGGCGGTCCATTTCTGAGCTCTCAAGATCCCTCACAACTATTCAGTTCATGAACTGTACAACAATCGAATTCTCAAATCAATAGTAGACGATAAACTTGTGTTGAAAATGTGTTTATTTTGTTCATAAGCATCTGAACGAATCTCTATAACTTCAAATAAAATTCATAGCCTATTTCATTTTCATTGATAATGTGGACCATAACCTATTTTAATTTCATTGATAATGTGAGATACGTTGGTCTATCACCATACACGGTGCATATCACTTAGATCCGCAGCTACTGCATCCGTTGATGCGAGTGTATGAGAGACTGCTTGGAGAGAGAACTCAATGGACTCTTCGAGTGATCGAGAATGAAGAAGAGATGATAGAAGAGCAGAGTTCATTCTGAAAATGTTTCGCGCTAGTTCACAGTTCAAAAAATTATGGGACGAGTATGAAACTGACGTATCACCAGCTCCGGATACAGAGACGATCTTAGTGGTCGGAGGAGGGATGATATGAGCGATTCCCCATGCACATTCCGATACCTGAATGGGTCAATCACTTATGAACAATCGCGGTAATTGTCTTGAATGGCGATAGGTTTTTTAATCCATCTAAAATTGTGTTACACGCGTACCTTGAACTTGATGGCGACAGCCTCCTTGGTCACCAGTAAAGATCCTTGATCGGCCATTGTTACCAGAAGAAGATCGAGATGAGGAAGAGAAGGAGGAAGAGTGGTAAGAAGATTGAGAAGAGAAGACGGGGAAGTGATTGATGATGCTGCAAAGGTCCCATTCGGATCTTGGTCAGCAATGAGCTCAGAAACTGTGCATGATGATGAACTCACGATCAACATACACTCCGAGCCTCTTCAGAATGGAAAGGAATTCGAGTGTGTTTGGAGACAGGGCAGAAACTGTTGAAGGAGAGGACGATTCGATGAACTTTGTGGCCTTCGCAATATCAGTTGGCTCGAACCAAACTGAAATTGTATTGTGTTTACCTTTTGAAATAGATAGCCATTTGTATCAGTAAGATTCCTATTCCGCTACTTCCCGAAGTATGTAAATCTCTCCATCTCGTCATTTGTTTTGCGCGCGAATTTCCCCCCATCATTCGTCTACAAACAAACAACCGCGCGTGTTTACCCGATTTCATTCTCACTTTTTTTTCGTTAAAATTTTTACTTTATATTTCGAAGGGACCTGCCTTTCCGGTTATGGAATCTTGCCAATTCCAGAACTTTTGACAGCGTTGGCACGCCGATGTTGCCATCAGCAATAATGTAGTCTGCAGTAGCTATAGCCTCTTCGTTTGAAGCAATCTGAGAAAAAATTTGAGCAATAGGGGTACAGTAGTGATCGAAACTGACATATTCGGGAGTGATCTCTTTGATAATTTGCTCGACGCATGATATTCCATAGAGGACAGTTCCTCGATGATTCATGGAATGGTAGATTGCTGTTGGAGTTGATGATGATCGAAGCACACGGGAAATGTCCTGAACAAACTTCTTGAGTCATTGCATGATTACTATTCCTCAAGTTGTTTGTACTGTGTATCTTTTCTGTGGATTTATTTTCAAACATGTAAGGATGTGAAGATTATGATGTGATGTGTTCTAAGGGGGGGGGGCGTAAATTCTGGAACGGATCTTATGCGATACCCGATTTAGAAGTCATTGAGCGTCAAGAAGTGTGACGGACTACAAGTTCCTTCCTCTATTTTCGTCTAACTAGAATTCCGTGTCTTCAATGTGCTTATGGCTTCATCATTTAGTTTTTCTCTCAATCTCAATTCAGAAGAATCCAGAAATCGTGTGAAATCTCTAGTAATTCACTTCGTCAGCAAATATGCATTACTGTCCGAGTCCCTGCATTCCATAATCTCGCTCAGTCCGTCTAATAGAGAGAACGAACATGTGGAGTGGAGAGATTCGTTTCCTTATCTCCAGTCAATCTCAACCTTCTAGCATCAGAACCCACGACATTATCTGAATCATCTCCGCATGACACTTTCCCGTGTGTTCTTTTCTTCCCACTAATTCCGTGATACTACACGCGACTGTTTACGCAATGATCGCTATCTGGACATCACTTAGTAATCTCTACTGTCTAGATTGTCATCACTTGATAGTCTACCACCCTGTTGACTCTCATTCTTCCTCATAACTAAGATCTTGCACATCTGATATTGCGCGTTCGCTGCAATGTCTTTGTCAACTGGGTGTATTCTAGTCAACTCACAATAAATTTTCTTTGATAATTTTCCCCCAGTAGCTTCATGCCATACATCGAACTCACCACATGTTTTCCAGTGTGTTGCAGCAGGAAGTCTCCATGGGTGTCTCTTCCTACAGCCGACAGCAGCACGACTCCATTGGCTGCAGCAGCTGCAGCACTGCCAGCTGCAGCCTCTCCGTCTGCTGCAGCAACTGCAGCGGGAGCGATCAGTCGACCGACCGCCTCACTGTGGTTCCTGCCCACTCCACCGCACCGCTGAACCACCCGACCCGCATACGAACCGCCGTCGTTCTGAAGGAGTTCAGCAGGTTAGTAGTCACAAACAAATGGTATTATTGATAGCCGAACTTTCTGTACGGTTGGTTATTTTCATAAATGGTAGTTTTTCTTGAATGAATCTTAGACCGTGGTAGTCAAACCCGCTCCCATTTTCAACAGTTTAAAAATAATTAATACAAATGCTCTTTTCTATCAATTCTTTTTAAAGGGTCTCTCTTTTCCTTCACAGCTTTCCAACCCATTCATTTTAACAACAATCAAACCCCTCAGCATCCGGAATGAGTAATCACTAGTTAGAACCAGCGCATCGAAGGAACTACAGCTATAATCCATTGGGTAAACGCGCCCGCCCACCGAAGAGAACAGTGAGGGAAAGAGAGTGGGTCGGAAGAGAGAGAAAAAAACTGTCGTAGTATCTTTTGGCTGCCTTCAACTTATCGTGGCGTCTAGGATGTCCAATCGGTAAACATAGTTCTATTGATTTCAATACGATTTTTTTTCCAAAAATAATTTTTAATGAAATATAATGCGAAAATTGTAGAGTTTGGCGCGGATTGCAACCCGTTCCCGATTATCGATTGTGGATTTACTCGGTCAATGGACTCATCATCACGTTTCAAGTGAGTCAATAATCCCTTGAAATCTTCACTCTCTCGAATCTGGCAAGCCAAAAAGAGAACTCTAGTCAAACATCTGATTGTCACTGAATAAGTAAATCTCAGTGTGTGGTCGGATACCTTGCCTATTCCTCATGGCAACATCCATTCTGGAAGCTGCTTCCACTTCCCTCGTCATCTGCTCTCTACATTGTGTTTGCATGCACTTTCTTCGTTCAGGTGATAAACATGTGAAAAAATTGTTCAAGCAGATGATGAAATTGTTCAAGCAGATGATGAAGAAGAATTAATGAAAAAGGAAAGTGTACGAAAAATTGCCAAATTGCAGTGGCTAGCCTGTGTTTGCGGGCTCGTTGGAGTGTTTATCTCTTCACGAGACTTCATCAAGATATATTGGTGCTTGATGGTATGTTAATGATATCTATTGGAATTTCACAATAATCCTAGATGCAAATGTCCTGTTGCTAGAATATTTTCTGATTTAGAGGCGCGGATGATTTTTCGAATTCAGATTCCTCTTCTCTTCATAGACGTCATGCAATTTGTAATGACAGCTTACCAACTCATGAAGGTATTCGAAACCCCATATTACTAATTCAAATTATATTTGTGAAAACCTCTTTAAATATTAGGAAAAACGGCGAATTACAATAGCCAATTTAGATCCATGTCTATTTCGCCTCTTCTCAATTCTACAATCTCAATTCTAATTCCACCCTCTGCCCAATCTGGATTGAATTTGCAAAGTAAGTAGGATCAAAATCACGAAACTCACAGTTCAACGATTAGAAAAGACATTACGAATCCACAAATTTCAGGGAATATTCGTGTTCATCCGATTGTGAACCATCAGGATTTGATTCCGATTGCGCATTTGCCCTATTACGGTATTTTCCGTTATCTTGACACGTCTAGGATTGTTTGACAGTCCTGGAGCTTCTTAGATCCCAACTAGAAATCGCAAAGAACAGATTTCACAATTAAGATTTTTGTATCAAAATATTGTTATCTATTTTGTTTTATCCGATTAGCACGAATTATCTAGATGGATGCACGGAAGACTCGATATTATCGGCGTTCTAATGTGCTTCGTTCTCTTCCCACTCAAAATCATCGTCATTCTAGCATTGAGGTATAAATTCATCTATCTAGCCAGTTCTTTTCATAAATATGAAGCAGTATTGATAAAAAAAAAGAATATTTCCTTGCAGAGAAGACATCCAAGAGCTTTTCGAAGAGATTGTCTACTCGGATAACGAACGACTGTATAAGTGAGTTGACAATTTACCAATACTCATTTAGCGCATTTCAAAACGTCGAGATATGTTTGAGTTTAAAGCGTTCGCGAAATCTTTCAACCACGTGTTTCCCTTTTCATCGGACGGCTCGAACCAAGAATTCCATAAGATGAACAAAATTGAGGCATTGGGCACTGGGAGATGAAGAAGAGGATGACAACGATCGAGATAGAGGGAAAGCTGAGATTGAGGATAGACAGACATGTTTATTCGCAGCTTGATCAATCAAATATCTGAGATATCGCTGATGGCATACACGAACTGACCCTTACACTTATCTATCTGTGCTCACCTTTAAGTCCTCCGTAGTTATAGACTCGAAGTCGAGAATCGATGCTCCTACTACGGCCTGCAAATGCATAATCACTTAATTCCTTATTCGGTTTTTTTCCATTTTCGGGTGTTCAGAAATATCAAGAATGCAGTGCCTATCAGATGTATTTTAATCATGTTATCTGTACTTTAATCATTTAATTCCTGCCAAACTGTTTTGTTTCAATCTTGTTATACTTATAAAAACTAACGACTTTGGGTGTTTTGGCTTCCCTCGCGTTTGATTTATGATCCTTATTCACAGTTGCGTGTATACGACGACTGTAATGAATAAAGCTTTATCAATCATTCAAAAAATTACAACACATTGCAAAAGTTGATTTGACAACAGTAAGAATGCGATAATTTGGTATTCACCTAGATTGCTTGGTATCTTTCTTAGCAAGAATATTTGCAAGCTGAGCAGCTACACGAGCGTTGTTCTCAAGAAGGGCGACGTCTGAAAGTACATTTTTGCCATCTCGATATGGACAAAACCTATTTTAATGTGACAGTGAAATGATGGGAAACTAACTCGTTCTCATGCTGATTCCTTTCGTCATTTGCGCGACTCGAGAGAGAAGGAATGGAGTTATGGCTTGCCCACGAATCTTCTGAGCGCTGAAAAGGCATTTATGGCATTTGATGTAGAATTGCACCTCTTTCATTATTCTCCACTTACTTTGCCTCCTCTAGTGCAAGTTGGATGGAGTTCTCAACTATTTGTCCTTCTGCAGCAAGATGAGATGGAAGAGGAACGGCGAGAATTGTGCCAGCAGGGAGACCGAGTGAGAATGATAGAGCTTGAGAATCAGAATTGTTTTGGGAATAATGTATCCTGTTTTGAAAGGACTTCAATAATACTCACCAATAATTTCCGCGATTTCTTCGATGTTCTCACTGTTCGTCTGACCAGCGAAAGGTGTTCGAGGAGAGAAGAATCCAGGAAAGACATTCTCCCTACTCAATACAAGCGTATTCACTCCTTGCGTTTCCTGATGATTGGGGAGGCTGCGAAAGGTTGGACTTCTATTCGTCACTTACCAATACTTCAAGAGTCTTTCCTATGTCCAAGATGGATTTGATGCCAGCGCAAACAACAGTCACTGAGGTTTGAGAGAGTTCGGTGAGATCAGCAGAGACATCAAAGGCTGCAATTATTTACTTTGTTAGATCATTTATGTACGTTTGTTGTTCATACTAAAACAATGACTGACTCTCTTCAGCTCCTCTATGAACTCCCCCGATTCCTCCAGTCGAGAAAACGCGTATTCCTGCATGATGAGCAGCCCACATCGTCGATGCCACAGTAGTACCGCCAGTCAGTCTCTGATAGAATACCGTTACGGTATATTGATATACCTGTCTAGTTGGAGTTGCGTCATCTACCTTAGTTAGAATAAATGAACTTACTTTTGTAAGTGTGTAAGCCAGATCTCTTCGAGATACTTTGACCGCTTTCTTATCTTGCGAAATTCGCTCAAGTTCAGAAGATGAGAGACCAACGCGAATCTGAAGTGTATCATTGTTTTGTTATCAAGGGTGAGAACGTGAAGAAGAATATGTAATGAAGAAATCAATATTTGATTACTTTTCCATCAATAAGCGCGATCGTTGCAGGGACGGCACCTCCAGCCCGCACTACTTCCTCTAAACTGCGACCGGTCCTCAAACAACATCATTCAGTCGCTGCGATTCAGACATCGAAACTTTTCTTTTTTAAACGGATAACTGACTCTAGATTGGTCGGAAACGGTAGTCCGTGGGTGATTACTGTGCTCTCTAGAGCAACGACCCCAACTCCTGCAATTATTGGAAGTTAGTCAAATTCTTCGTTGAACTGTTTCATTCTGCATGATCCAGAGCATGGAATGCTTTTCCAGAGGTCCGATGAGAACATTCGGATGATAACCTACTGGATGGGAACAATTTGCATATTCCGTCTATTGCAACAGTTGTTCTCTAGTCCCGATTAGGTGCTCATCCTGTAGGCTATTATCCGAATGTTCTTATCCGACCTAGTGCTGTTTCCAGATAAATCATTCACCATCGTTCTGCGCTGCTCGAACTTCTTCGGAGACAATTAGTCGATCAGAGAGTGCAGAAGAAGAGGAAGAGGAAGAAGAGGGGCGAATGGAGGAATATAGGAAGCGAGAGACGGAGGAACGCATCCTGTTTTAGAGTAAATAAAAGGTGATTATTCTGATTATTGATTGTTACTGGATTTAATGGAAAACGAGAAACAATGTATTTAGAAAAGAAATAAAAGGCTATGTAGATCTCAAGAAAATAATTCGAAGGAAGAAATAAGAGAAGCGAGTGGCATGAAAATAAATTTAATCGTCAGAAGGCAAATCGAGTGGTGCCACGGGGAAAGGCACGACATCAGAAACGAATGATGTTACGTTAGTGTCATCAACGGAACACAGCCAAGGGGTAGAAAACAGAAAAGAGCCTAGTTGAAAACGGAAAGACCAAATGGCGCTATCTTTATTAGCAATCGATTGCGTGCTCAAAGTGAAGATAGGGAGTGATAGAGAAAGAGATAAGAGGGTAGAGAAGATTATGGGTCGAGATAACAGTACACTCTACTTCAAGAACATTACCTGGCTAACTGGATAGAATTCTAACGAAGATTGTTTATTTGATATTGTGCTTACAGAGTATTGTATACATACATAATTTTATCGTTAACAATTGCATGCATTCGGCATCAGGAAAACATGCATTTCGATGTTTGAAAACAGGTAAATATGCACATCACAAACGACAAGCGAACATCACAGTATAAATAAATATGCCTACTGACATACAAAGAAAACCCATTTAGAAACTAATAAATATTGTTCTTCAAGCCTATGACTAGATTTAAAACGGTCGACTGATTCGATCAATACTTTGGAAACAATGAAAAACAGAATTATTATATTAATTAGCAACCAAAAGATAACAGGAAAACGCGAATAAATTATCCAGAGAACTTGTTTGCAGGCGGTTTCACGCGATAGACACGCACCTGAAAAGGAAAAGAAAATAAGATAATCCAGTATTCCATCTCAACATTACAATATTGACTGTCTACATAGAAATCCCGAGCAAAGAAACCGAATTAAAAGTGTACTGTGAAATATTGATCTTTTCCCATTATCACTCACAATCCAATTCTCGGTCGTATATGCCTCCTCAAGATGTTCCAATGAGATATCCTTGTCTCCTACTTCCTGATTCTGTGACAGATCATATCCAAGTGGGGCACGCTGCAATTTCATTTCTTTAATACCAAATATGAACGAAAGGAGTTTCAATTTGTTAATTCGAGTGCGCACAGAACGACAGCAATAGCAATCAAATGTTTACCGGGTGAGTCATAAGTTGTCCGAATCGGTGATAGCACAGCTTGTACATCAGCGAGTTTCGCATCTTCTTCGGCGCCTATAAACAAATTAAACAATTTTTAACAGGTTAAATCGATAAAGAAAAAGATACCGTACCCGCGAGTCGATACGATACTCTCCGAACTTGGTCATGTACTGCTTCTGAGTGATGTGAGCACCAGTAGGTGTTGAGCCAGCAATTCGAATCATCCAGATGAACTTGTTGATATCTGTAGAACAGTCGATAAATAGAGGGATCTGATACTTCATTATAACTCACCATCTCCGGGATATCCAACTTTTCCTCCGAATATCACCAGAACATAGTTCACATCCAGCTCTCTCATCATTTCGTATGAGGTCTTCTCGTCACTCGCAAGGATTTGGCCTACTCTGTAACACAATAACTCGTTAATTTCTTCTTTGTTCAAGTCAGCGAAAAATGTAATGATCTAAATCTAACCTCGAGATGTGCGTGTTATTCCATGTGTTTCCATCCACATAAACCGTTCGATTCGCCATCGATGAAAGATGGTAGCCGTAATCCCACCAAGAGAGCACTTTCGCGTTCTTAATGACACTTGAAATTCATATACGAGATATGCGAGATTCACCTCTTCCGTATTCTCCGAGATCCACTTGTACGCCTCTCTGAAGTCATCATACAACTTGCCGTTGCCCGCTGGAATAATGCTTGTGTTAAGGAGACATCCAATAGCAGTTATTGCACCTCTAAGCACGATGGTGGGGTCGGAGTAGTGTTCTCGTGCCATGTAGACGGAGTGAGAGACGAACGAGCAAACGATGAGAACAGGAATGAACACAGCAACTGCTGCCAACTAAACAGCGAATTGACCATAAAGCACAACCAAATGCCCAAATTACCTCGCTCTTGAAAGGATAGCTTCCATCGGCTCCACCCTTCTTCTTGTCTTTCTTCGTAGTAGCATCCTTATCATTAGACGAAGAGAGATTGGGCAAGAAGGCGTAATAATGGCCAGAGAGCGCGAGACCTGAATAATCAATATTAATGGATTGAATGTAGAATAGAGCAAGAATCAGGCAGGTGTCATGTAGAACGATTCTGTTCCGAAACTAGTAGGAATGAACCTCCTAGGACGCATGCGGCAGGAGCAAGAACCAGCACGATGCGAACCATAATACGCTGCAAATTGAGAAATACAAGGATTCATCGACCGTCTTTTTCGAGAATGTTTACTTACAGTGAAGTAGAGCGTCGTTATTCCGTACATCATGGCAAAGAGAGTTCCCTCGTGGAGATCCGTGGCGCAGCGATAGACTCCCAGAGGGAATAGCAGCAGCTAGAAATATCGTTGGTGAATATATTGAACATATATCTGTCACAACAACAGTGATAACGCACAAAAACTAACCAAGAGGTGCAGATCATAGTAGTAGTGGGCCCAACTGGTCGCTTGATGTTCTGCCACTGATGCAATGATGGGAATGGCTCCCTTTGAGCTGAATAGGAAAGCGAGACGACCCGAGAGATGTCCGATCTCTGCAAACAAATCAATCACAATAGTAGCACACACTTCATGAGGCCATTAATTATGTGATTGGTTCTCACTTCCGGTAACAGTCGCTCCGAATAGAACAAGTCCGATGGCACCCAAGATACCACATCCGATTAGCGTCCACAAATTCTCGCTAGAGACCTGCATATTATTCATGTTAGATATGATCCAATATTGGACGATTGAATCACTCACCTTAGTCTTGATGTAGTTGTAGAATGTGATCAACTGGATGAGACCGAAGATTCCCAGGGCCTGATAAGTCGGTATCAATGAGCTAGTACTGAAACAACTTTATTTACCGGCATGTGATCAGCAGAATCTGTTGGCTTGAAGTTCACGAAGGAAATTTGCATAGATAGCAGCGTCCCAATAACGTAGTACTGCAAATATTCTTAAGTTTTAAAACGCCATTTTATTATTCTCACCGTAGAGTATGCCACGTATGCACGATGGGTGAATCTCTTGGTAAGGATGAGTCCGAGTACGTGCAAAGGGATCAGATTCGTGACGAAGATGTATCCTCCCCATGATGAAACCATGTACAGGTACGCTGCAAATATGTGGTTATTGATGTAGCCGGTCTGTATATTAGCTAACTGTCATAGAATCTTCTCTGATTCGTCATTACTACTGTAATATCTTACCGAGTGCAGCAGTAGTCGCTGCAGCCATACTTCCAGTTCTCAGAGCTCGCAGCCACAAGGCAAACGTCAGAATCATACAGAAAATGGCGATTGACTGTAAATGGATATTTGGAAGACCATTCACAAAAGAATTACGAGTGTGATTGGCGACGCCAATTTGGCGTACCTCATTATCATAGGATCCTGCGACAGATCTTGAGATGTATCCGGGCACACAGGCAATAAACACTGAAGCGAAAAGAGCAGCGCCATTATTGCCTTTCTGAAAATACAGACATTTAATGGCAAGTGTCAAGATATTATATGATCCGATAATTATTTATATATTGCCAAATTCAATTCTCAGTTTGGCTCGCTAGCAACTATACAATATATGGGCAAAATCGATCGTAGCTCTTCTATTTCTCTCTTCCATGTATACGTTTGTTCCTCTTTGTTGGTAAGAGAAACGAGAGAATGGGCGAGAAGGCAATTTTGTGCGTCCCCTACTGTGACGACGCTTCGAAAATGCATGAATTTCCCGAGGGAATTGGAGATATTTAACTATAGTTTCAAATGGTAACACATGAGTAGATTCCTCACCGAAACTTCCCAAGTGAGAGCGTACGTGGCAAGCACGGAGAAGGCTGAGAATAGTGGGCCAATGAACACGCAAACCTGAACAAAATAAACAAATTTATCATTTAGTCCAAAGTGATTCTGTTGATCTCTTATTCGATAGAGAAAATAATACCTGTCTAACATCAACTTTGAATTGGAATGCGCGGAGGAAGTGATAGATACTTCCGGCAGTCCACATCAGGCCTACAAATTAGGGCTGGCAAAAAGAATCTCCACATTGAATCTGAATCATTCCTCTCCGAATCGCGCGGTCTAGAGATTCAAATGAATCGATTCAATTGAATCGAGATTCATTTGAATCTCTCTCTGAGTGTGAAAAACAACGCAGAAATCGGCAAAGATTCAAATGAATCTTTGAAAGATTCAATTGAATCTTTCATTTTCTCTTCCTCTTATTCTGAGATTCATTCCGCTCTCTATCGAACGCACTCGCGCGGTCCGCAAAGATTCCTTTTGCCAACCCTACTACAAATGTATAATGGTATCTAGTCGTAAGGAAGGCTAGCCCTCAGTTCCGAACCTGGATACACACTGCTGCCCACGCCGCGACCAAGTGGATACCACGACTTTTCATCAAACCAATTATGGAAGGGAAAGAAACCGTTCTCAACCATCATTTCTGTTGACCTGGAAAAAAAAAACCTATATCTTTGGTCTTCCATAAACATTGAGATTAATACATAGTAGATAGTTCAAACCTGAAGTTGAAGTAGGGATCATATTCATGGATCATCGTCTCAAATCGAAGAACCGAGAAGAGACGAATGATGAAGGCGAGGCAGCATGTTCCCGCGAGAGTGATGAGAAGTATAAACTTCTCCTTCCGAGTTGGCTTACCCAATTTGAGCACCATCTGAAATCGGTGGCTTTTTGAGGAAGACATATATATATAATCGGCATACTGTGGAAGGGATAATAGCAACGCGACAAGAATTCAATCGATAGAGATCTGTATAGAAGGGAAATCCAAGTAGAGAGCTCGGACAACGAGTCAAACGGCACTGACCGAACGTACTGCTGTACAAACAAAAACTTCGTCGTCAAGAGGATACGTGGGCTAGTCCGTGACCGGCTTTTAGGCATACGAAGTCTGGTGGCACACCTCGATTTTGGGAGAATTCTCAATTTCTTTTTTTCTTCGGCAAATGTTCTTGCACAATCACGCAGTACACAATATAGCTATTTTTCAAGCCACACAATAATTAAATTCGCACAATTTTTCGCACAATATGCGCACAATACCCTACCACACAATATAGGCTGAATAGGTATAGTCTAGCCTAAACCAGTTGATTTCGCACCTATATTGTGTGGAAGTTTGAAAATTGTGTGACGCGCACGACTTATTGTGCGATATTTAAAGTAG
>LS506681.1:136258-151739 GCA_900490845.1 Pristionchus japonicus
TCGCACAATTTTTCGCACAATATGCGCACAATACCCTACCACACAATATAGGCTGAATAGGTATAGTCTAGCCTAAACCAGTTGATTTCGCACCTATATTGTGTGGAAGTTTGAAAATTGTGTGACGCGCACGACTTATTGTGCGATATTTAAAGTAGCATATTATTGTGTATTGCGTGATTGTGTAAGAACATTTGCCTTTTCTTCTTGATTTTGCATAATTATTCTAATTGACTGTTTTACAGTACGTAATCAATGCTCTTTTTTCTAGAAACACACTAACGCTCGAGATGTCAGAGATTGACCACGCTGTTGCCCAACCCATTGTTGATATCTATGTGGTAAGAACAGTTGAATGTTAAGCCGCTCTGTTTTAAAAATACAACTTACTTATTATATCATGATTTCAGCCGAAAACTGAGCCGACTCCATCTGAGAATCCGTTGGAATTTACGTATATCTTCAGCTACTTTGTGCGACCCGCTGGAAAGTTCGATCCCGAGGTTAGTTGATGCAGTTAGCTTGTATGCTCGCACTGTTCTTTGTGTAGTTGGTCATTCTCTCTGCATATATATTTTAGGAGTACTCGCAGTACGTTCAGCCTGTAGCTGCTGTGAGCAGTGTGCAGCAGTTCTGGAATGTGTACAGGTTCGTCTACTTACTTGTGCGCGGTATTTGAATTGTAAATCGTCTCGTGGGTAGCTGAATTCATTCGTTCATCTCAACAATTTGTCACTGTGAGCTGAATTCGATTTACTATACGAAACTGATAATGAACATAAAATGTCGTTGTAGTTTTCTCTCGCGTGCTGACAGCATCAAGGAGAAGCTCGACATTCACTTCTTCAAAGAGGGAATTCGACCTGTTTGGGAAGACCAAAGTAATTGTAAAGGCGGAAAGTACATTCTCAGACTGAAGAAGGTGATTTTTCGTGTGTATGTATGCTGGTTTGAATAGCTAATGTAAGGTTTACTTCATCTGAAAAAATCAGGGTCTGGCATCTCGAATCTGGGAGAATCTGCTCGTCACGATTATTGGCGAACAGTTCATGGTTAGTTTTGCTATATTTTTCTTAAATTCTGGTTTGTTTCTCTGTCATTTAGAAGCTATACCAAAATTGTTATTTTAAGGTGGGGGATGAGATCTGTGGCGCAGTTTGCTCCATCCGCAATCAGGAGGACATTATCTCACTCTGGAACAAGTTCGTACAAAATTCATTCCTTTTCCTCAATCTTATTTTCAATTACGTGCCGTGTAATCAGGGCTGGGACACAAAACGTTTTTGCGACACAAAATTTGTGTCCACACAAAAAACACAAAAAATATTTTTTGTGTACACAAAACACAAAAAAACACAAAAATTTTCCTCTGTGAAAAACTGTGTTCCGAAACTTTATTCAGAACTTTTCTTCGTTTCTTCTGAACACAATCTTATTGAATTCGTATTTTTGAACAATCATTGAACGTTTTCGACAGTTTTACATAAATTTCAAAAAAAATATCAGGCAAGATTTTTGAATTTTTCGAAAAAATCGGTAAATTTCACCGAAAACATCGAAATTTTTCACGAAAAATTTTGTGTGAGCATCACACAAAAATGAAACACAAACGTTTTGGTGTCTCCGACCGTGAAAAACACAAAAAAACACAAAACACAAAACACAAAAACCCAGCCTTGCGTGTAATGATACTGAAGCATCAGATATTAGGCCATATATTCTGTTAATGATGAATTTGTAGGACTGCATGCAACGAAGGAGTGACTAATCGTCTTCGGGACACTCTCAAACGCTGTCTCAATCTTCCCGATAATGCTGTGCTCGAGTACAAGAGACACGACGACTGTCTCAAGTATATTTCTCTTCTTATGTCTTTTGGGATACGACGAAATCGCTTTTCTCTATGATAGCAGATGTTTTACTCGCAAATTTGGTTATGAATTTACAGGGACCAGAGCAGCTACCGCCACGCGGCCGTCGACTTCAATCGACGATAAGCGATGAGGGTTACGGATTTCGCTAATCCCTTGAATTCCCTCTACTCATTCTTCGTCTTCTCCCTACTTCCCCACTCATCTCACTCTCCTAATCAGTCACACGGGTAGATGCCCTTACCCGCCTCCCCCTCTCTCTTTATCTTGCTCTGTCGAGTTATCTTAAAGGTCGCCAATAATGCCAGAAGAGATACTAATATGTAATAGTATGCTACAGTTATCACTTCTGCTTCGGTGCCTCGTCTACCTTTTTCCGTGTTTTATTTCGATCTGTCGAACAACTTTGGTTGATGTCAAATTGGACCACGATCAGGTTACCGTAACTTTCCGATTATCGATTCGCCTAATCTTGTCTGATCAGAGGATGTTTGTTGTTTATTGTTTATTTTATCCATCAGACGAGAATACTCGTTTCGATTTCGGTAGGACGTTGTTTGATCTTGGACACCGTTAGATAATTTTGCTAAACATCTGAAGGCTATCGTTCTTATGTATTTGCATAAAGTTGATGATCACGGAAGTCATTGTTCTTCTACTAACACTTTTGTAGAGGGTATTAATCCCTCATGCTTACTGTAATGGTCACATAGTGATGAGGGGGATGTTGAAGAGTGACATATCCTTATTCAGTAGGCATCGATGGTGACCGTCGAGATGTGGCTGATGGCAGCCACAGTGGCTAGTTTTTGCTGTTCAGTCGCGGCCTATGAAGAGTACAAAGAAGGAGATAAGGTATGCGGGCAGAAATATCTCAATTGAGGTTTAGCCCGTTATTCATAAAAACTGCTACGTAGCAGCGTGAGTCTGAACAGAAATCGAAAAATCTCCGCTCTGATTCCGTAATGCGGTCTGTCTCCCTCACTCCCGACTAGGATTGCCGAATTTTTACGGAACTCCGTAATTCTTATTCCTCCGCAATCGATCGGTGGAGATCGGTGCTCCTCGTGGGTATTTAGGTTTCAACCACCCTTCATTCTTTCATTCGATTGCGAGATCCCGCAGTGATTCGGAAATTCGAGTCGATTTTAGAGAAGTGGTCAATTGCAATGTCAGAAAGAGAGCGGAAATCAACTCGGAAAACGAAAATAATCCGTCTACGTGGCACTGGGCGTGACTTCATGATTATTGGCTATTCGTTATGCTCAGGTGCCAGTGTACGTGAACAAAGTCGGCCCATACGAGAATCCTCATGAAACGTACCATTATTACTCACTCCCACTGTGCAGGCCGGAGAAGGTACGATTGTAGGTTGCGATATCTAGTAAGATCAGGCTATAGTATTCCGATGAGACCGTGTAGTTTTAACTTTTAATCGAAAAATAGGAAAATTCAGATAGTTCATCACTCGCTCTCACTTGGCCAGGTTCTCGATGGAGACCGAATGGCCGACTCTGCTTTTGAACTGAAGTTCAATCAGGTTATTCTAATTTTCTCTCTTCTGTTTTGCTAATTGTTAGAACAGATATATTTGGCTCTATTTGAAAAGCGAGTATCTGCTATCTATTTTGAACTCCTTTTCCAGATACACAGATTTGTATGTAATTTCTACATTCTATCTTCTGAAATAGTTTACAGGATCAACACGGAAGATGAAAACATGTATTTCAGCCTACAACCTTCCACTCTTTGTGTGGCAAGCAGCGTCTATCGTCAGCAGATGCGACTGCACTTGCAGAGGCCATCGAGAAGATGTACTATGCTGAACTGATCATTGGTAAACATACCAATCCATAGAATATCAACCATACCTTTTCCCTGCTTTCAGACGACCTCAAGGTGCATCACTTCCTCGGATCGGTACTCGAGGCTGCCGTTTTCCCTCATGAACACCGCGTCTTCCTCTACACTCACTACGAATTCGAGTTGGAGCACAATGGAGGGCATGTGAGTCCACTGGGTCCTAGATTTTTCCGATATGTAAGCACTGTAAAAACTCACACAATGAGACTTGCTAACTATTGTTCACACTCTTTCCGTTTCTAAATGTGTATACATTAAGGTGATCGCAGTTCATCTCCGCATGAATCGGTCGTCTCGTATTGAATTGCAGCATGATTCAGAAGTGGTAGTGGATATTGGCTACTCGGTCGTATGGAGGGAGACGAGGTAATGCTGTTCTTTTATGTGATTTTATCATCATATCGATTTAAGCACGGAAGTGGGTTCTCGCTCTCGTTCCTCTTCCTCATCGTCGTCAACATTCTTCGCCGCTTCCAGAGCAGGTATGTATTTTTTGATTCGCGATTGATTTTCAGACAGAGCGTATATTTTAGGCGCAGTGCACTGGCTGAGCATCGCCAACTCATTGCTGCTAGTGGCTGTACTCGTCGTGACAGTGGGCATTATAGTGGTGAGGAGGAGTTCCTGATCGGGTTCATATGAATCAACGAGAGAATTGGTGAATAAGACTAATTGATTACTTGAATAATCTAGGCCTCTGCCGTCCGTCGTGATCTTTCTCGGTACAATCGTCTTGGAGCTGGTAAGATCTCGACTTATTTGTTTTATTGTTAATTGTTTTAAAATCTCATTTTATATATTTTTACTCATTCTACGTACGTTTTTGATGAATGTGAAATATTTTTGTTGGATGAGATGCGAGTTTCATTTTTGTAGACGATGAGAAGGACGATTACGACGAACTGACACTTGATAATGGATGGAAGACGGTGGCTGGCGATGTATTCCGACCACCCAAATTCCCCATGGCACTTTCGGCTGTATTGGGTGAGAGATAAAAGAGAGGGAGGGGGTGGATGTTCCGAACATTGCTCTTGCTTGAAATATAATTTATCAATAAACCGTTGATCGCATGATTATTTTCCCCAATTTCAGGAGCTGGTTCGCAGCTTCTTATTCTGGCTACTCTCCTGTTGCTGATTGGAACGACCGAGGTTAGTTTCTTTCCAATCCGAAGGATTTTTTTCGACTGAATCGTATTTCTCTGATGAGCACGTTTTAATTTTACTGTGTTTTTGTTTATGGTTTGAAAATGAGCATTTTAAGCCAGACCATAGAATTGTAAATTCCTTGAGGTGGTCGCAGTTCATAACCACGGACTGCTTCACTCGCTATGCGTCATCATCTATGCTCTCACAAGCGGTACGTTTTTATTGTCTTTGATGTTTTCGAAATCCTGTTACTTAATCTTAAATGTGTTTTTGCAGGAATAGCGGGATACGTCTCATCGCACAAGTACCAGGAGCTGGATGGAAAGCGGTGAGTAGTGAAGTTGCACGCGTACTTTCGTTTACTGATTGTTTTTTTCCGAAATCATTCTAATATTTCTCCTCAAAAAAATTGTTTTAACTTTCAAAATGTTTGCACTTCTTGAGGTGGATCGCGAATATCAATGTGACATCGCTGGTGTTTGTTGCTCCGCTGGCAGCTGCATGGGCATTCTCGAATACTGTAGCATGGACATATGGATCAACCCAGGTATGGAAGATTTTTTTTCAAAATTGAGGCACAAATGCGCTATCTAATAACATCATTTTGATTGTGAGTACTGTAGGCTCTTCCTTGGACTACGGTCGTCGCTCTCGTTGCTATCTGGGCTCTCGTTGGCTATCCACTTACAGTGATTGGTGGTCTACTTGGACGATCGGTCAGAGCTGCCAGAGGTAAACAGGGGTAGGGGACGGATTTTTTAGGGTCTGCAAGACTGTTTGGAGCCTTGAAAGATTAGCTGAAGCTTTGAATACCTTGCTGGAGCTTACTAGATTTTTTTTTGAGGGTCTGCAAGACTGTTCGGAATCTCTTAAAAATTAGCTAATTTACTGTAGCTCTCTCGAGTTTTCTGAGGGTTAGCAAGACTGTTTAGAGCCTTGAACAAAATAGCTCAATCTTTGAATAATTTGCTGGAGCTTTCTAGATTTGTTGAGGGTCTGCAAGGCTGACTCGACCCTTGAAAAATCAGCTGAAGCGTTGAATAATTTACTGGAGCTCTCTTATTTTTTTCTGAGGGTCTGCAAGACTGGTTCGAACCTTGAAAAATCAGCTGAAGCTTTGAAAAATTTACTGGAGCTCTCTCATTTTTTTCTGAGGGTCTGCGAGACTGGTTCGACCCTTGAAAAATCAGCTGAAGCGTTGAAAATTTTACTGGTGCTTTCTCAATTTTTTCTGAGGGTGTGCAAGACCGGTTCGACCCTTGAAAAAATCAACTGAAGCGTTGAATAATTTACTGGAGCTCTCTTTTTTTCTGAATATGAGGGTCTGCAAGACTGGTTCGAACCTTGAAAAATCAGCTGAAGCTTTGAAAAATTTACTGGCGCTCTCTCATTTTTTTTCTGAGGGTCTGCAAGACTGGTTCGACCCTTGAAAAATCAGCTGAAGCTTTGAAAAATTTACTGCATCTTGTTCTATTTTACTGAGGGTCTGCAAGACTCTAGAAAAGGTTTTGGCTACCACCTGACCAAAGTATTTGATTCTCTACTATGCAGGTTCATCCGCTCCTTTCCGGACGCGTACGATCGCGCGCGAATTGCCGCGTGAGAGCTGCACTAGACGAACGCCCGTGCAGGCACTGTTGGGCGGGCTGTTGCCATTCAGGTCAGGAGCTCTTATACCCCACATTAATCCGAATATCGGCAATTTCGTTGATGAAATCTGATGATGGATGAATTGCAGTGCGATCGCCGTCGAACTCTCATACATCTATTCGACAATGTGGGGAAGAGAGACATACACTCTGTATGGTGTTGTCACCATCGTCTTCTGCATTCTTATCGTCGTCAGTTATTTATTTATTTATTATTGGAAAGATCAGCATCATGAGTATCGATATGTGTAGTAACATATTGCAGGTAACAGCGTGCTGCTCCATCGGTCTCACTTACATGCAACTGAGTAGCGAGAACTATCACTGGTGGTGGAGGAGCACTATGATCGGAGGGTGCGAACTGCAATCTTTGTAATAATCTTTGCTCGACTCATTTCCTTTCTTCAGCTCTATCGCAGTATACATGTTTGTGTACGGTATTGGCTTCCTGCTACATTCTACTTCGATGGGTGGAGCAGTGCAGCTCACCCAATTCGCCACTCATCTTGGACTGATCTGTTATGCTGCTGCACTAGCTTGTAAGTATATATTTTCTTCTTTTTTATCTCGAGCTTGCATGATGTGAAGTATACTGTCATTCCAGGTGGTACAATCTCACACATAGCTGCAGCGACATTCGTTCAGTACATCTACTCGTCCGTAAAGTCGGATTGAATGTGAATCCCGGTTTCCGGCTTCGGACTCCCGCATCTGCTCGTGCTCGATGCATGTACTGTAACTATGTATCCTCCTCTTCCCTTTCCAATTAGCCGCCACTTCTCTTCACCGATCACGCTCTTTCATATTCGATATTGCATGTATCCATGTCTAACAGGGATAGAGAGAATGGGGTTATTATTACCCACACACTATTTTTTCCTTTGAATCATTCAAGTAACTGTGAATATGTATATGCTAGGCATGGCTAGAGACAATAGTATTTATTCAGAGTACATTTATGGTTGTATTTTAAAAAGTGTGATCTGCAGGGGTGACTTTCTTCCTCCTACTGTTTTCCTAACTAGCACGAAATAGCTAACTTTTGATTTGTAACGAGATGCGCAACTTCGATGAGTATCTACTTCGTGTGATCTCGCCAGAACGTGCAGGAGATCCTTTATCCCCGCAATAACTTCGCTCGTCCTTGCTAGTGTGTTTAACATACTACGCTAACAGCATGTCACTAATTTTAGGCGTATCCAATCACGAAAAGTGTCCAATAATCTCCCTAATTATAAGAACTTGATCAGGTAGATCGCAGCTAAAGTCGTAGGAGCACTGCATCACAATCATCATTACACTTTCTTGTGCCATTCCTATTAGTGCCCAATCACAGATGATCAAAGACGATCCTTTGTACCTGATTTGGTGTCTGACGATGGAAAGACGAAGGCTACGTGAACGTGAGAGAATGTAAGAAAGTGCGCATAGAAAACAGCAGTGAGTGGAAAGAACGCCTCTGATCTACTCTAGTGCACTCTATCGGATCGTACTTTGTAGTCTGAATCGTGTCCATCGGGATCGATCGATATGATGGAGCGATGAGTGCTCGGTTTGATCTACCATCGCTCCCTTCTCTCTAGTCACACTCTCTCTCATCCCCATACTCTCTTGTAGGCCGCTTCCCTAACTTTGCGCGCCTCTCCCTCCATCGGTCGGATTGCTCTTTCGGCCATTCACGTGCGTCCGAGCTCCCCACCTGTTTTTCTCCTCCATTTTGTTCAGTATGAAACGCCTTCCATGTTGCCTTCCTCTATTTCTCTAGCTCCTTTCTTCTTCTTCTCTTTTGTGCCTTTCTCGCTCTCATTCCATGCGTGGTTGTTATCATCTTGATAAGTGCATGTAGTTGGCAAACAGTGCTATAGTTTTTAAATTACTAGTAGTAGTATGTTGTTGATCGTCCCTGATGGCCGATAAAGTGAGGCGCATTTTTCTACCGTAGTTTGAGCGAGTTAGAACAGATTAGGGAGGTTGACCTTTGGAGGAGGGTGTGGGGCGCTATATATTGACAAGATTCAAAGAGCTCCGTTGCAAATGTTTACTTGTGATAGCATTCCCCATAGTTTCCAAGCAATTTAAACTATCTTATGATTTCCCCTTTCCGTTTCGCGCGCATATGCTTGTCCAGCCACTAGAAAGATGCCAAACGAGTTGATCACTTCCACTTTCTGCACTCCTCTGGGGTGATAGCGAAAACAGAGGTATAGAGGAAGCAAGGTTGCCCCATCATCACGTCACTAGGGGGGAGGCGTATGTTTATCGATTAGTTGTCCTTCTAGATCCTGTGATACTGTATTTATCATGACTCCTTCTCAGTTCATTTGTCATTTTCTTTCGTGGTCATCCGGTTGTCTTTTTTTTGTTTCGCAAATTCTCGTGGTTATCTTTGCCTCGCTACTATAAAATAGTATACGCCCAGTTGTACTTCATTATCAGTTTGCATTGTAGAAAGGAGCTCATTTCTCGCCTAGCGAGACCACGGTAGCCACAGCTACATTACCCACTCACTCACCACACTAACAAGGAGGTTTTTACAAGATCGCACTCGCGCCACCACGCACAAGATTCAGCAAGCGCTGCTGAACGAGTTGCGAGACAAGGTTTTATTTTCTTATCGATTAATGATGAGCCACAATTCAGATGGCGGGCGAAAAGCAGAAGAAGAAGGGCACACATCTCATCGCTGGCGGTACGATCGTACGCGTGGGTGTGCTGGTGCTGCTGATGGCCGCTCTTCTATACCGACCACTTCCTGATAAGGTGCGTTGCGAGGGTGAACTGACTTGATGAGAGGACGATATAAATAGAAAAATACATTGATTGGTTCCAGATGACTCGCTCGACGATCGACAAGGTGGCGATGCACATCATTGAGCCCGTGCTCCGACTCAGCTACTATTACCCTGTAAGCTGTCGCATCAATACACTATCGCTCACTCTCTTCTATCACAACCATAATCGAGTGTCGTATACATTCCTTTTGCAGTCTCGATTGTGCCCCACGGCGTTCTGCATGATGTACTGGACTCGCGGCACATTGAACACGCTGAGTCGACTGATCGGACCGATGTTCGACTGGGATCCCAATCTGCTCATGGAGACTACCCATTGGGACGGCGTTAAGGTACAATCACGACTCAATTGGCTGTATCGAGTTCTCTTTGTTGATTCCACGGGATACTTTACCACCTTTCTCTCAATTTCAGGTTCGTGTGTACCATCCGCGAAACAACTCGACCGAGTCGGATGGCGCGATTATCTTTATTCATGGAGGAGGCTTCGTGTTGGGCAATACGGAAATGTGAGGATTAACGAGGAAGGATTCCTCTTCTGCAATAGTTGCGTAATATATTTACTTTCTCTAGGTACGAGTCTGTGACACGCACGATGGCCAAAATGATGAGCACTCGCCTCTTCGTCTCGATCGATTATAGATTGGCGCCAGAAACGGTATGAGTACTGTAAACGGGCTTTATATTTCCATGAATTCATGTCAGGTTTTCCCCGGTGGTTTGGAAGACTGTGAGAAGGTGCTCGAGTATGTAGTAGATAATGGCCCTTCGATGTACGGCGTCGATCCGAGAAAGGTACACCAATATTGATTTGCTTTGCTAACCACCGTATCCAGATTGTCGTGATGGGAGACTCTGCGGGCGGCAATCTGGTTGCAGCGATCACACAGCGCCGACGCGCTCGCAAAGCGGAACCGAAGATCCTTGGACAGGTACGGATCTCGTCTGGATTGATATGGAGGGGGTGATGACAGGTGCTGCTGTATCCGCTGCTGCAGATGTCCGATCTGCAGACGTATTCTTATCGTTACTTCAGACGGGAGATGGACGGACTCGCTGTTGTCGGTGAGGAGATACTCTACCCATTGGATAGAAAATAATATGATTCAAAAATTTGCGCATAATTGTGTGGAATGAGCATTTTATTTTGTTGTGAAAGCAAGAAGAACAACAATATTCGGCTGGTAATCTCAACTAGCAATCACATCTCACCTCACACGCGCCAACATTCTCTTTTCTGTTGTTCATCTCTCATATTTTCCCCCTCCTTTAGAATTCCATTTTTCGAGCCAAGTAGGAGATAACGACACTTTTTGTGGTTTGTCGATAGTATTTAGCATGGAGAATCTCCCCATTGTTAACTTTTATCGCATTGTTCACATAAATAATATGACCCTTTTGTTGACCCGCTCTCTGTGGCCTACTACTACTTGTGGTATGCGGGAGTCGACGTGAATGCGCATCCCGAATTCGCCGAAGCTGCTACCACGAATGGACACGTGAGCGAGGAGGCAAGAGCGCTCAGAAATCAGGTATCGTTAAAATGTCGAGAGGCACGTTAGCATTTGCTGTGGTACAGTTGGCGATACTGTTGTAATCGATGTTCTCTTAGTTGATGGACTACGACGTGCTTCCGGCAACATTCCGCGACGATGCGAATGGTACGGATCTTCCGCAGCCCGTGCAGCCCAATAAGGAGTTGATGGTAAGGAGAGACAGCATGATTCGTTTTTATGCACTTATCTCGAAGACGAGAACAAGAGCACGCATACAACTCTTCGCTCTAGCATGAGAAACACAATTAGGTCATTAATTCCATTTTTTCAGGATTACGTAACTCCGTTCCTGATGAATCCCGATTTCGCTCCGATGATGCAACCCGACCTCTCCGATTTGCCGCGTGCTCTTATTGCAACGTGCGAGTTTGATGTGCTGAGAGACGAGGGTGCCATCTACGCTCATCGACTGAAAGAGGCCGGGGTATGGAAAGCGTTGTGACTGTGACATGTGATTAAAAAAATCAGGTGCCGACGCAATGGACTCACTACGAGAACGGTTTCCATGCGATGCTCAACTTCCACAATGAACTAGAAATCGCCAGGGTAGGCTATTTACTCTGCTCCCAGAAAATACCGTAGGATTGATTGTGAATATTGATTGTTTCAGGAATCGCTAGCGGACATCAAGGAGTGGACGATGAGGCTGCTTCGAGAAGCTGAATTCGAGTGATCGATTGATGCTAGACCAATCTAACGTTTGGTTATGTCCCTCCCTGTTCATTCAAGTCACCATATTCTAGCTTCGCTAGAATCTTCCTGACCACGTTTGTAAAAATAACCTCATACCCAAATCGCTAAGCGCCAAAAGTGTATTAATTATTTCATATAGCTAGGCTAACCGGTTTTCAAAGAAACTACCTCTTTTCAAAAGCTTTCATTCTCAGAAACTGAAACATGTCATCTCAATATCTTCACGAGTAGCTATTTCAATAGCATTTTCTTCACTTTTTAACAGTTAGTGTAACTCACATCACCCGCCGTTTATTTGTCCAAGTTATTGTAAAGCTGTGAAATGCCAAGTACCGAAGTACTAATCCATGGAATTATTTATGAATGTTCTGAAACGAGTTTCACCGCCTATAGGCTCTCTGATATATTCGATCGATTCGATAGTGACCTACTTATGTTAAGGATGACAGACATGTCGTGTATTGCAATGATAATCCTAATCATTTTGTTGTTCGCTAAGCTAAGGATAAATCCTTTATCGACTTCTCTCTAACTCATGATATTGAGCACAACTGTTTGAAACGGCTAAGTAGTACATAAGAATTGTGTTCCTAAAATCTAACAATTTCGACAATGACAGATGAACAGTACGACAGATCAGATTCGCGTTAAGACGAAAGATGATGTTGAGGTCACCATGCCCATTAAGGTAATGATTGGTAAATAGCGTGTGCGAGTGAAGCAATACACTAAAGATCATTTAGTGCACCCTGCACAGTGATTATCTGGTGTGAATACCGCTATGAATACCAAAATTGTTTTTTTTTTCAAGATTGCTGAACAGTGCGGGACGATTCGGAATCTGATGGAGGCAGTGGGAGAGTCGGGTGCTCAGGCTGATTTTGTCATCCCGTTACCTAACGTTGCCAATTCTGATCTGCAGCTGATATTGAATTGGCTTCATAGGTAAGCGAACTATGAGAGAATGCTCTTCGAGCGTTCGTTGTCCCTCACTCGCCCCCTCCCCCATCTCCTCTCTGTGTCAGTTATTGTGGATCAATAGGAAAGGCGTTCGAATGTCTCTCATACGTGGGCAGGAGTTGTTGTCAGCATTTAGAATAGGGTGGGTATCAGATGAGATTGAGCGAAAACGGGTGGATTACTACACCTTTAAAGGTAAAAATCAGCAAAATCGGGTGGGATTTAGACTGGGTATTGCTTCTAGCAGCAATGATGCCCACATATGATGGCTCTAATAATTCACCATCGAAGAAGGTTATATGTTCGCATATTTCTTCAGTCAATTTCCTTGCATTCTGATCTTTGGTGTGATCTCTAGTTTCTGTTAACAGAACATGTTCTTTCTTTAATTTAAAGCACGATAATACAACTCTCTTTTTTCATTAATCTTCACTGCAAAGCGCACAAAATTTAGATATCTTAGTATTTCGCGATATCATGATGAATTTCCAATATTAGGTTCCCTCCTCAACCGCCAGAACCCGAAGTCGAGACGAGACACAACAGCGACCAAAAGTATCGTGGACGGGTGCGAATATCCAAATGCATCTTGTGTGATCACGAATGACTTGACAGACTCAAATTGCGCCTCTCGAGCGTCGCTTCTTAGAGGCCTTACCCACGACGAACGCACTCTTCGGATTGCTCAATTCGGCAATGTGAGAAGATTGACTTGAAATAGCGCAATTACTTTCGATAAACAAGCTGGTTATCTATTTAATGCTGCACACCTCAGGTACCTTGACATACCGTCAATTTCTGATGCTGGTGCAAGTTACATGGCTGAGAAGATCAAGGTAAAGTCTAGCTCCAATACAAAGGATTCGGGTTGAGATATCAGTCTATTTCAGGATATGACTGTGGAAGAGGCGAGAGCATATATGAATCTACCCGATGATCAACATGGATGGGAAGTTGACCAAATGAAAGACGATCTTCTATGGATGAAGCAGGTAGTGTATATCCACAGTCTAGTGCCATCGAATAGTTGCATATCTCAGGATGATGCTCAATCTTCGTCGAAATCATAGCCAACACTTCTTCCCAAAGATGGGGTTATCAACTAAGGATCCGTTCTTTTGTCGGTTCGATATCACCAGACCAGATTATCATTTCTGTCTTACCTCTTCTTAAATTAGAATATATTAACAGATCTATCTGCAAAAGTGTATGTGGGCAGATTTCTGAGTCTGATCTTGTCAAGCTAATTAAAATTCTATGTGCCGCCCACTGATAAAGCTTCCCGCGCATGCCCTTTCCCGCAATCTCGATCTCAACTAATTCTCCAACTGAATCTTTCAATTTCATTTATTTGCGCAATAAGCATAATGCAGCTGTACAATATCCAAACAATTATAAGAATGGTTGGAATTCAAAAATGTTGTGCGAGAATATTTAGAAGGTTAATATGATTTGCGAATGTGGATTGATTTGCCGATCAGTACTTGTACTTAGTCGAATAGTCCTTAGGTGAAACGACCAGACCTCGGCCTTTGCGTGCTCCTGAGATTGTATACATAAATAGTTTAGAATATATTGAGGGTTGCTATTCATTTTCCAGAGGTAGCGAAGCTCCAGGTAGCAATTTCGACGGTTAAATAAACAAATAGAAAGAGTAAGGTACCTCTGTACACTGTCTCAATGATATCGATGAATTCCTGTCCATCACTCATCGCCCAGTTGATCTTGTTGTTGTTACCGGTACCGAGATCGACCTGGAATCGAATAAATAGAACACATAGATGCTGTCAAGTGATACGAAAATCTCTAACATGTTGCAATGAACGGCAAATAGAAGCATCTAGATGTATCACTTTGCTCGATGCAGTAAAATACAAACCCTAATTCTCACGGACATATAGCCACATAGAAATATCTCAAAATATATTGGGGATCTATTTATCTTCATTTCTAAAGTCGACAATCATCAAAATGGCTTGTAGAATATAACTTGTAGTTTTTTTTCAATAAAATTTGAAAAAATACCATTATGTGCTTATTGCGGAAGAAGAACATGACTGTGCAGGGATCGTACAATTCATACATCTTGTTGAAGTCGGGCACCTGCGAAAGTGAACTGATCGTTGAATGGTGGATTGATCATCTAAATTCTAAGGTCACTCTGGTAGTAGTTTACGGCATGCATATGCCTAATTATAGCGAGGAACCTATAAACTGTATCAAGTATAGTTCACACTCTTTCACATGTATTAAATTGTAACCTTGGAAATGTCCACAACGTAGATCACAGCAAAGTTCTTGACCTTTGTCGCGATTTTGTATAGTGTCTGTAAAAAAAATATTATATCCAGGACTGAGCAACGGTGTACAAACAAGAAAAGAATGAAGAGGGAGAAACATACCTCATCCATTCGCATGCAGGTCGGGTCCCAATCATGCCCGAATCGGATGATGACCGCCCGATCTTCTTCTGCGAGAATGGCTTGATCTACCTGTAGTACGAGAAAATAAACAAATTGTTGATTTAAAATGCCATGAGCCTGACCACCTGACCTGCCATCCGTTGTTCAAATGGGTTAGCATATACGACATGGTTGCTGAGTGGACCGGGGAAGTAGTAGCACAAACTGTAATATTCAAAGTAACATTGCGGGATATATTTTCCCAAATAGATGCGCATCTAACGAAAAATAAAAGACAGAAATATTTTCGAAAAAGAAATCGAATTCTCACATCCACATCCGTCGACGGCCTCCGGAGAGGCGACATAGCGATTTCAAAAACGTCCGAGCGCTGCGAGATTTTCAAACGCTAAACGCAGTAATGCAGTGCTATGTACTAATTTACGGTTTCACCGGTTTGCTAGATTTTTGTGCGATAGCCGTTGACTAATTGACGGCTTAAATGCAATATCAGGGACATCTGTGCGAGACAAGGCAAGAAAAT
>LS506681.1:152383-172288 GCA_900490845.1 Pristionchus japonicus
TTTTTGTGCGATAGCCGTTGACTAATTGACGGCTTAAATGCAATATCAGGGACATCTGTGCGAGACAAGGCAAGAAAATTCAAAGTAATTGCAAAATCAGGCAAGGGTTGCAACTGTAGATTTTACGCTAATTCCCGGTCGCATTTGCCGGAATTCGGACGTTTTTCGCGAGTGCTATGTCGCCTCTCCGGGGGCCGTGTCCGTCAATAGACTACATTCTTGCTCAGTTCATGATAGGTGGAGTTTTTGTGTTAGTCTAGTGCGGCAGGATATATTTTTAAAATTTCGTTCGACTGTACTTTTTTATGCTTCGTGCCATGGACGACTTGGGCAGCATCTTCGAGTCACTCCATTCTGATGTGAGTTCATGGAAGAAGGGCAATAAAGCTTTCTTCGGCAGATTTCAATATTTATACGTGCCAAATCGCGCAAGGGTTTTATTTGCGAAAAGATTCACGTACCATTCATTTACTCCTCATTCTCATTCAATCCCTCATTCAGTGCTCGGTTGCTCGGCACGGTCGGTTGCATCCTCGTGAAAATTTATTTTCGCTTGTTATGGTCATTATTGCTTACAGGTTCATTGGTTGTAACATTTATATTTAAATATTGCAGTATTGGCAGCATGGCGGCGGCAGCGTCTCCCATCGAGGCAATGAACAACGAAAGCGCGTAAGTACAGCCCTTTGAATATTTGTTGCTATTTTAAATGCCATACTCAAAGAGCGGCACCTGTCTAGTTCCCCGGAAGGATGTTTGAGTTTAACTCTTTCCTAATGAGATATTTTCAAGCTCAAGGTTGGTGGTCGGGGATCCATGGAGATTAGACGCTCTTTCGGGGAACTAGACAAGTACCCAAAGAGCATTGTCAATGCTACAAGGGCGTATCAATTTATCTCAGTATTCTCGTATCTAGATGCCCGTATACTCTTTGGGGAGAGACTACCGTCTTCGAGGGCCGCTGGCTGCGCACCAAGCAGATCAACTTCCGCGCTCAGGACGGCAAAGAGGGTGTAAGTCAATATTTCCAGTATGGAAATGCGATGCTTTGCATAATTCCGCCTAACATCTCTCGACTTAATGGAAAAGTTGTAGGTGTGGCAATCTTCTCACCGGCCAGTGAAGCAACCGGGTATTGATGTGGATGGAGTGGATATCGTGGCAATCCTGAAGAGAGACGGAAAGAAGGTGGGATATGCATTTCATTTAATATGACGAGACTTTCTGGTGCGCATGATCTGGATGTTTTCACAGTTTGTTGTTGGAAATAGGGAGTGCATTGCCTATACGATGTCGATGCCGATGTTGTCGAACACTTTTCTTTTTCACCATCATTCTTCATCGATGACGAGATAGCTACTTAAAAGCGAAGGAGATTCGACGACTTCGTTTTTGCACGATCTATTACTTCCATCTCGAAATCGATGGAGAGAAAAAGGGGGAATGTGCGATGACATCTAAATCGATTGTTCAACCCTTTAAGACTGTGTTATTGCCCTTCTCGCCGCTCGTGGGCATGCACGAATAGGTAGATACAAATTGCGCACAAGGGTTCGCTCTCTCTTTAATATTAGAGAAAAGGTGTGCATCATATAATTAGTGCAATCAAGTTTTTACCCATAATTTTTTGCGCTGTTGCTTGTGTTGAGACACTCGTCTATTGTGCAATTCGAATGCTCAGCTTTGATAATACTGCGTTTAGCGCACAATACGGAACATTTAATTCGCTAGTGTATTATTGATTATCTCTAAATTTTCAATCTGCTCGGGCATTGCTAATAGATCTCGTAGGAATCGACTAAGCACATTAGCAAAGGTCCGAGAGCCCTCAATCATTTAGCTGAAAATCTACAGGGTGGAATAATAAGCGGAACGGATTATTCTTTTGCGATAATACTTATTATTTTCGATATCTGCCTTCCATGTGTTTGACGTTCTGATGTTTGCAGTACTTCATCCTAATCAAGCAGTATCGCATTCCGATGCGCGCATGGTGCCTCGAGTTTCCCGCAGGTTCGTTCATCTTGGATGTAGTGGTTTTATATGTGTCTTTTTCCTGTCGATGTGACAGATGTGAGTCTTCTGTCCATGATATATATCGATGGTCTTGTGATGGCAGGAATGATCGATGCAAACGAGAGTGTCGAGCAGGCTGCGATGCGTGAGATGAAGGAAGAGACGGGATATACTCCCAACAGAGTATTGCATAGGTATCATATTGTATTTTTCTCTCTCGTGTATTTATCAATCGTCCAAATACTCGCCTCTCAACCAGAGTATGAGAGTGCTCAGCCTTTTCACAGATCACGCGGCGTGCAGGGTCTCGATCCCGGCCTCACCGACGACTCTGTTCAGTTCGTATTGGTGGAGGTGAGAGAAAATACACTTTAATTTCAGGCGGATGGCCCAAAATATTTCCTAACGATTGAGCTTTTTTTCAGTAGTCATTCAAACCAGGGCTGTTTGGAAAATTATTTTTCGGAAACTCGGAATATTGCATTTTCTAAAATATTTTCGAAAAAAAAATCGGGAAATCTCCTGAACTGTTAGTTTGCTTCTGAACTTAGTTTTTTTTTGTTGCTTTCGACTTCCTTCCATTACTGGTGGGATCGCTAGGTGACAGGTGGGCACACGCAAATGAGTAGAAATTTTTTTTTTCACATAAGAGTACCCTCTTATTAAAACGCGGTCTCTGTAAGAACGTACGAGGAGGTGGCACAGTAGCTGAAAATCGTCCCCAGGGGTTCATACTTGGTGGTTAGAGTTCCTAGGGGTGGGATACACTTCAACCGGAAAGTTGGACCCAAAAGTTGATCTTTGATTTTTGAGATCGATTTTTTTCTCTTTGACTTTGACCCCACATGTTATATACCATTCGATAGAGCATCAAAATATATGTATTCTGGCAAATTTTCAAAGGGTTTGGACTTCAACTTTTCGAGAAATTTGAAAAATAGTGAAAAAACTGCTCTCGCAAACTTTTCAAAAAAATATTTCACCTAGTTCCAATGGATTCGAGGGGCTGGAAATATCACATAGTATATAAAATTGTACGGAGAATTTAATAAAAATTATCCCGAGCCCATACGACATACCTTCCCCTCACCTTTTGTCGAAAAACTAGCACGCAATTTTGGGCGTTGGTTCGAATCCGCCTGCCCACATCAATCTTTTGCCAGATTTGTTTTGCTTCAAATGATGTTTTTTCTTCATATTTTCGCTTTCAATGTAAAAAAAAAAATGAAAAAAATGAAAAAAAAAGCCAACTCCATTTTTCACATAAGGGGGGACCCTTATGTGAAAAAAGTGTTTGAAAAAAACTGTGAAAAAATCGAACCTAATGTGAAAAATTTCAAAGATGGAATACTGTGCGTACCATACGGCCTGGAACTTGGGTTGATTTTGACATGACATCCGACATCATTTTTTCACATAAGGGTCCCCCCTTATGTGAAAAAGGGAGTTGATAGGAATGACCACAGTTCGCGACAAACGTTTACAAAACAACGTGAAAACAACGTACAAACGGATAAAAAGAGGAAACACGAAGAAAAAACATCATTTGGGGCGAAAAAAAATCTGGCAAAAGATTGATGTGGCCAGGAGGATTCGAACCAACGCCCAAAATTGCGTGCTAGTTTTTTGACAAAAGGTGAGGGGAAGGTATGTCGTATGGGCTCGGGATAATTTTTATTAAATTCTCCGTACAATTTTATATACTATGTGAAATTTCCAGCCCCTCGAATCCATTGGAACTAGGTGAAATATTTTTTTGAAAAGTTTGCGAGAGCAGTTTTTTTCACTATTTTTCAATTTTCTCGAAAAGTTTAAGTCCAAACTTTTTGAAAATATGCCAGAATACATATCTTTTGATGCTCTATCGAATGGTATATAACATGTGGGGTCAAAGTCAAAGAGAAAAAAGTCGATCTCAAAGATCAAAGATCAACTTTTAGGTCCAACTTTCCGGCTGAAGTGTATCCCACCCCTAGGGACTCTAACCACAAAGTATGAACCCCTGGGGACGATTTTCAGCTACTGTGCCACTTCACCTCCGGATCCTGACGTTCTTACGCGGATCGCGTTTTAAAAAACGGGACACTCGCAAATCAAGCCAACCGAAATTTTCGCATAAGGCTCTCTCCTTATGTGGAAAAATAAGGGCACGCGCAAATATTTTCCGTCGCCTTTTTACGCCCACCAGTGCCTACCATTATTTTGGCACATTCATTTACTATGTGCATAATGGCGAATGGAACTGGAGAAATTTTAACAATATGCGAAAAAATATCAGCTCTTTTCAAAACAAAAAATAACGTCAATTACTAAAATTCGAATGAAAATATTATCGTCCTTTTTTTTACATTTTACCCCTTTTCTCGAAATATTTTGTGTGCATTTACTTATTTCGGAATGTTTTTTTTCGGAAAATTCCTTTCCCTGATTCAATCTCGAAAACGAAATATAGTTTTCCACACATATAACGCTTTTTCGTGATTCTCTTTTTCCAAATAATACTTTCGATACTTTTTCAAAAGTTTTTGTTTATTTTTTGAATCAAAGTTTTTGATACCATAAATACGAGAAAAACATGAATCGTCTACCTTTTTGTTGTTGTTATTTCCTGTCTAGGCTTCTCTGGTAGACATTAATTCGTCTATTGGAATTCCATTCGCTCTCCCTCATTTCCACGGAATCTCTTTCATTCGAGTGGAATACCTTATCGATCTAAGCCGTGCGATCCACCCAGTCGCCAAATAAATGAAATTCCATTCACTGATAGGAGAGAATGGATCGAAGGGAACCACTCCGTTGTTCTCGTTATTTGAATTCCGTAGTCGATTCCATCATGAGAACTCTAATCGTGTCTAAATAATGCGTTTGAGGTGGATGGAAACGCTCCCGAGAACCAGCAGCCGAAGCAGAAGCTGGAGAGTGAGGAGGTGAAATATCCATATTTATTTTGTTTATAAATATTTCATGCGCTAGCCGCTGGCCCGTCGTAGATACCACATAACCATGGTGTGATGTTATTTTCGTCAATTAATTGATCTTAATCAAAATAAAATGAGGATAAAATTTTAATAGAATGGGAATTGCAGTATCCGTATCAGTATATCATCCACTACGAGATGATATAGCTTGAGTAAAACACCACGGTTGCCCAGTTTCAGTCCGTGCAGTCTCTGGTCTCTAATCTCTCATCTTTTCATCAGGCGATTGAAGTCGTACTTGTCGAATGCGACAAGGTGCTGGAGTATGTCAAGAGTGTGAGTTTTTTTGTTTCGTTTTTGGGCGCTTGTGCTGTTTAGGAGGTATGACCGAGCAGAACCGAGCAGAATGAGAAGAGTGAGGGGAAATGAGGGAGGTGATCAAGGGAAGGGAGAGAGAGGATAGGGGAGACCTCCTAAACAGCACAAGCGCCCGTTTTTGTTATTCGATGATGGAGCGGTTTGGAATCCTCAAAACCAATCTTTTCATCATTTTATATATACGAACTTTTTTGATTTAAAAATATATTTTGCTATGTGGTTCACATCCGAAGGTTTCCTTAGAATCGGTCAATACGGCTGACACGTCCAAAGTATGCAAAATATAGATAATATATTTTTGCAGGTGGAGCAGACACTTCACGTGGAGGCGATGGTATATTAATATACTATACATTTATACTTAAATAAATTTATCTTGTTTTCAGGTATACAGCTTCGCAATGGGCTGCTCTCTGGGCGCACTCGTGCTGCAGTGAAGATTGCTAGTCAATTAACCTCATGCGATGTTTTCTCATAAAGTTGCCTAAACCCTTTTCGCAATGCCTTGAGCTGAGCTTTTCTCACCCCAACCATGTTCCATCCGTGCCGGCTACAATAGAATATATAATTTCGATAAAGATGATGATATATAATCATAATTTGTCTGTGTAACGACGTATGTGAAAGGTTCTCTGACCTTATGAACGGTATCTCGGAAGCACAGGAGATATAGTGGCTGGGGGGCTCAATGATTCATGTTTAGCTAATAATGGGAGATGACGCTGCTGCCAATGCCGGAGGCGATGGAAATGCTGGCGGCGTGGAGTACATCAAGCTTAAGGTCGTCGGCCAAGTAAGGATTTTAGTTTTCTCTATTTGGTCTTACTCGACTTTTTGGCAATCTTTTCATCTTCAGGATTCGAACGAAGTTCACTTCCGCGTGAAGAACGGAACAAGCATGGCTAAGCTGAAGAAATCGTATGCAGACAGAACTGGGGTGGCTGTTGGATCGCTTCGTTTCCTCTTCGATGGACGCAGAATCAACGATGAAGACACTCCCAAGAGTCTCGAAATGGAGGAAGATGATGTCATCGAGGTCTATCAAGAGCAGCTTGGCGGTGCTGCGCATTAATTCATCCTTTGACTGACATTCCTGCCCCACCTTGTTTCACAAGCAATTTCGAAAACTTCTCTATTGTTCATCCCCAAACTATTCGTTTCCCATCAATAATATGTTTCAATGTTGTTTCTACGATGAATGCTATTGGAAATGACGATGTTGTTGATTGTTGGGGGTTTGTGCAAATGGTTTATCATCCGATCGGGTATTTCCTCAACTGCGCCATCTGTTTGTCTTTTTATCTTCTACTATCTTGCCAACCTGATCTCGAACGCATGATCGGAGATGAGCTACACCGAAAATTGTTTACATTTAGGCATTTGTGCCAGGGGTGTGCGGCAAGCCACTTGCCGGTTGCCGAAATTGCCGAAATTGCCGGGTTTCACTTGCCGAAATTGCTTGCCGGCAACGGCAAGCGAACTTTTAGGGCTTTCTGATTATTTTTATAGCCCAAAAAACAAGAAAAATCAGTGTCATTAACATGCATTTTCAAAGAATTTTACTTCCGAAATCCGAATAGCTGAAATTTTGAATCAACTAATGCATTTCCTGCAGAAAATGAATTGAAACTTGTTGTTATAATCACGATTTGCTGATTTTTACGTGCTAATAGCGAGCCCATGAACCCTTGCCGAAAGTTGCCGAAATTGCCGAATTTTTGATTTCGGCAATTGCCGAAATTGCCGATTGCCGAAATTTACGCTTGCCGCACACCCCTGATTTGTGCAATTCAATTCTTTTGGTAGAGTTCTTATCTTATCGTTGTTTTCTCGATACTACGGAGCTCCATTCCATTCGCATCGATTGACTTCCCTGCTCCCATTGCGTAGATCAACGGTTGCTAGCTAGTGTCGATCTGTTGATCTCGCAGGCATCTGCCCTCCCTGCGCACGTGATTTTCATTTTGTCTACGGTCTACCCCTTCCTTTCCTCTTCCTTCGCTTTCTGATTCTGCTGAAACGCTCATGTACACCTATTTTTGGCGTCCTTCTCTCTTGTTGCATGTAATTCTCAAAAGTGATCATCTGTCTTTGCTTCACCCTACACTGCTCTGTGCCCTTTGCTATCACAGTTTCCTTTCCTACTTTCGTGATCTTTTTATTAAAACCTTAAACTCGTTCCAAAGCTCTTATTTCCTCTTCCGATTCCACAGTTTGCACGTCATGGCCTCGTTTCGCGATGTTAGCTGCTCACTCTTAACTTCATTTTATCTAATGTCACTGCATTTCAAACTCCGATTTTCAGTTTGTCGTGATTACTTACAGTAGTTAGGCGACGTTTTAAATGTCGCAATTTGCCCCACCACGGCGGGAATTTAAACAAATATTTCAAACTTCGCGCCCGATCAGGGACAAATCTTCGTATTGATTTTCACTTTTTGATGACTTCTACCAGCTTTCTTAGTCGTTTTCGCCGTTTTGTGCAGGATTTCGTCAATTTTTTGCAGTGTTTAGGCCAAATAGCGTGCTTGATTAGCTTTCCTCGCTGTTTTGAAGTAACAAATGTGCTTCAGTCAGTTCTGAATGAGCTTATTCACACCGAAAGCTGAATTAGGGTAAATCCGTTAATTCTGGTGGTCATGAACCAATGAGTTCCCTAATTCACGTGCCCATGCTTCTTCAAAAGCATCATAAGTTGCAAGAAACGGGCGAAAACTTAGTGAAGGCGAAACCACAACATCAACACTGTGTTTAGCGGCTGCAAAATGTCGAAATTTGAATTCTCCCGCGATTTTTAATCGATAACATGGAAAACCCCTGTAAAATTCCTGAAAATCTATAAATGGGCGGAGTCGTATGTTTGTGTAGGTTTGAAATGCCGTGAATGTAGTGTCTCCTTGCAGTACACGCCGTCCGACTTTTCGTCGCGGGACGTCGGCAGCTTGGGAGGGCACGGCGGCGTCGTTTCGAGGTGCGGTAATGGGGAACTACGAGCTCCTGGAGGAATAGGCGCCGATCGCTTTTGCATCTTACCGTGTGAATGGCTGCATTTTCGTTCCTGGTCTATATGACCGCCATCCAGTGGTTTGAGATCTATCTGGCTTTGGCTCTTTCGTGCTTCATCCAGAGGTTTCAATGAGATACGGCCTGGGCTCTTGTCCTTCAATGTATCTTGCTTGTATCTTGCTCTTTTGAATGTGAATCCATTCATTGTTTCAAAGTGATACATTAATATTAATTAACTGATTACTGATTGGTTACTTTGCAGATGTTGTCGTCTGGTGCTCGCCCGGGCGCGGCGACGAGCGAGGCGAGGCGAGCGGCCGAGGAGGCTTGAGCGAAGGTGAGGAGGGCTGGGGAAAGCGATGGGACGGCACTAGGGCGGCTTATATTGAAATCATTAGTAGGGCAAATGCTAATGAGGCACTAGTTCAATTGATTAAGAGATGAAAAAAGCCCCTTAGGGGGGGGGGGGGTGCCCAAACGTCGTTTGATGGGAAGGTGAGGAAGCACCAGCGCTACTCATAGTGGGTGAATCGGCTGGGTTGAGCGGGTTTTCGATCGGGACAAGACCAGATCAGGAAGGGAAACTGGCCGACGACTGCAATAAATTAATTAATCCCTATTAATTAAACTAATTGCAGTCGTCGGTCAATGTCTCTTCCGGAAGGATGGGGCGACTCCAACCGCTGACGCCGTTTCCAGCGGACGACCATAGGGAGTAAGTGGGGAGTAATGACCCTATCCTCTCGCATTGAGGCGGTTGAGTGTGGTGGCCGTGCTATCCCTGGCCGGTCGTCTCAGTGGCTTGCCACGAGGATCGAACACCCACTCAATCCTGCCGATTCACCCCTATGAGTAGCGTTGGTGCTCCCTCACCTTCCGATCAAACGGCGTTTGGGCACCCCCCTGATGGGGGGGGGGGCGATTTTTTTGATCTTTTGATTTTGACATCTTTTGAACTCAAATGGGCGGGGCTTGGGGACTTGACCCCTTCTCTCATTGGTCGGCCACTTGGTCCCTTGATCTACCCCTCCCCCTCCCGCCTCTCCTCATGGTACCCCTCCCTCCTTCCTCATGGCACCCTACCCTTCCCTCAGGGTACCACTCTCCCTCGTGGTATGGTACCTCACCCCCTCCCCCTACTCTTCCTCCCTCATGGTACCCCTTCCCCATGGTCCTTATTCTCAAATCATCGGACAACATCGTGCACAACCGCTGACATTGAAGCACGGTTGTCACATGCGGCCGGAGACCCGAAGAGAACGGACTCCCGCCCTCCCTCACCCCTCCTAGTCTAACAAAGTCTACCCGGCACTCCTCTTCCTCCTTCCGCTCTTGCTGTCGAGTCAGAGATAATCCTTGTGGCATGGTGGTTGTGTATGATCAGTGTGTGATGACATATCAATTCATATTTTACAGGTGCTACCCTCTCGATCAGCCTCGTTACCCTTCTGTTTCTCTTCCTTGTCCCACCCCTTCGGGCATCTACGTGTGGTGGGGAGGAGTGATGTCTCCCTCCATGACCTGTCTAGTCCATTCACTTCCCGCCACCCCTATTTGCTTATCATTAAATGAATATGAAAGGCATTATGGTTGGCGAGAAGGGGACCCCCTCTCATCCCCCCATCTCATTCAGTCGACAATCTCTCTAGTCTAGAATATCTGGATGGTCATCTAAAAAAAGATGCACCATCCTTCTTCTTCTAGAGTGCGAGGCTCGTACGTACTATCGCCTAAACTATCCGCTTAACATCAATGATATGTGATGTACTTGTGATGTTCTACATTCTAGTTGTTCGTCGCATCTCTTCTGGTATTGAAATGCGGAAGTGGAGAGAGACTGAGAGGTGGAGGGAAGTAAAAGCGGCTGCTAGTTCAGTAATCTAAAATATATTTTATTGTCTCACTGTTTAAACGAAATCGAAAAAAGATGAGACAATAGAAGCAAGAGCACAAGAACAAGACAAAGGAGAATGAAACATGAATGAGATAGACAGGCATAGGCAATACGAAAAGTCGAGTCCACGATGCATAAAATATGAGTCCATGACGCTCTCACGAGTTTGAAGGCTAATGGGGCGGTTCACTCTCTCAAAATAAGACAAAGAGTTGATAATGTGATTGGAAGCAGATAGAAAGAGGGGAGGGGACGTTGAGCAAAGGGGAGGGGATGGGAGGGGAGGAGGCGTACCATCGTAGGAGATGCGTGTAAGAAGGAGAGGAAGAGGTAAAGAGTCGATTATCACTGGGAGAAAAAGGAGAGACAGACAGATGAAAAAGACAAAATTACACTCGTAGATAGTGGCTGCATGTTTTTTGCATGGGAATTTTGGGAAAGAGAGGAACATGTTTCAGAACTGTACAAAAATCGGCTTTCAAAAGAGCGCGCGTGAGTAGAAGTCAAAAAGAATCGAGTGGGCAGAGGTTACAGGAGGAAATGACGATTGGGACAAACAAAAGATCTATTACAACGGGGTTAACCGTGCAGAAAGAGGGTGCTTGGGTCAGAGGTGACATGCTAACATACGACAGAAACATACCAACTGGATAGATACAATAATATTGATTGTAATACGATGAGGTCGTAGTAAATCGGATAAAACTTTCAAGTGAAAACACAAAAAATTAAATAACTTAAAATTACAATGAAAGGGAGGCTGCGGCCAGGGGATCAGATTGCTAAACGCGCGCGGTGCCACTTTGCATAAAAATACAACTACGAAGTGTACGAGTAAAGAAAAGATGAAACTCGGGTCATAGGCAATATAGCACTCTCACTCAGAGACTAGACAAGAAAAGTGTGGGGGTACTCTCACTGGATATTTCATAACTCTTCAAAAGAGGGAACAAAAAGGAATACAAACAACAGGCGACGACATGAGATACTCTCGCAGGTATACCGTAATTTCGGGTGTGTGAAACATTAAGCACTCTCACTTTAAGTGTATTTGATATAAGAATTGCTGTGCTTTTGTGTGTGTGCCTTTACGGCCAACTAAAGTGTACGTCTAAGCTCTACTAATAACAACGTGATTGAGTGGGTGCACTCTCTCTCAATGGGAAATGCGGAAAGTCGCAGTAAAAAAAACAGGCCAACAACTCTCACAGTCCAGCTAATGAGATACGAAACGAGTCCAAAAAAGAATCTGGAAAATCCAGCAAGAAGATGCAATGACCTAAAGGAGGAAAAGTAAAATAGAGATACAAGCCACTGCAGAAAAAGGAGAAAAATAAATTTCTCAAGAATAAGAGAGAATGGAAAAAGACAAGTAGGACAAAGGTTTGCAAGCATGCGGGAGACAAGTAGACATATAAAAGACGGTATGAATAAAATCCAAATATTCCAAAGGTTTCAGAAATAAAAGACAATGATGGTAGCTGCTAGTAATTACAGGAATCTAAAGACGAGAGCAGAACACTCAGAAATCAGGATGATGTAAATGTGAGGCATTGCTCAGAAGCAGGAAAATGTAGTGAAGGTGTGAGAGGACAGAACCATTGAGGGGTCGAAAGATATATGCTTCTTAGTTGAATGACCATCCCTCGTCGGGCACAGGAGCAGATCCAGAAGGATCGAAAGAAAATCCTCCCGGCGGAGGCACTCCGTTGTTTCCTGAAATAAGAGTTCGTTAATTTCTTCGTTATTTTACGGTAAATAAAAATAAATAAAAACAGTAAATTGACCAGCAGGTCCAGGTGCCGTTCCATCGTCGTCGGTCTCATCCGAGAAATAAGTGTCGATGATCTCGTATGCCAGCTTGTAGATGTCCTCATTCTCGTGGTTCTGCAGATGCTCTATGCGGTCGAGTCCTGAAGTTATGTAATGAGAAGAAGAAAGCAGATATATAATCTATAAAATGAAATACCTCCACACTCCTCGATTTGCTGGCAGATTACGTCAGCGGTCGGACCGGCCATCTTGAGCACGTTGTTGATTCCATCAAGGACGACCTTAGCGATTTGAGTTGATTATTTGCTTACTGCGTTTTGATTAAAATAATGGCATTGTCCCATTACTGCATTTTTGGAATTTCAACTCACCTGGATGATCTGGGGATCCTTTATGGAAAGGAGGGCGCAGAAGGGAGCGATAACTCCTGCCTGTACCATCTTCTCCACCTGATCAGGACGGCCAGATATCGTCACATTCGACACCGCCCAGGCTGCCTCCTGTAAGAGCATATTAAATGATGATTTAAAGGGACCCGGCGCTGATAGATAAGTTTTTTTAATTGAAAGAGCTTATTTTTTGCGAGAAAAACTCAGTTCACACCACCTGTAACCAGTAGTATTCTCCGGCTCCGGATCCCCACTTACATCATAACTTTTTTTAAGCGTAAAAATACGTGTTTTTTTCTATCGAATTCGGAAAAGTTCTCTTTATTTTCTGAAATTCAATGTCCAAAGTGTGCCGGGTGCCGTTAATCGGATATAGCTTCATTATTAATCCCCCCCCCCCGATAGGTTCAAATAGGTTTCTGTTAAAAGAGGGCAATCAGAACCAGAACGGTTGAAAACCCTCTATCAGTATTTGCAACAACATAAAACTTGGTGGGGGTTGTCGATCCCCATCGATCGAACTTCGGAGATTGATCAGCACACTACCCTAGCAGCAGTCATGTTTTTAAAACTCCGTATTTTCGTGCTCATCAAAAATCCAGGACACAGAGAAAAAACTCGTCATAAAACCTTTTAAACAAGTGATAAAAACATGATTTCGGATTTCTGATGTGGATCCCGATAGCGACAATTCAGCGTTGGCATATAAGCCATCTAAATTTGCTGATATTCTCCTTTAAAGGGTACTCTTGAAGAATCATCTCAGAATGTTCAACCTTACAGCACTGGTCATTGAAAGTAATACCCAACATTGACCACGACATTCGAACCTTTTGGGTGTGGAAGTCTCCCTTCTCGAGAAGATGGATGACCAGAGGAAGGAGGCCAGCATCGATAACTGCCTGCACCTGATTCTGGTTGCCAGCAGTGATGTTAGAAAGGAACCAGACCGCCTCCTGAAGAAAAGATGTTATGATTTCAATCATCGTTATAAATGAGACGAGCATTTATCGCACGAAGTTAGTTAAATGTAATGTTTTTAGATAGGAAATTAATATTGAAAAGATGCGTGGGCTGCTATTGCAGCCAATATGTGAAATCAAGCCATCATGCGTCCGATCGCATCGATTTTACATCACTTCGGGATATTTTTTTGTAAAGCAGAGGTATTGTTTTTTCATTGTAGGGATATCTCGAAAAATCAAAATTTTCAATTTAAAATGTGCTATGATAACTCGCCTTATTTATCTTCTCTTTGTAGTGAGAGAGCAGCTGAGGCATAAACTGAAGAACGCCGCTATCGAGAACGAGTTGCGTCTGATCGTCGGTGCCTGACATTAATGCATTCGTATAATATATATTTAACGTGAAATAGACTCCAAAAAATTGTTAACGTAATTTTGAAAATATTAACATGCAACACAGAATAATGTTTTTGATTTCTGTTGTACTGACCAGTGACTATGTTGCCCACTGCTCTGAGGGCGGCAGTCTGCACCTTCACGTCATTGTGGCCGAGCAGCGGAATAAGATTAGGTACAGCCTGAAAAAAGGCATGGTTAATCACGACAAGTTGGTCGTATTTCATTGCAATTAAAAAACATTTTCATCCCCATTTTCAAAGCCGTCTGATATAAAACATATCTGTGCTAAACAGATTCAGAATCATCAAGTATTAACTCACTCCCGACTCTATAACCATCTGAATCTGTTCATTTCCTCCATCAGTCAGATACGAGAGCGCCCACACAGTATCCACAAGGATATTCGTATCAGTGTGATGAATAAGCAGGGCCAATGCGGGAAGGAGCATCCTGAAAAGAATTTTCATAAATTAATATTTTTCGCACAACGCTTAGTATTGAGCACCAGGCTCAATCCAAGCAACTGCAATGCTCTAAAATGAATTATTTGACCAGGAAAATGGGACATTTGAACACTTACTTAACAATCTCGGGGGTAGGAGGAGGATCCTTCGATCTGCAGAGGTTCACAAGCACCCAAGTGACGTTGCGGAGGAATCCAATGGGAATCTCGGGGTCAATGAACTTGAGTAAAGGACCAATGATGCCCAGATTAATGCAATAGTCACGGAAGTGAGGGCCATCACCTGAGAGGAAAATGGACCATCAATGATCATACCATTGAAATAAAAATGCTGAAACATCCTTATCACAGACATCCTGTTCATTTGATAGTGACCATAATAAATTTGTTAATCTTGTATAGCTCACCAATGATATTTCCCAGAGCCCAAACGGCCTGTTCGCAAACATTCATATTGCCAGATTGAAGCAAGTTCAGGAAGAGCGGTACGGCGCCAGCGCGGACCACAGCCTAAAGAGAATATTTCGGTAAATAGTAAATAACGAATTAATCAGTGAGAACGAGTAAGAGAAAATATTCAACCTGAGTTTGCTCGCTGGTTCCGGAAGCAATATTAGTGAGTGCCCAGGCAGCTTCGAATTGAAGGTTCACACTGCAAATTAACAAATTATTTTAAGAAATTATCGACAAGTCCCAAAAAAAAATTTCCTCGAAAATTTACTTCGAATTGATCATAAACTTGTAAAGAAAATACCTTCAGTATGTAATGAGGATAGTCCTAAAGATTTTTTTAAACTTGCGGTAAAGATTTCATAAGAACGATGCCATACTCGAAAAATATAATTTTTTTAATGACGTCTTTTCAATTTTTTGCATCGACGTGGTGAGAGAGCGATTATGTCCGGGGTTGTCAGTACAATAGACTAACTTAGACTGACTGTAGAATAACTTTTAGAATACTAATAATTCATTTGTCTGAAGTGGTGAAAGAAGGACATCTATGATTCAAATAAAATTTCATGTTTTACACAGAACCAATTGAGACTTTGTAAAATTTTCATGACTCCTACCCACTCGTAGTCAGTCAAACTTTTTTTTTGACAATATGGCTGCCAGGTATTTAATCGAACAGCGATCATTCAGCACCTTGGTGAGAAGTCAAAAGCCCTGGCTTGGTTATTTTCACCTCTCGTCATACAAGAAATTTGACGAAAAAATCAATTTATTTCACATTAGGTCACATTAAATGTTAATGGTTATTCCAATTGTAACGTTCATTGTAAAAAAAACAATAAAAAAAGTAGATTCTCATTTGTGCACATGGAAGCCTTTTTTATAATTCTAAGAGAAATAATCTTTAAAAACAAAAAAAATTCTGGAACACCCCGATGAGATTAGGTATGACTTACTTCTCCGAGCTCAGGCAGGTGACGAGAATAGGCAGGATTCCGGATCCGATCAAATCGTCAATGGGTGGATTGCGGTCCGATGAAAGCAGCTTGCGTGCCTGAAAAAAATCGTTGTTTACCGTGATTAAATGAAGTAATACCTGCTGAACAGCCGCGAGCTTCTGCTCCACATCATCGCTCTGGGCCATGGCGACGATGTCCATCAGGACTCCAGTGTCATAGCCTCCAGCGGGGGGCGGTGAAGAGCTCACCTCTTCGCTGCTAAAATAACAATAATATCGATATGACGAGAAGAAAGTTGATTTCCAATGACGAAATTAAGCTCACTCGTTTGAGGTGACATTGATGTTTCTTCGCTTGGACAGTAGATCATCGCGCTTGTCCTTACGAATTGAAACGACCTGAATTCAATAGTGGAGAATGTATAAATGGAAACTATTTCACAACCGACCTCATCAATCCTGTTTTTCTTCAGCGCATCCGCTTCCTTGCCCTTGTTTTTGAACTGGGTCATACGCGTGGAGTCGGCCATGACTGACTGGAAAATAATAATTATTAGGAGATAATCGTAATAAACGCAGTAACGAGAAAAACAAGGAAGCTCAAATATCGACTGAAAAATGTGAGACGCCGTGCGACTGTTCTCCGGTCCCGGTCTCGAGCAACATAAACCATGGTTTCCCGGTCCCCAAATATGTTAACGTTTCACTTTTGAACTATCTAATACGTCGAAAAACTTTAATCGGGGGGAGCATACTGGTGTGGTCTGTAAAAAAGTGGTTTGTAAAAAATCGCAGAGAATAATAAATAAAGTTATGCAACAATGACAAAATCGATTGCCATATTTATTACAATACACGACAAAGAGCGGTTTAGCGGTTAGACCACAAGACTATTCGCAAACATTTGACAATTTAACCCGAAACAGGCAAGGGGGAATACATTTGGAAACTACTCGGGAGACAGAGCTAGCTCGTGCGGCGGTTTTAGCAGTTAGGACTAAAACTCTCGTACGGAAAATTACGGTATTCGTGACTTTTTGCTGGTCGCCGGATTTGATGATCGTTTTACGGTCGTCTACCGGTCGTTTAATTTTCCAAGTTTAATCATCATCTGCTTGCGAATTCCTTGCGTCTCACACGCCTTACAAGTACTAAATACATTCGCCATAGCCATAGCCACACAAATGTTTTTACTATTAGTTGATGGGATCTCAATGCATATGCGGCGGCGCGCTTAAGTTCCAGTGTTTTCATTTGCTTGATTATGCCCCGATAGGCCTCCTATGTACTACCAACTTCAAACAGGACTCAACCGGGAACCTGACCGAGAGACTGAGACACGCTCCGCTTAAAAAAACCCCCCAGTTCTGTGATCGTAAACTTTTTTCCACTCGCGTGTTTTCATGGAAAATCATTTCTCACGTGGTCGACATCGTGCTCGTGCTAGTAACAATATTTCTGTTCAGATGACTTCATCTCAGTCCCCAGAAGAGCTGAAAAATTTGGGGAACAAGTATTTCCAAAACCAGCGCTATAACGAGGCGATCGACGCGTACTCTAAAGCAATCGTCAAAAATCCCGACATTGCGACTTACTTCACGAACAGAGCGTTGTGCTACATATATGTGAGATTTTTCAAACCGACCTACGTGTAGTCTTTATTTCGAATTTCTCGTATCGATTGTCAACGTTCTCGCATTTCAGTTGAAGCTATGGGAGAAGGCTGCTGTCGATTCTCGCAAGGCAGCAGAGCTCGACGGCAAAAGTGTCAAGGTGAGTTTCATGATCTCTACTTCCTATTCACACATAGCTGTGAATTTTTATTTCTGTGAGATTACAGTTTTGCAGGCTTATTATTTCTGGGGTCGTGCTGCTCTTCAACTCGGTCAATACGAGGAAGCTATCAAATGCCTTGCTAAGGCTAATGAGCTTGCTAAGGGGCAAAAGGTAATTGCCGAGCACTCATACATCTGATATTGCTAGTTTAAATACAATTCGCAATGAACGAGGTCATTTCCTGTTTTAGGTGAATTTCGGTGATGAGATCACCTCGCAGCTTCGATCAGCGAGGCGCGAGAAATTCAGACTAGAAGAAGAGAAAAGGATCGCACAGGAGATCGAATTGCAGAGTTACCTAAACAGGTCAGCCGCTCTTTATCTTAATTTTAGATGCAGCCTTGGGACTTAATCTCTGTTTGTCGTGTAATCCGAACTCGCTCCTCCTCGTCAATCATCACTTTCAGATTGATAGATGAGGATCTGGAGAGGGCTCGTGCTAGCCTTCTGGATGAGAGTGAAGCGGAAGAAAGCAAAATGGATGTCGACGAGGGCGATAGACTTCTAAGAGAAGGAAAGGTCAGTAAAGACACTTCATCTCCGGTTTTAGCAATATGTGCAATTTTTTGTATCACAGCTGGAAGAGCTCGAGGGAACTGCTCAAGGTGCCAAAGATAAGCTGAATAACCTCTTTGCGCAGGTATTTGTCAATGTTCTGTGATGATGATTGTTACGCATGTATTGTTCACTCTGCAAGTCGATTACAATTTTATCTGACAAGCTTTGTTATCCGAAGTTGCCTTTAGTTCACTCATCTTTATAGATTGATGATCGTCGCAGAAAGCGTGAGATTCCTGACTACCTATGTGGTAAAATCTCATTCGAGCTCCTCGAAGACCCCGTAATAACACCATCTGGAATCACGTAATATTTTGAAACAATCAAATTTCTTTTTTTTAACTTGAAGTATTGGTTGCCTCAAAAATTCACGCAAGATTAATTAGGAACACATACATTCATAGTTGTATGATATATGAATCTCTAGTTACGACCGTGCGGACATCAAGGAACACCTTCAACGAGTAGGCCACTTCGACCCAGTGACGAGAGCTCCTCTTAAGGAAGATCAAGTTGGTTCATTATAATTGGTTACTGTATTTTAATCATTGCCGTAGCTCAATCCTTGCTTGCAGCTGATTCCCAATCTTGCAATGCGTGAGGTCGTGGATAACTTCCTTTCTGAGAATCCGTGGGCACTCCATGACCTGGATATTGAGTAAATTGATATATTTATTGTTCTGAATTTGAACTATTCTTTATTTTATTATGCAATGATGCTGGATATTCGCCATATTTCACTATAGTTTTAACTCATGGAATTGTGTTAGATACCGTATTAGCGATCATTTATTAACGATTTCTGTCACTATTTTTAGTCCCGTGATCATTCCATTTTCCCGATGTGCTCGTTAATATTGCCCACAGCGTTTTCACTCGACCTAGCTTCACTTATTGGTAGTACGCCTTAGCAACTAGCAGTTATTCTGACCGAATACTGATCATCCGGCGGGTTGCATTAGTGTAGACATGTATAACATAGGACATTTGGTGGTGGTGGTTAATGAAATAGTATATGCGGATTTTTGTGTGACCCAACCCGTTGTATGTATTTTGTATATAAAATTTGTTCGCTTCCATCATGTCGTTGTCGACCGCTTAAGGTTTCAATGTGAGCCAAATAGTACTTGGATTTTGTTTGTATGTTATGCCTAACAGATATCTAAGATGGACTGTACACTCTCGGTTGACAATAATTTCGACGTGAGCAGCAGAAACAGTCCTGGGGCAAGAGAAATCAAGGGTGTGCCTATTTCATTCGTCAATATACACTCTCTTTTTTCAATCTTTGAGATCGTGGTGGGACGTTTTTCATGGTGGGTGACAGAAAGTTGGCGGTTTACGACCTGCCAGATCGTACAATCCTCAGATACTGGAACGAGGTGAAACATATCAATGCTCTGTCATTTAAAATATTTCTTCAGAAAACATTTGCTTGGGAGTCAACTTGGGATGATATCTCATTTCCTGTGCGTACAAGGTTCCTTACTTCTATCAATTCAAGAAGAGCTTTGATGGGTGCAGTTGATCTCACGACGGCTGAGATTGTAGAGGTATGATGAACTTTTTTAGCTGACTTATTATTTCCACGTTCTCTTCAATAACAGAAGTTGCCGGCACTTGTCTAGTTTTCCGGAAGAATGGTTGAGTTTCACTCATTCCTAATAAGAAATTTCCAAGCACAGGGGTGGTGGTCGGAGATAATATATTTATCGCGTTGCGTGTAGAATTACACGAGAGGACGAATTAGTCTATAGAAAAAGATACAACAACGTGATATTACGATGTCGACCTAGCGACAAAGATAAGGTTCGGGGGGAGGGGGTATATATTTTTTAAGTAATTGGTCACGATGGAAAAGCTATTGTTGCTGAAAATAGAGTCGTCTATTCTATTCCA
>LS506681.1:192466-218016 GCA_900490845.1 Pristionchus japonicus
CCCCCATAGTATAACAAACCCCAAAACTGGGAAATCCTGAGAAGCCTGAGTATTCATGGCTCAATTCTACCCATTTTTTAAACAGTCATTTTTCACAAGTTGACTGCAAAAAAAATAGAGAGAATAGGAGAAGATAATAAGAAAAGCGACCTTTCTGAAGTAGTGGAAAAATAAGAATCTTCAAAAGCGACACACGCTTTGCCCTTGCTAGCCTCTGCTAGAGTAAAATGGCGGATGAGTCAGCCTTGCTCTTACGAGGACCATTTCGTAACGGCTAAAAGGAGGCGACCGATAGATTCTTCATTAACGTTCCCCTTAAATGAAGAATTTATCGGTCACGGCGCAAGATAATACGAAGAAGGCAGGAACCTTCTTTTCACAAACTCAAGCTTGTATAATTAATTTGTTCAATTGTAATTACAGCGAAAACTGGTCAATCGGTACAAGCCTCGAGGAACAAGAACAAAATTTCGCGTCGCCATAGCAGTAATTGTACGACGGCCCGTAAACTGCATACGATGAGGGCAAGCAATTATAACGTAAGGAAACGTTGGGAAATCTCACAGATGGCCCTCTGAGGATGCATAGAGATGGTCAATTAGTACCACTCTCCTCTCTCATGATATTGCTCGGAGAGGGGGAGGGGTGAGCAGTGAGATCAACTGATTAGTGGAATACATGAGCGAATTTCCAACAATCGTGCCCTGGGAAACTCAGATGAGACCCGGGATCCTTGATAAAAAAAAGAAGAGTGACAAAAATTGAAAGAGATGTTCGAGCTCCTCGAATGTTAAGAGGTCCCTTTATCTGCCTAGTCAATAGAGAGCATGGACAAACAGCAGTGTGCATGCAACTACAAGTGGATCCTCGTCAGCGGACATCTCAAAGGGACGAGAGGTGCGAGAGAAGTGTTGAAAGCCGAAGGGGAAGAAAAGAGTGGAACGGACTAATGACAACAGTGTGAGGAAGAGGGACAAATAAAAGCTTCGCATTCTCGATTTTTTTGTAACATCAACAAGCGGCTTTACCGATTGGCGACTACTATGCGAATGAACGAATATGTTGGTCAGTATAGAGCATGCCAGGAAAGGAGACGAGAGAAAAGCGGAAGACGGATGGTGAAAGGACTAGCGCAATTAGGAATAGAAGTAGGCCGACTGGGCTCTCTACGAGCTCTATATTCTTTGTTGAAAACATCAGTGTTGAGTACTCTATTAAAAAACGCTGCTAATCATTAAGCAAAGTGAAAATAACAACGGATCCAGAAAAAATATGAACCAGTGCAACCACAACATCAAACATTTACGAAAGTACACACTAATAACCCACATAGCAATTGAGTTACAAACGCCGATGTTTCAGTTAAATGTTTTGCATGAAATAAGCGCAGGGCCCCTCGTTACGAAAAAACTAGACCTGAGTGAGAGCCGGGGAATAGAATACCATACGGAAGGCCGTGGAATAGGAACAACGAGGATTCTTTTTTACGGAATTCAATTTTTCAAAGTTTTTCCTTACATTATTGTCAATGTAGTCACTGTTCAGATGGCTGCCATACAGCCCAAGATAAAGAAGCAGCTGGGAATCGAAGGCACGTACGTTGTAGGACTCGCACATGACGGAGGCTCTTCCCTGGCTTGTTCGACTACTGCAAATGAAGTAACTATTCTCGATATACTCACTAACCAAGTTATCCACAAGCACTGCATAGAACAAGAGATCGTGGGCATCCATTTCGTCAATCAAGGTGAGCCGACCAATATGATTTTTTTATAAGCCCCATATAAGCGTAGCCCCCGTTCACTAAACTATATATTTCGATTTCAAAAGAATTTGGATTTCTGATATAGTCTCGTAGAGGGGGCCCCCCGGGGAGGGGGAGAGTAAATAATAAATAAACTCCTCTTTGGCAGTATGCATATTCATGTAGATTCTTTTCAGTGCTCTATTTTCTCGATAAGAAGCTGAATGTACATCAAGTTGATCGGCGGGCGGTCGAGCATCCGTCGTGTAATCGACTATCTATCCCCTTGAGATATGATGAGAACAACGGCGTTACTGCGTGCGCTTTCAACGAGAACTACCTCGCTTTCGCTACGTGCTGCACTACTGAGCCTGCTGGAGATAGTATGGCCAACCAGACTGGCGAAAGTGATGACGATGATGAGGTTAGTTCTGCCGTCTATTTGTTGTTACTATTTTATATTCAAACAGGGAATTGTTTTCCGGAGATATATATATATATATATTTATGCGATTTTACAAGTAAAACGCGGGTACAATATAAAATATTATTATGTTGGATTAAACGGCGTAGAAAGATGCTGTTCGTCAATGATAATTTTTTCCAGGACGCGGCCAAGAATCCGATCTGGGTGTTCGATATGCGGAACATGGAAAAGGTTGTGTTGTTGTTTGTGTGCAACTTTTGCATTTGTATAACGAATTTCAGGTTCTTGTGGAGACTGATGCACACTCGGATATTGTGTCTTCACTCGCCTTTAAGGACAATTTACTCATTAGCGGAGGCGTGGATGGTCTAGTGAACGTAATAGACCCAGCTGCCGCCGAGGACGATTATGTGATCGCTACAGTACCGGTACATTTCGAATATTCACTTGCATACTCAAAGTTATTACATTCACCTTGATATTTATAAGTTGTTGAGATTGATTCTACGGTGGACAGAGTTGGTGTACTGAACAACAAAGGCGTAGACATGATCTACGTGACCACTGACGACCATAGATGGAATTTGCTCAAGATGAACAGCGCCGAGGATATCGATAACGTTCTCAAGTAAGATAATTGGCAATTGGAGTTTCAAATTTACTTATATGCAGTCGACGTGTTCGCAAGGAGCGCAAGCTCGTGGACATGGTCGGCTTGCCGAGGGAAGACTTCCCGATAGCAACCGTCGAATACAATATCGACGAGTCGCGTATGCATCTCATCGGAAGCTCAACTGATGGCACTAAATCGAGTATAATTGGAGAATACGATTTTCATAAAGCACTGGTCAGTCCATAGATTTTCCCCCCTCAAAATATCCATTTTCAGCCTCGCGTTGCCAAATTCGTGGACGGAACTTTATTCACTGGCGGAGAGGACGGCTTTGTAGCTGGCTTTCAAGTGGAACTGCGCGACGCTGATGGGAAAACCGTGAAAGAAAGATTCAAGTCGAGGGCTCACCCTTATTAATTTGTTGCCTAGGTACAACTCACTTTTTATATGTTGCATTTGTTGTTTCAACGTTGATAAATCCGTTGACATTCTGTTTATATTTTTTTCAAAGGTTTACAAAGTATTAAATTTAATAAAATCTTATAAAAATTAAATTTAAATTTTGAAACGCCAATTTTGTGAAGCGCGTATGAAAATTCACTGTGGGTACGGTGCTCTTTAGGTACGGTATATTCGAACCGTGGTGAGACCCAGACGTATCGATTTTTTTGCCACGTTGTGTTTTTCGAAATTCTTGGTTTTTGTTCTATTCTTTCTAGTTGTTGATTTATTTTGATTGTTTTTCAGGCGTCAAAAATTCGAGAATCAAATTATTCGTCGTCCGTGATACGAGAAACCGCTTTGCATGAACGTGTTCGGCGTATTTCTCGCGATCCTTCTCCACAGCCTTCTCGGAGTTGTGATCGCATGTCCCGCAGGACTCAAAGGTCAATCGTTTTCTGTTGCTTTTCAATATTTCAACTTTTTACACTACTTGCAGGTGCCAAATGCGACGAGAAATGCGCGAAGAATTGTAACACCGGTTCGTGTTACTGGCGCAACGAAACTGAAATTTGCGTTTGCGACGAGACTAAATGGACTGGGACGAACTGCGAAGAAGCGTTGCCATGTGCAACTGCTAAGTGCCACCATGGGCATTGTGAGCCGTACAACCACACGATGATTCCATTCATATGTGTATGCGATGCTGGATACAAGGGAGAACGATGTGATGAGCCTATAATCGACCTTTGTATCGTGAGTTTTTTTAATCTTTGTTCATTGTACATTTAAACTTGTTTAAGGGTCAATCAAAAATCTCCTGCGACAACGATGGACTGTGCCAGAATAACAAATGTACATGCCTGGACGGTTCGTATTTAGGGTATACGATGTTCTCTCTTATCATTCATTGTTGAAGGAATGATTCATTGTTCAAGGAATGATAGGAATTTGAATTCCTTGTACAAGGATTTTTTTGTTCTTCCTCTCACTCCCCCCTCCACCATTGTTCGAGGAATGAGATGGAAGGGATTCCTTGGTCAAGGAAAAATTCCTTGAATGGTCAACTATATTCGTATTTATTGCAAGATTTTTTACACGCAACCGTAGGCTGTATAAAATATAGGCCACATGATCCATTCGATTGACCATTCGATTTAATTACATGTCTCACCTACCTCTATTGAAGCATAAATCGGGCTGAGATATTTTCGTAAGCTACAAATTTGTTTATTTTTCCAGGTTTCGGCGGTACTCGTTGCGAAAATATAGTGCCTCTATCATCTGAGTACACGAGTTCTTGCGATGCATCGTGCATCGCTGTCTTCGGAAATGCCAAGTAGGTTAATCATGGTTAATCGCAATACCATTATTTGTTAATGAAGAACCACTTCGATTCAGATGCGACAAGGAATGTAACACGTTCGAATGTTTCTACGATGGGCTCGACTGCAACGAACAACCTGAGGTTGAGGAGGATGCGGATGGACCATGGTTAGTTGACATTTTCTAATTGAATTTTCCAATATTTGTTTAAAAAATACATCTATTTGAAAAATATGTCATTAACGCTTATGAGAAAATAAGATCTCCAAAATAACGTCATAATAAGTTTGTTTATTTTTAGAAATGAACATAGTTACTATAATGAGAGAGATACGGGCTCGTATTGAACGCATAGTGAGAAGGTAGGGGCAGAGCACGACGAGAGTGTGTGAGAGAACCCCTTCTCTCATTGCGGAGTTGATGCGGTTGATCCCGCTCTCCTCTCTCATTCAATGCGAGCTCGCAAAGCGCATATTGCCATCCCTAGTTACTATGAGGTTATTTTGATAATATAGGTGCTCCCAAGTTGGAGTTTTTAAGTGAGTGCTTATTTTGAAGGATCGAGTTGGCATCACCGAATAAATGTTTGAAGACTTACGGTAATGAAATTTGCGACAAAGAATGCAATTTTGATGTATACGGATTCGACGGGGGCGACTGTGATAAAGGTGAATCAACTTTATCTGCTTCATTGGAATCTTTCTGAATATTCCTCTGCAGAGCTACGCGGCGTTGTGACGAGCAAGATTGAGATCTCACTGGATGCGTTTCCAAAGAACGTCAACCTACCACACAAATTTTTCCTAGCTTATTTGGCACAGGTAATTTTATAAAATCAAATGAAGGATATATGCAATATGCCAATATTGATCTTTTTTGTCGGTCAGGTCCTCCGAGCTGGAGTTTCGATTAGCAAGAGCGAAAAGGACAATCTACCCGAAGTTTTTTCCATCGTGAAGGCAACAGGAGTCGAGGAGCGCATTGTTTTGGATGATTCGCTTTCAGATAATAGGTGATCGGTGATATCACTTTTTAACATTTTTTTTTGGATTTTAGATACTCCGAATATACCAAGCTTATTCTCAACGTAGATGCGAGTCATTGCTACAATGAAACATGGAATTGCCTACGACTAAATGGAACAGAGAAAACGATTCAGGTTCTTTGAACTATGTGTTAAATTATTTTTATGATCATTTTTTTTCTAGCCTGCAATCACCCTTCTGAATACGATGTTTGTCCGCTCCCGAAAGCCGATTAAGTTTCCTTCTCGCTCATCTGAGGTCTCGTATATCGTGCAGAGTGTGAGGGCTGTAGAGGTATGATTTATTGTTCCTTCATTATTGCTTACTATATACATTTCTGTCCCTGTGTATAGCGTTTTAAATTTCCCAACACTTTTACAGGAAGCATCTGCAGCCTGGATCGAGATCTTCATTGTCGTAATCATCTCGATGATCTTCATTCTCATCCTTTCTCTTCTCATTATCGTGTGTTGGCTAGTTCGACGTCGTCGTCGATATTCAAAGACTTCGAAAGATGGAGGAACGCGGAATAGATGGGTCGAGCATCGTACGTTTTTTCCCCTACGAACCAATAATATAAACAATATAATTATTATCTCAGATAAGAATCGACTGGTGGCGGCCGTCGAGGAAGGCAATGTCTCATCATTGACTTCACTCCTATCTGAGATGACACCGATAGAGGCCGCCAATGCAGAGGATGTTGCCGGAAACACAGTGGTCAGTTATTTGTATAAAAAGTGAATGAAATTTAACATTTATTGTTTTCTTTTGTTGCACTCCAACAAACAACGCTTTTAGACGATGCTGACCCTTGTTTTAAGTTCTTGCGATCTCGCGACTGTCATTTATTTACTTTATAGACGACTAATTGTAAAGTAAACGCCTGGGTTTCAGCTTCATATGGCTGCAGCACGGGACGACAAGGAGGTGGTCCATTTACTACTGCAGTCGAGGATGTTTGACGTACGTAGACGATCGATTTATCGTTTTTGGATTGAACATAGTCTTTATGGACATCATATTTAGTAATTTGCCTGTTATAGGTATGCTCAGTGAACTCGATCGGTCAGTCTCCTCTGCTTTATTCCTTGAGAGAAGGAAAACCCGGTCTGGAGACTCTCACTCTTATCGTCAATGCGATAAACGACAATAAACTGAGGCAACGAGCAACCAGTCAGGGCACGCGAGCTACCACCAGCCATCTGTTAGTCGTTTAGATATAATCGGGCTTTCAGACTTCTTTTTCCCTTATCGTATCAATGTGCCTCCATTTCGAATTCCTTATTCAAATTTTTCGTTGTAGGATGCTAACGGCTCTGTCGGAAGAACCAGGGTGGGGACTGACTGATGCAGTGGGTAGATCTGCATTGCATCATGCTGCACTAGCCGGACGTCCGTCTCACATCATTCACTTTCTCGTCTCTCATGGGGCGTCACCCGGATTACAGGATGCATCGGTGAGTGAACATCATCCCCTAATTGGTTCATTGAATGTGAGAACATACCTGCCATTCCAGGGCAATACCCCACTGCATCTGGCGGCGATCAATGGACACACCGAGACCGTTGACGCTCTTTTAGAAGAGCGCGCTGCTGTCACCGTAACCAACTCACTCGGGAATACTCCAGCCCAGGTGAAAGATGAACTATTGATTGCTAAACAATTTAACAGTGATGTAATTGGTGTATTGCCGGGATAACATGGGAATATTGTTCAGGTGTGTTCATTGAACGGCCATTCCCATCTTGCTGCTGTTCTCTTCGAGAAAGAGAATGCTGTGATATCTGCACCTATCCGACCCCGACACGATTCGCAAAGAGGAACCATGTATTCCACTGTTGAGAGTGTGTTCAGTGGTGAGTATACAATATGCAGTACATTGATTAAATTGATTTTTCGTGGACTTTCTGTTGAGAAAGATAACGATGAATGGGGGAAGATCTAGAAAGATAAGAACATTCCTAACTAATCATTATAATAATGCCATAATTGTTCAGATGATCCTGATGAACTCGTTTTGCCGTCGCTTCTGAGCTTCGGCGCTGATTTGACACCGTTAATGGCGTCATCGTCGTCGGATGCTGCAGAGACGGGAGGAGGCGGCCTCTCACTATCTGGATTGGGCAGCAGTCTGTATGGACGAAGAGAAGTGGAAGGAGGAGGAGGATGTAGAACAAGTAGTACTCTCTCTGGCTCCGTCGACGCACTTCTCTCCACACCCACTCCTAAACTACCCCATATTCTGACGCCTTCTTCACAACTGGTTGAGATCTCTCCTGAACGACTGGAGGCTACACCCAGTACACTACCTCGGAAGTGAGTATATGCCTCCTTATAATTGTCTTATACCCTTTCTTTTAGATGTCTATATGGCGTCGAACGCTCACCATCTGACCCGCGGCCATCGCAGTTGACTTCTCCATACGGATCGGTGCATGGAAAGAGGCGGAGCTTACCAGGTTTGGAATATTTTATTTCACAGTTCCTGCACATCATCTATTCACTTTCTATGCTTCCTTTTCTTTCAGATGGACCATCAATAACCTCGAACTACCGCGACTTACTGCACAGCCCAGTTCACTTCACATATGCGTCCAACACAATGTCATCCACATCGGAACGTTCGCAATCTAGTGCCGGCCATGACTCGCTCGTCTCCTCTTTCCGACCGCCTCTTAGCTAGTCGTAACTTCATCCTTCACTCGACTCATGCAGTATGATATCCCCTCATCCTCACATAGGTCACCTAATCTTTCCTCCTTGTATGGTTTCTATCTTTCTTCCATTCTCCTGTGAACTAAACAGTGGTTAGCCACAATTTGTAATTCCCGAGTCTTCTCATTTAGTTCGTAGACCTCCGTTTCCCGCTTTTGCGTCTCATCTACTTACTACACATGTCTAATTTTTGGGTAGTTCGCTTACCAGTTTGACAATTCATTCCTTCTATTGTCACTTGGATAGTTTGTTTATTTGTTTTCTTGTGTGGTATTATTGTTTTTTGTCATTGATTGTTGAGATTAGGTAGTTGTAACCCTAATCGGATGTCGGTCTTTTATTACTTAATTTTTGTTCCTTTTTTCTGTTTCTTCCCATCACGGCGTCTTTTGTTATCAATTGGTTTGTCGTATTATATTGTCCTGTAGTGCATGCACTTTCTCTGAAGTACGGTAGTAAGTCATCAGTCGATCCGATTTGAGCACTTTGCATACGCATCCTCCGTTCCCTGTCACACTCACATGATACTCATACCGCCCTTCCTGAAGCATAGTATACATTTTATGTGACCTACCGTAGTACGACTTCCCCTAATTAACCCGTAGCTGATCATACGACACATTCCTTCTTCGATAGAGAAATCGCCAACTATCACCCTCCCTTTTGAATTTCTAGTCTTGCTTCATATTGACAAGATCGTAATATTCATTACATTTGGTTTTTTTTTCATTTGTTACACTCTTGTTCACCAATTATTCCGTCGTTGACTCTACAGAGTGTAATAATATTCAGATTTTCTTTAATATTATTCTCAGCTTGTACCTTTTCGCTTTCTCTCTTTCTTCGTATCCTTCGAGTGTACAACGTTTCCTATGCTCATATAAATACCCCAGTGATCTACCTGCATGCAAGTGAGCAGTGTGTTGCAATGCGTGTCATTGTATGCATACAAGCGAGAGCAAAGGCGGCATAAAGAGACGATGTCTCCATATTGATTGCTTATCATATCAGAAGAGAAGAGGGAGTGACAGAAAAGAGTGGGGGTAGAGACACATGAATCGGATTCACTCTAGTGATTTCACACTGTCACTTGTATTTCTTGTTTTATTTCTCGTATCTACTCTCACTGCAATTGAAGTGCAACTTCTCAGATGTCAGTTGCCCCGCCGAAGCCTCAGACTGTAGATGGTCGACAGTACTATGACAAGGTGTCGTATTTGCGTATTTAACTTGCTTTTTTATCGGATGAATAGTAGAATCAATGTTGTGCTCTCAGGTGAATGTGAACGGTGGTGCAGGGACAGTCCCTCGTGGTGCTGTTGCACCAGCTACGTATCTCCCTCCTGATGTACGATCTGCACCGGGGGCATCCCCTCCTGGTTCGGCTGCTGGCCATAGGGCACCATACACACAGAATGGACACAACGGAGCACTGCCAATGGAACAACAATTACAAATCAGAACTGGAGAGGTTAATTACACTTAGTTAATGAAATGAGATGACTATACTTACACTGATTAGGGACTTGCGGCTCCACTACCATCCCTTCATCACGTTAGGGAACTTATCGGACTGAATGTCGGTGGTACTCACTATGTAACACTATACGAGACACTTGCGAGGTGAGTATGCCTGACTTTCATCCAATTTTAAAGTCCGGATTTTTAGTCTCTATTTTTTCTATAAACATGTGGTTAATATCAGTTAGTATTTATCTGCATTCAAGAGGTTAAAGATGCAAAGTAGCAGATAATTCCAAATCTGTTTCACCGATAGATATGGGAATGGTACGACTGCGATCTTTCATTACACCTTCCATGGCGTCGCCGCTATCTCTTTCTCCTCAGATTGAAGTGACAGTGATAAGGTTGGAATGCGATGACGGAAACAGAGAATTCGACTACTCATAAAATCGTTAGAGTACATTCGAGTAACTGTGAACAATTCGCTGCTAAAATTCTTCCCCGGTAGTCGTTTCCGATAAATTTAGAACTCGACATCATGTATGGAACAAATGAAACGCAAGGCTTCGATTACTAGGCATCACTATGTTCCCGTAAGATATCTCTGGGGAGTCTAGAATGTAACAAAATGCAGATAGTATTTTGCGCCTTCTCCATAGTTCGAGGAAAATGTGGGACTGATACGAAAAATGGGCGTGGATGACTTGACCGCTACTACATGACAACCCAGAAACAGAAAGCAAACTATTTTTCTCTATTATTATATTTCAAATATAATAACAAATCCATTTAGATTCCGTTCTCCTTACTTTGAACGGCTGGTGACTCTCAATCAAACGAGTGGAAAAATTTTCCAATTCGACTCCAATATCATTGTGAGATTTTGGAACGAAGGGGAGGATTCTAACAAGTAAACTAAAAATTCAGTTCGACGCATCTGGAGCGATTTTCATAAATAGGGATGGTGGCCTCTTCAGATATGTCCTACAGTCAGTATATTTTGTTCACTATTCATGAGAGAGAATATATCAATATGCCTTGCAAGAATATGAAAATTGCAGATATATGAGAGACGGAAAAAATGCAGTCCTACCGGAGGAGTTGGCCCTGTTGCGACAACTGAGAGTAAGCGTGGTTGTTTAGAAAACAAAAGTTGAATCAGATTCAAACCAAATGAAATATTCAGCAATTCGAATAATGGCACTCAAATCCGTGCACGTAATTTCAGAGAGAAGCTGATTTCTTCGGTCTCGGGGGCTTGAAGGAACTAGTTGATGAACAAATCCATGTTGTAAAGCAGAAGAGAGATGAGCGGGACGAAGTTATCCAGGTATGAGGCAGCTGTTTTTTTCTGAATAGACCGGCAAGAGTCATAAATAGAGATGGCGGCCTCTTCAGATATGCCCACTTCATAATTAAAGATGGACTGAACGTAAAATTCGCACTACTAGTGATTAATAATTTTCAGTCCCTCAAGGCTACTGTTTCATCAATCTCACAGTCTCTATACGTCACAAATTTCTCTCGTCGTTAGAGTTTAAATAGCTGCTAATTATTAATCAGTGATGTTCAGGGTAACGATGACCCCTTGGGAATAAATGCACATCTTTTCATAGACACCGATAAGATGCGTTTCGAGACATCAATCATGACATTTCTTGTAATTGTGCCATAGCTAATATCTATATATCTATACCATACCCACGCTTTCACCAATCACAATTATCTGTTGATCCTAATTTCGCCAAACAATTGGAATAAAGGTATACGTAGCAAATTATATAACATGATTTGCCAGATGCTTCACGCTACAAAGTACTATGACTTTGTTTAAATGAAAGCTTCAAATTAGAAAAAAATCTGGTCTTCAGTTGAATGAAAACAACTGTTATCTGATTTACAAATAGATGGAACTTCTGTACTTATCTATCTATCATTCATCGAATTAAGCCAGTCAAGTGTACTCGGGTGGCACCAACGAAAATAGGCGTCATTTGGTGAAGAGGGATTGAGCATGGATTAAGGAAGAGGAGAAAAATGGCGTGATATTGCCTAAATCTTATATCTCGAGCATGGAACTTAAAACATCCAAAAATAAATTCAGTTTCCATGAACTGAATGTAGAATTCAAATATCATTTATTATTTGCATAAAAGGGGGGGACTCGAGTTACATGGCCATGTTAGTGAATCGATACAAGCAATTGATATAGATGTTGTCTTTATGATGACCGAGCCTCAGTGTGGGTTGGATGTCGCTCCCCGACTCTCCAGACGCCATCTCACCCCTTTGCCTCTCGACCAAATCAGGAAGAACCAGTGCCATCGAATTATGGAGAAGAGGAAGGGGCGTCAGAATGAGATTAGTTGTCTCTCGCTCAAGAGTTCTCCTTCCTCCTTTCACCCTCTTGAAGTCTGTCACCCAAATTTGGCGCACATTTACAGTTTATTTCTTCACAGGGGTGTTCAGTGGGTGTCTAGTTCAACATCATTCTGTGCCCAGTGATTTTGAATAAATCAGAATTTATATAACGTGATTAAAAAATATTTTACAGCGAAGAATATGTTTAGTTAACAAATTTATGTTTCAATTGACTCATCCTTTTATCAAAATGATCATTATTATACATATAATATGCGACTATTCGAAACAAGGATATGGTCGGTCATACACGGCTAATCCGACACGGGTATTACGTCTATCCAGGTGTACTCATCAGTATCATCTCCATAATTGCATGGTACAGATCTCCCGAGAGACCTCAGATGACCTCTTGTAATCTTCAGCCGCGCCTAAGGACCCCAATGGGCGGAGCTTATTCAGAAGAGAGCCCGAGGGGGGAAAGAGTACTGTAGCTGAACCTCGTTAGGGCGTGCTTGTTAGTTCTTCCCGTCTTCTCTTGAGAGAAGAGAAAGAAGAATCCCCCTCTCTAACAATGGAGATCGATGATCCCACGCCTTCTTCCTCTTCTCACCATACCTTAGAGGAGGGCCCGACAGCACCCCACTCTGCACTTCTTTCTCCCGAGGATTACGGTAAGTGGGGACGGTAGGCGTGACGAGACCAGAAGGAGCGCAATCAGGGGAGCAAGAAGCTGATTAGCGAAGGCGACAGAGGCAAGTCAATCAGAGAGTTGACAGAAGAAAAGGGAGCACGCCGAGCCAAAAGTCTTGATTGCGTGTAGTCTCTGATTGGAATCAGTCGGGTCCCGGGGCTTCGTCGATGCTAGACGCTCAGTTTTAGTTGAGAGTTTAGATTCAACTGCAAGGCTCCGGAAATGGTGCAAAAATTGCATAATTCAATTTTTTTCCCCTGATACTATCTGAAATTGCTATTTTTTTTTGAAATATTTCAACCATAGACTCGCTATTTTCTTGTAAGAGTGAAGTAGATAGTAATGGTTAGCAGCATGACTATGCCAGTTGTTGATGAGTGTGACCCAATTTCTAAGGAATAACCTATATCCATTACAGTCTCCTACTTCTCATTTGGCTCTGTTCCTCCTGCATACGTCAAGGTGATCGCAGTCCTTCTTTGTAGACTAATTCTTGCACTACAGGACTCTGAGGACGAACTGCTCCTCCAACCAACCCTCGACTATGACAGTCTACAGGTTCTCCCAGAACCATACAAGGTTAACATACAATTGTAATCTCTAATCTCTATGTCGGTCAATAGGAACCAAAGAGCAATCTACCGTAACATGAGCCTGTGACTTCCGATGGGTGTAATCAAGGCGCGATTCATTTAGGGACGGCTTGGTCCGTTTCCACATTCAATGCCTTTCCTCGTTACCTTCCAATTCATCGTTTCTCACTAGCGCTACCTTTCTCACCTCCAGGCACGCAGATATCTCCCCTAGTCACTTCAGTGACCTACCCACTAACTTTCCGACAACAGGGTTCTACAGTATGTCCTACCCTTTCCCTATGTACGATGCCAATGCATTGACCGAGTTGCTTGACCTGGATCTGCCTGAAGAATCAACGGAGGGAGTTGAACCAGATCGTCTTAACTCATTGCATCATAACCATGGAATGTATCAAATTCATCATCATCTTAATCTCCCCCCTAGAGTATGTTCTCCAATATGATTCTCATCAATAAGAGGCTCATCGGCAGCCTATAACCTTGATTCGCATGACCTAAAAAAGCATTTAAGTTTTTCTCTGATTTGTTGACAAACTATTTACTTTATGAAATTCTTCGTTGATCTTTCTCATTCATTATAGAGTTCGAAATACGGGTTATCGTCTCTTCATTTCATACACTCTCTCACCAGTCAGATAGGCGAGAGAGTGTATAAAATGAATAGACGATTTTCCGTTTTTCGAACTCTAATTCATTGCAGCCATCCTCACCCGCATGTTCTTCGTGTGGTTGCACCATCGCTGATCGGCATATATTCGCAGTTGGTGGAAAGAAATATCACGAGTCTTGTCTCAGGTATGTTTCACACAATATTCAGTTGTAGTTAGAAGGCTTAATAGGTTTTCACTATCACGGATATTCAGATGCTGTGCCTGCTCCTCTTCTCTCTCGCAAATGAAGAGTTGTTTCGAAAGATCGAATGCAGTCTACTGCAAGGGATGCTATGATCAGTACGTTTTAAAAATCAATTTCGAGTCATTCTGAGTTTCGGTTTTCTTTTCTGGGAGCTTTCTCAATCTCTGCCTGTTTGCCCCTTTAGGCTAAGCCAGTGGGGTAGGGAGATGTTAAACCAATTTACGCCCTCCCTCCTCCTTCCCCTCTAAGTCGAGAAAGAGCGGAAACTGTGACTAGCAGATAATTTGGTTTGTGCAGAATTCTCGGACAAATCCGATTTGGTCATAATCGACGAACGATTTAGCGGATGCGAAAATAAACGATAGGCGGTATGTATGTGTTCGATTATATTGCTATTTCTTTTGAATTGGCAGTCAAAAGGACAGAGAAATGGCAAAATACGCAGAATATTATAAGGCTCTCATTTAATCCAACAATAGATGAACAAAAGATTAATTTGTAGAAATGGAAAATAAATAATTCTCGTCTCCCTCCAGTCTCGGATGCAATCCCATCTGTCATCATCCCAACCTTGGTCTCATTACGCAATCAAGACTCCAAAGCCCTCATCATTTTGATTGCCATTACCTCACCAACAGCCCTTCCTAATATTCATACGGTGCATACAACGATTCCACTATCTACTCACGATTAGCTTCATGGTCTTTATACTAATGACGGGGTAACAGTTGGTATCGGGACAGAGAGAGGACACTTGAGAAGTCCTTTAGCATCTCTCTTTTCCCCTCGGGATATGTGTCATGTAAAGAAGCCGATTAGGAGGTGACAGCTGAACACTTGTAGCCAGATAGTAGACAGTCTATTGGGCGAGATAAAGAGAATTAGTGCTTTGATCTACTGTCAGCTGGCAATACCGCGGAAAGGATTGGACAACTGCATATTTTGATCTTTTTCCTCGGGAGCTCACAATCTGGCGCGTTAGCCCGGAATTATCGTTTTGCAAATAAAAAATAATTGTATATTTTTTCGGGCAAAAAAGTCGAAATGGAACATTGCATGTGTGATAATTATTTATGTACTGAATGAGGTCAATCTGGCAGGGCGTTCTCTGCCAAATGTGCTGGCTGCGATCGATCCATTTCTCCGTCGGATTGGGTGAGAAGAGCAAAGACGAATGTGTACCACATTGCATGCTTTGGATGCAATCAGTGCAAGAGGCAGCTAAGGTTAGTCGAATCATATCCATTAGCGCCGTCGAATTATCGGTATCCATTATTGCTCTACTTTATACTTTACAGAGCGATAATTAATTTTTTTAAAGCACTGGCGAGGAATTCGCAATCCAGGAAAATAAGCTTCTGTGCAAGCAACACTACGATGAGCTAGTTGAGGGTGACAGCGGTAAGAGACATGTGATACTTTTTGACAATTGTGTTTTGACACTTTACTGTGGTCTATTTTGTTTCCATTCACACCACGAAGAATATGTGGCGAGTCTGTTACATAAATGCAGGAACTTTGAAAATTAGATCGATGTGCTATTTCAGCAACTTCGAAGCAGAAAACAAAGCGGGTGAGAACGACCTTCACAGATGAACAAATCAACGTACTTCAGGTTTGCATTAGTTTTATCTATTCGTATTCTCTCTCGATTGCTGTTTAGTACTCGAAAAGAAGAAGACTAGAGAATTACTGACTAACAAAATATTATTAATTTTCCATTCATTTCTTATGCTTTCATAGTTACTGATTCATCTCAACTTGTACAGTAATTCATGTTCAGACACATTTTAATATGGACAGTAATCCGGATGGCGCAGATCTGGAAAGAATCGCCCAACAGACAGGACTATCGAAGAGAGTTACCCAAGTATGGTTTCAGGTACGAGTTCAATATTCACATGATTACTCTATTTCATGTATTATCAAGTTTCCCTGTATAGAAGAGTATAAACAGTGTTTATTAAACACTAAAAGATTTTGCTTCAGTAGAATCATGAAATCTATTTTCCAGAACTCCCGCGCTCGCCAAAAGAAATACAATGTTAAAAAACCGAATACAAGTGAGGAATTACATACGTTTAATTTTCCATTTGTCTTATCGTTGCTCACTAGAAAGCAATGCATTAGTTCCTATTAGATAATGATTTCATTACCCCTTTTCTTTTTTGTTCTCAACAGTATTCGCACAGGTGGCCATGGCAGAACGGATTCACTTCCTTCTTCTTCCGAAGATGCTCTTTCTCCCCGCAGTGAAATGAGTAATGAAGAATGCCTATTTCCTCATCCATCTGTAAGCAAGTGAGGCAATTATTCGATTGAATTGGCCTCACGAATATTTGCAGCATGGAAGAAACAAATACGCATCATCATCATCATCATCATCGTATGGACATGATGACAATGGGCCTGCAAGCAATCGATTACGATTAATTCATCGGCATGAGAGCATCTCAGTCAATTTCACTCATACAGTTGTCTTGTCTGCTTAATAATATCAAACCAGATAATCTAAAAAAACTGTATTCAAACTCCAGAACTAGTTATGTTCATACCCCTTTCCCCTATCTTGTACGGTTTAACTGTGATCTCTAATACTTCGTCAGTTCGTGATCTCTTTTTCCACCTCATACGATTTACTCTCCCATTACATCCCCATTTCTATAAACAATAATTATATGATTTGTTTGAATTTACGCACACTTAATTTTGCAAGAAGAAGAGAATGCCGAGCATGGCTCTCTTTTCCATCTGCGTTAATGCTTCCTCGGATACCGGATAAGAGATTTCCCTTTTCCGCCGATTTTTTTGATTTTCAGAATTCGGCCTCTAAAACGTGACGGAAATGCAGCGCAGCCCTTACCGGAATTATGCATGTACTTGACGTATTCGCTTTTGGAGATCAGCTCCCAAGAGGATTAAAGTCAGTTTATATGGTCAGATCACTTCACTTCATAGCACTTCAAAATTTCCAATACGCGCTATTGTACGAACCATGGTTGTCTCTTGACGGAAATCTAAAGAGATCCGAGTTTGAGGAAAGAGACGGCCCCATATAGTTGCCCATCTCCACTATCGCACATGCAGATCTCTCGCGATCTTGCATTCGAGAGAAGGCAAGAGCGATGGTTTGGATCTCTTCATCTAACACTCTCTTTCGTGTAGTCCTACTTCATAGAGAGCATTTGAAAGGAGAGATTCAGACTAATGCTCGGAGGAAGCTTTCCCCGAAAGATTCGTGACGATAGGCAGAGTGGTGCTGATCTTCATTCTTTCAAATCACCATTTTCATTTTCATTGAGGCCAGTGGAGTTTGTACACATATTTACCGTCATGACTTCGGTTATACGTACTTGACTGTTCAATTCGCTTTAGCAAAATCAGATCAATATTTTCTGCACTTTTCCTCTTGCTCTCATCTCTGTACACATTAACAGATAGAATGAAACCCTTTTCGATTTCAGGTGACAACTAAAAACTGATCAATCAGATCTGAACTCTTCATTGATAGATGATCGACGAGATTTGGAAGTGAGTCATTAACATTATATGAGATCCACTAATTTTGTTTACTCTATACTTTACAAACTCTAGCTGAATTATAGAAACACGATCGCTGAATATTTTTTTTTAAATTAGAACAATGGTGTTTAGGCCATTTGAAGGCAAACAAACAAACACGCTTTAAGTGTTACATGTCTGCTGATTCTACTCACTCTATTTCTTCTATTGTCCAACACGCATAACAGCAGATCCGTACCAGTTGTCTGTCTATCCATCCTGTTCCTATGCTGTGAGTTAAATCGGAATCACGTCATCTTCGCTCCTGCATAATTCAAATTTTGAATTGTTTATGAAAAACACTTGAACAGCTAATGTATGGATATTAGGGTTGATCGTTCGGCCGAACGGAACACATACGAAACTCACGTAGATTCACTCTCTTTCCGGAATAAGAGTCGAACGATACATTTTCCGTATCATTTCCATATCGACTTCATTAAGTGAATCAGAAGGGGGGAGGATCGGTGCGAGGGGAATTGAGCAGTTATGTTACAACGATCAAATATACGACGGGTCATTTGCTCTTCATTGTACCCAGGGAAACCCTTTTCGGATAGATTTTAGGTATATACATATGCCGCGCCTGAAACATAGCTCCATCTTCTCTACCTCAATCCCACACCGCTCTTTTCCTTCGCGAATCGGAAAATTAATTGATCCGGAAAGGATACGGAAAGGCCATTGTTCACTCTCTTTCCGGAATAGGGCGATAATTGGATCAAAGTTTCGGAGTTTCGTTTTCCTTTTCCGTTTCGTCAACCCTAATGGATATACGAACAATTCATTCCTTTACATAGAATTATTTTGACGATGAATTCGAAGAAAATTATTTTAAAAATAATTTCAGCTATCTACATCCGATCTGAGTTGTACCAGTTTGCGAGTGTTGGAGGTGACAATCTTGAGATTTCGTTTGTGATTAGTTCTCCGTCACCCTCAAAATTGAGTATACTATCGTCATCGACTGAAAATTAACTTTTTTTCTAATTGAAAACAATTGAGGACGTGAGAGCCTTGATGGTGTCTATTTGAAAGACGCATATCGCACGGCGGACAACGAGATTCGCTTTCTTTATTTCAAGAATAGTGCATTTCGGTAAGCAAAATACTATTCAAACAGTATTTTTTTCCTCTTCCAGACCTCTTCTCAAGTACTGGAATGGAGAAAAGTGGTTAGAAATCAAAGAACGGCGGGTTGATCCTATCATGAGACTTTTCTTACGATGTCAGGTACGATTTTTTCTCTGAGAGAGAAATATGGATTATTATTAGCCACTCTATTTCTCTACAGATTGAAGCACATTTGGGCGTGGTCCGATACCAGAACGATACAGATGCCGCTAATTCTCTTTGGCTCATGACAGGAATTTCTAGCGAAAAACATCGAGTGAGAGTACGGTAAGCTGTTTTTTTTCCTAATAATGTTTATCTTCAACGATGTACCTTAATTTAAGGGACGTTCGACCACCAGAGAGATTCAATCCAGCAGATTACGAGTATCCCCATAAATTAGGTGTGTGTCTCCAACCGATATACTTCCACGCTGATTGGACTGTATTTGTACAGTGAGTCGATCATTCTGTTAAACAAAGTTAAGAAACATAAAAACGCAGCTGATCTATGCATAGATTTGTGTTCTCTTCTTCTTCAATGTTTTTCTTTGTTTTTCGAAGTGTATAAACAATTTTTTTGCATTATTTATTACAGATATTTTGAGTTCTGGTTAGCGTCTGGAGCCACAAAGTTCTACATTTATTTGCACTCTGCATCCCGCCCTGTGCGTGCAATACTCGAGTTCTACAAAAGAAAGTTAGGACCCGATCTGCAGGTATCTAGTGGCCACTGAAGCAGTAAGAAAATTGACAAACAAATAATGCGTGCGATTTTCTCGTAAATAAAAATTTCTAGATATGAAGATATAAGTACATCTAATAGCTGAAAACCTATTCAAACACATTTTTCGTATTAAGATAACTTACGTGTGTCATATTGACTTTATTATTATGTACATAGTCCAATCGGAGTTAGAGATGAAACAATTTTCACGTAATGGAAGCGAGAACTCAGAAATCGAAAACCTTTTAGCGATAAATAACGCTATATTTGGCAACAGGCTTCATGGTTTACCTTCAGATAATCCCATGGTCGGATCTACCAGTCTCACAGCGAAATAAAGGAGATTTCCATCGTGATCCGAATACGAGGATGTTCAGAGTGGGCATACATGCAGCTATCAACGACTGTTTGCTAAGAGCGAGGTGAGCTAAGATTCCATTGATCTTACGATTTTAGATCCGGTATCCTTGGTACCCCTGAAAGCTTCACCATTCGTTCTTGTATTGCAGACTAATTCTATAACTTTTTCATTGCGATCATTTTACTGACAAGAGATGGTGGAACATAATAGAAAATTCAGGTATCATGTAAAGTACATTTCGATGCAGGATTTGGATGAGACACTACATGCACCAAACGGTAAGTGAGAAGAGATGAGAAAGCTTTTAAATGAAAAAAGTACTCTATTCAGGAAATTCGATCGTGGATGAGCTGGAATCACTTGACGTTGATTATCCACGGATGGGAACTGCATCGCTGCAATGGATTTACGCAGAACACGAGGCTCGAATAACTTTTCGGATCATTTGCTTTTTTCGAACATGCTGAATGCAGACAGAAAGAGTCAGATTATGGTTTGCCAAAAACATAAACGTCTGTCATGGGGGGTTAATTTATATGTATCCTTCTTATTACAAACAGAGCTATCTAGAAAGATGCGAAATAGAAACGTTACGATTGATTTCGTGCAGAACGAGAATCGTGACGTGCGGTACCCGCATGAAGTTCGCTTCAATTCGATCGGCAAGATAAAAAAGCCAGTGGAAACCCAAGTAAGAAACTGACTCAGTGATACTTAACAACCGCAATCTATCAGGTGTTTTCAGTCTACACCGATTTTCGGAAAGTTATCCAACGACCTGAAAGAGTATAATAGTGCAACTCATTATCAATGTAAAAATTTCTATTGAAGGTGGTACTGACAGACATTCATTCGACACTTATCAATGAACTTCTCGATCCTGTGATGTTTGACATTCAGGACAAGAGGCAATTGGATGCTTCACGTAAGATTAAGAATTCATTGAAAATTCAAAAAGGGCTGGAGCCTTAGTTCCAAATCAACCATGTTTACTACGGACAAATGCAAAGATAATCCGTATTTGTGGTTTTGAAACTCGTCACCTCCCCCTTCCGCATACATAGTGCGAAAATATCGATTCAAAACAGCCTACTATATGTAGAATGTGAAAGAAGATTATATCTCCAGAAATGACGGATCTTTCACGGATCACTGGGGAAGGCGATCCACATACTTCAGCCTATAGATATTGGGAAGTGCGAGTTCCTGCAACAAGACTGAGTGTTGTGCACTTACGGTGTGTTACGTGTGACTGATTCCCCTAATGTGCAGATTTATAGAAGATTCAACCCCGCATTCCAAGGATCATCACGTAGCTACTCCAACAACACACAAGAGTTTCGGCCGTTCATTGAAATAGCTCGAGATATGAATGCAAACTATGAAGCACGACTCGGCAATGAAAGTATTTCGGGTCAGACTCATTTCATATTCTCACACAGCGTCCATGACAAAAGACTGTAAAGAGAAGACAGAGTGAAAGGAAGGGGAGATCTACCGAATATTTAATAGCGAGACGTATTCAGATTATGACACCGGTATCTGGCAGGCTTTGATGGCTAATACAATTCGGACATTAGAAGAATGTCGATATTATCCATTCAATTACAACCAAGTCATCGGCAAAGGAGCTTGTCAGGTATAATAGCTCCTAACATTTACATATAATAATGATACGTGGTAGAGAATAATGTGAAAATATTCAGTCTGTTGCCAATTGCGAGCCTCTTATCTCCGACCTACAACATTTTACTAAAGTAGAGCAGATCTGGATAAACGTAGCTCATCGAGGACGATTTTTTGAATATGTTAAAAATTGATTGATTGTAGTTGATTGTTTTCCACGCTCAGACTGAGTTCCGACCAGTAAATTGATCCATGTCCATTAATTACACAGTTGTATCATTGATCTCATTTCACCGAACACTAGTCTGATTTGAAACTCGTGAGCTACTTGATTGTTTGCAAATAATTAATCTTATTCACAAATTTTTCTTACATTATTTTCTTACATCATCATGCTATATGCTTGAATAAAGCATCAATCGATGGGAGACCTACGTAGGTAGCTACATACATAGGAAGACAAAGTGAGATTCGCTAGAGTGACTCTAAAATCCCACACAAACTAACTCAATTATTCTTGTCTGATTTGCGTGTAAATTTCAGCCGAAAAGTGTTTTAGTAATATGAAATATTATTAAAATAGTGTACGATTCGTGCAACAACATACCGTACTTTTAATGAGCACGCACTCTGCGCAAAGATGCGTTTTTTGAAATTTTAAATCGATTCTCTTGCTTTGACTGGTTTCTTAATTTATTAAGTGTGACATGAAGACTTTATTTTTATATTAGTCACGATTCCTTAATGAGTCATTCACATTTTTGAAGCATGGCTCGTGGCAAGCATTCTCGCGAAACAGACTCAGTGAGTGACCCGTCCGAGGCTGAAATGGATTCTGACGACTCGGTGAGCTGCTTTTACGATTCCTGAAATAATATTTCCTTTATTACCTTTTAACTATCCAGTGGCTTTGCTATCAATGATAGTACTGTGTAATTTACATGAATTCCGATGCAGATGAGAGGAAATCATCCTCCAAGGAAGAAAGCATCCAAGAAGGAACAGCCGAAGAAAAAGGCTGCGCCGAGAAAACTAGCTTCACCTAAGAAGGTAGATACATACAATTATAGCGAAAACTATAAACATAACGGAAAGGTTTTTTGTCAATGGAAGCGGCTCCTGTTTTCCAAGTTATTTTAAATTCATCCTTTTCCCCTTTTTTACGAAGCCGTGTTGTGCTATAGCAAATATAACGTTTTCAAGAAGAAACATGTTGATGAGCACGATGCGTCCGTACCAAAACATTTGGAAGAAGAAGAAGATGATGAACAAAGAGGACTTGTTCTGGATTATGATGAGGAAGATCTGCTGAACTTGCAGGTTTTGCTTTTTAACTGTTTTTATCCACTCCTGAAAAATATAAACATAAAAGTTGACACGACGTCTTCACTATTTTACACTAAATACTTATGCCGTGGAAAAAGTCGGGAGGAGGAGAAGGAGGAAACTGAAAATTTGAATTGGCGCCTTTTCAATATCTCGCTTCCTCGTAGAGCTAGCGACTTGAAATTTAATACAAGTCTTTGTTACCCCTCACACACCTTGTCAAAATCCTAAAAACGAAGTGTCAAGTCTCTATCTTCACTAGAAAGCGAGAAATAGAAAAGGCGCCAATTCAAATTTTCGGTTTCCTCCTCCTCCTCTCGACTTTTTCCACAGCATTAGTCCCAAATACTACTCTTAAGCTAGCTTACACTGATCACCATTGGGGAAATTGTCAGTAAATGTAACGAGCTCTTCGAACGCTAGGATACCAAGTGGAGGGATTTCTCTCCACCGCTTCCGAAAATGAATGCGGATTCCCGTTTCTTGTATAATAGAAATGATGCTGCGGAAAAAGTCAGGGGAGATTTTCTCCTGGGGTGGAAAAAGTCGCATGGAGAGAAAAAGGAGAAAACCAAAATTTTGAATTGGCGCCTTTTCTGTATCGGGCTTCCCCGTTTAGCTAGAGACTTTTACGTTCGTTCTTAGGGTTCTGAAGGGTGAAAAACCCATTTCCCAAATTTAAAAGTCTCTAGCTCCACGGAGAAGTGAGATAACGAAAAGGCGCGAATTCAAAATTCTCATTTTCTCCTTTGACTTTTTCCACCCGATTTTTCTCTTTTCTCTTTTCTCCCCCCACTTTTTCCACAGCATCAAACGTTCCGGAAAACGACTGTGTACGCTCAAATATGTGCGGCTCATATAGGGGGCGTGGCTTGACTTTGAGAAAGTGCGCGCCAGCGTTGAAAAATGCGAATTTAGTTTTACTCTATGTTTACTCGGTTTCCGCCAGTGCTTCTATCGTATGTGAGCACATTATAAGTTAGAAAAAACATAAAAGAACGCGTGAAAACGGCGGTAGTGTAGTTCGAGTTCTGCCGTTTCAAAAACCTCCCTAGTCGCGTACGGAACGTTATATTTCGTGGTGTATGACAAACTTTTGAACTTCTATGATACGTTGTTTCCTGGAACGATCGACCGCATATCAGGTGCCCGATGCTCCTAAACCTTGCATGGCTACCGACGGTGGAGAACGACTGATCATTACTGACATCACAGTGGAAAATTTCAAATCTTACCACGGGATAAGACGCATAGGACCCTTCCACCATGTCAGTTATCTGTTCCTTCTAAGCTCATTATTTATACATTTTCTTCTTCAAAGTAACCGAGCTGTAAAATATCTACAGCCAATCACAGCTTCCTGTTTAGAGCTTCACCTCGATCATCGGACCCAACGGCTCTGGAAAATCGAATGTGATTGATGCATTGCTGTTCGTGTTCGGATACAAGGTTTGTCGATTATTGATTGCGAGAATGCCGCCATTACCTACCAGCTCGAAAAAAAAACAAAATCGCATCTCGCGAAGTTTTTTGCGCATACCCGTTTTTTTTCTGTTTAACATATGCGAATAAAAAGATTAATACCGGGGATGAATCAGGATTTTAATATACAGATTGTTGAAGGGCCAATAGATAAACTTTTCCTAAATGAATGATATCTTCTTTGCAGGCGTCAAAGATCCGATCGAAGAAAGTATCTGTGCTGATTCACTCATCTGCTGGAAAAGACAACATTTCCCATTGCACTGTGAAGATCTCCTTTCAAAAGATCATTGATCGAGAAGTGAGTTATTCTGCCAATAGGAACATAATATGCTTTGGTACTTCCCACGGATGACTGCTCCCAGTTCTGGTTATAACGAATTACATAGTAATTTATAATTTGCTTGCAAGACAAATGAACGATCAGAAAACAGTAGCTGAGCATGAGTTCAGGAAACAATTATTCCCCTCTAATGATGAATGGAGATTTTTAAATAAATTTTTCTTGAGGATGGAAGTTTCGATGTTGTGGAGAATTCGGGTTTCAATGTCTCCCGCACGGCTTACGCGAGCAACAACAGCGAATATCGAATGGATGGCATTGTAAGATTTTTTAATTGTAGGTATCGTAAGGGTAAAAATACTTGGCCTCGAAAAAAAAAGTTTGTAGAATGGGGGAGGCATACTTTAGGGGAGACTCTCGCACTCCGCGCTTTCGAATGTGCCGCACTTTGCAATCAAGAAACGAAACAAATTTCATTTGGATCTACTAGATAGTTGTGAATTCTTCGATTCCTAAGATTCTCAAAACTTGAGAACTTGCCCTGCCATAACTTTTTCTCAAGATCTCAAGTGCCGTTGAGTAACATCATAGTTCTATAAAAGGACCCTAAAAAAGTTTTCAAATAACTACCACGATGAATTATTAACCATGCCTCAAAGCATGTAATTACGTTTATTAAAATACCAGATGGGTCCTGCATGCCCGGTGTTCCCTGAGAATATTGGAGAATCATCCCTCCCCTCTCCTCCCTTCTCCTCAACTTCCTATACCCTTCCCTCCCCTCTCCTCCCTTCCCCTCGATCGCGA
>LS506681.1:227676-244156 GCA_900490845.1 Pristionchus japonicus
TGAGCAACTCGCCAATCGACGGAGAATGTTGGTGGGCATCGAATGAACATATTTAGAGGCAGAAACAATTAGCACGGGCGAGGTAATCGATAAAGCAAAACGAAAGTCACAGCGTGACAAAGTATACGGTAGTGGCACACCACGTGGGCACACCACCGAGTGGTGGACGGCAGAAACGACCAGGGTCTGCGGCTGCTAATCATAACGGCATTTTTTCGAGTTAGCCCTGCTTTTATGGTCTCAAAAACAGTTTTTCGTGTTTTTGACCCCGATGCCGATATTTTCGACTATGATCACAATTGAGTTATTTGTAGAGCTCGTCAATACCAATTCATTGGTATTTGTAAACTCGCTGTACGATGAAAATGAAGCGACTTATGGCGATTCTTAGTTGTAGATCACAAAAATAGATAATATGCAAATTTGACCCAAATAAGTGGAACCATCTTAAAGAGTCCCTCAATGGGTCCAACTGACCAACTTTGAACAAATTCGGGGTCATGAAATTTTTTCTGGCGGCAATAGGGGCTCGTTTTCCTACACTCTTACAGAAAACCTGTGATAACGCTTGTGTTCATGACCGACTTCATGCACCCCAAATCGATCAATGGGGAATCAACTAGCGAGTATGTTAATGAGGTCCCCAAAGATTATCGAAAATCGAACTTTACACAGGACCTAACTTTTTTTTGCTGTGCCTGACCTTGTCCGACTCTTACACAAACGGGCTCTTAACCTATTTTCTTCACACTCTTATTATTTATTGGTGTCTAAACCAAAATGAACCAACACCATCAAAATTGAAGTGTTGATGCTTATTTTGGCATTATTTTAATATTGTGAAAGAAGTGGTATTTAGGGACAAAAAGCGAACGCACGATATGAGCCGATTGGATAATGAGTTGAAGAGGCTGCAATCTGAAGTGAAGAAAGAAAAAGATAAGGTATGTATGACTATTTGTATTGTTGATGTTCAAGTTTTCAAGTTTATAGATATTTAGATAGATAGATATTTATCCTGACATAAGACAACGGGCCTGCAGAACGGCAAATTAGGGAGGGGATTAGGATCTTCGTACTCAAAGCGTCTTTAGGTCAAGGGATGGAATCTTCTTTCGTTTATCTTCTCAATTAATAGTCGCACTTGGTCGAGATTGCTTGAGGCATGAAGTAGATCATCCAGCCGCCGAAATCCATGCTTAGCTTGGTTTAGATCACACTCACGAAGCAGGCTTCTTGAATGGGGCTTTTCCTTGACGGTTCATCACTTGAGACGATGGGGATCCGTCCTGGGCCCTACTCTTGAGTTTACTAAGTGGACGGTACTCATCCGGTTGCCCAAGCTGACGGACGAGGATTCTCAAGACTGGGGTGGAAGAGAGCGGGGTGAGAGTCGAACGCCCGTCACGAGCGGGAGAATCAAGAATATTTATTTAGTTTCAAGTTCATATTGTTATTTATTTAGTTGGAAGAGGCAATGAAAGCACCAGAGGAGGCGAAGGCCAGGATTGAACAATTGAATATTCAACTGAATGAGTATAAGGAAGAGTTGTCCACTGCACAAGAGTTGGTAAGAGCGATTTTTTCCAAGTTTGAATAATTGTTTTAAAATCTCTTTTTGCTATTGGTAATTTATAATGCATGTTACTCACACAGAACGAACATTCATAAAATAGTGGTGAAAAGTATACGTCCAAAAGAGTATTAAATGGATGAGAGAGCTCAATTAACTATTTTTACGTTGTCAATTCCTTTCTTACTTAACTTAATTACTATATGTTCAGTTTGACGAAAATTTTCCAAAATACAACAAGAAGACCGAAGCGGATCGTGCAAGGAAGGTGAAGAATTTTGTTTTAAAATGTTGTATTATTTATCATTATTGTGGTACTTATTCGTATGCTGACCGTAGGAATTTAATTTTTGAACTTCCCAACAGTCTTCTTAACAGCTCATTCTAGAGATCTGGGTTTGGGACCGCCACGTAATATGCACATATGCACATGTTAGACTCATGCTATGAACTATTTCGCTGAACTATTTCATTGTAGGCCTTTGAGTTACTAATTATTTCTCACGCTCCATCCGTCTGGAAAGGAATGATGATCCCTAGAACGGCTGTGCAATTTAATTATTTTCAGGCAAAACTCGAGGAGGAGTACTCAGACATTGCTGCGAAGCTTGCTGATGCTGAAGCTAAAGTGAGGATAATATTTTTTCCTTTCTTTTTTTTATGATTGGCTCTGCTGTTGGCGAAATCGGCATATGAGGCCGGTTGCCTAATAATCGATCAATGCATCAAAGGGGCTGGCACAGTGATTTTTCGAAAATGTGTGGAAACAAGTTCTTTGGGGCACTGATCATTGTGGTGAACTTCATTTTGCACCAACTCGATAGGTAGTGCCAGGCTGGATCTGGGCTATCATCACCTTAAAATCACATTTTCATGAATAACGCATGAACCGATAATCGAAATGACTTCATATTCGGAATGGGACAAAATGGAATGCATCCGATACTGGTGCTACAGAATCACACTCTTTGGTGATATGATAAGAAAGATAAAAATTTGATTTCGAATACTAGGCCGAAGGGGAACTCATGCTTGGCATGGTTGGATGCGCCTTATTCTGGGGATCATTTTTCATATGCAGGGTTGGGGTTTATAACTAATCACTTTTTTGCAATCTTCACTTTTGTGTGACTGGTACCGCTCACTTGAGCGAAGAATGGGGAGTGCGAATGATTTTCATTAACAGCGCGTTGTAGATTTCACGATTTCATTCTCATTCCTTACACTTCGCACATGTTTCGCGGTCTCTCTCTGATTAGACTCGCGTAAAAGTGAAGATTGCGAAAAAGTGATTAGTCCACCCACCCCAACCCTGCATATGAAAAATGATCCCCAGAATAAGACGCAACCAACCATGCCAAGCATGTGTTCCCCTTCGGCCTAGTATTCTAAATCAATTTTTTATCTTTCTTATCATATCACCAAAGAGTGTGATTCTGTAGCACCAGTATCAGATACATTCCATTTTGACCTATTCCGAATATGAAGTCATTTCGATTATCGGTTCATGAGTTATTCATGAAAATGTGATTTTAATGTGATGATAGCTCAGGTCCAGCCTGGCACTACCTATCGAGTTGGTGCAAAATGAAGTTCGCCACAATGATCAGTGCCCCAAAGAACCTGTTTCCACACATTTTCGAAAAATCACTGTGCCAGACCTTGTTCGATTCTTAGCCAACCAGCCTCATATGGTTATTTTTAGCTCTCTGATTAGCTAAAAATATGTCATATGAATATCATAGGATTAGTTAAATTTTCATAATCCGATCAAGGAAAGTGAGAGAGAAATATAGCAGTTGGTTTGAGAAACACGGTGAAGATTTTGTTGTATCTTAACATGGAATAATATATACCACCGTGAGTATGGCTCTGGACGACCCCAAAACCATAACGTTTCGAAGAACATTATTTACATTCAATTTTTGCAGGACACGCCATATTAAATGTTAATTTTTAGGTGAAATTAGCCGGATCTTCTCTACACAGTATGCTAGAAGATTATGAGAAGAAGCAAAAGCAGTTAGAGGATTTGGAGACGTCACTCAAGACGAATAAAGAGAAACTGGAGAAAGACAATGTGTTAGTTTTGTCACTTGTTCGTTTCCATTACAATACGATCTCTGTAAGGGCAATGGAGGGATGATGAAAAAGCAATTTACATTGCCTCAAAGTTGTAAAAACGTCTCCACACCCATAAAAGTTTCAAACGCGCTCAAAGTTTTAAAATCTCTCTAGCTCCACACAACCCTTCTGTCTGTGATGTTAGAGCGCGCACCATCACAGGAGAGATGGAGACAAAATCAGAAACGGCGTCGATAATCTCTCAGCTGCAGGGTATTTCGAATTCTGTGTAGAAGTCACGCGTCCATTATGTTAAAACGCGGTTTCCGTAAGAGCGTACGAGGGGATGGCAGAGTAGCTCAAAAATCGTCCCTTGGGTTTCGTTCTTGGTAGTTAGAGTCGCTAGAGACTTCTTAAAAGAGACGGTCACATAACCTCACACGTTATTCTGGTGCACCGCCTCAAGTTGGAATCAAGTCTGGAGGCAACTTGGATATTCTGGTCTCTTCATTTCACATACTGTCTCGTATTGTCTCGTTCTTTTCCAAGTTGATTCCAACTTGAGAATCCGAATTACGGTACTTGATTCTAACTTGGGTAACCGAGCGAGAGAGTTTGAGAAAGAGACAGCACGAGAGAGTATGGGAAATAGAGAGAGTTGGGTCGCCCCCAACTTGTAATCAAGCCTGGAGGCAACTTGGGAACCCCCAAAACGAGCTTGATTCCAACTTGAGGCGGCACACCAGAGTAGGCTAAAGGCTCGTGAGGCTGAGAGCGATCCGAATCCAAATCGCTCTCATCTTCACGAGCCTGATGTTTAAGTGATGTGCATGGCAACGTTAACATATAAGCCCACGGAGGGGACACGCAGTGGAAAACCGCCGGTGAAATTATGATGCGCATGCAAATTTGTGTGCTCGGTCGAGGTTTTTCGAACGTACTACAATACGGCTCACCTCCGGGCTATCATGGGAAAAAGTTCTTTCCAAGCAGTTTTATATAGTTAATTGAAGTCTGCTAACACGTCTATCTAGCTATTTATGTAGTTTCTGCTTCGTTGCATCATTCAAAACAAACCAATTGTACTTACGATGCGAATTTAGGAAAAATACCTCGACCTAAATAATTTCAAGTAGAATGGCACGTGCGCGGTTTTTGATAGCTTTATTTAATATTTTTTTGCGTTTTGTCACTAATTTGCTAATCAGTAATCTTGAAGCTATCGAAATATAAGCAAGAAAAATTGAATAAGCCAGAAACGTGAAAAAACGGTCGCAAAGCGGTTACGCGTCGCGGTTTTTTGGTAAAAATGTTCACCGTCGCCTGTCCCCTCCGTGAGCCGGCATAGAAAATGGAAACGCTTCAACGCATATTGCCGGCATGTGAGAAACTTTTGTGGATCGCTCGAGGCCTCACGAGACTTTTGCAAGGGAGGATGCAAGCTTGCAATTCAAGTGATACAATTTGTAATATACAAATTTAACCTTAACACACAACTGTCTGGTGTGCCGCCTCAAGTTGGAATCAAGCCTGGAGGCAACTTGGGGGACCTGGTCTCTTCATTCCACATTCTATCTCGCATTCTCTCGCTACTTCCCAAGTTGATTCCAACTTGAGAACCCGAACTACTGTACTTGATTCCAACTTGGGTAACAGAGCGAGAGAGTTAAAGAAAAAGACAGAACGAGAGAGTACGGGAAATGGAGAGAGTTGGGTCGCCCCAAGTTGGAATCAAGCCTGGGGGCAACTTGGGATCCCTCAAAACGAGCTTGATTCCAACTTGAGGTGGCACACCAGAGCTCGGCGTGGAACGTAGTACTAGTGTGGATGTTTTTTCAAACGGGGTTGCAGCACTGTTTTTGGTCGCGCCTTATAGGCTTGACTAACTCATTTCGATTGTCACATTCCGCCTGAACTGCTATCAGAGTCAGGAAAGACGGTGCGAGGTTTTCAAGTTATTACAGAACTAGGAAAGTTGTATTTATTTTTTTTAGTGCTCGGACGGCATTGCGGAGCGATATTGCTTCGATTAAAGAATTGACGAAAGACGCACGTATTGAGATGGATGACATCACTGGAAGGAATGTGCAAATCAAAAAAAGGGTATGACATAAATATGAAGCAGTTTGCGTAAGTTCAAGCAAATTCCTAGTGGGGTCTGGAACAGGTAAAAAGTTGATAGATGCCAAAGAGTGACTCAAGGGTTATTTTCGACCTCTCCTCCCCTATGCGATGTGCATCTGACGGATTCTGACCTTTTAAATTTTTTATATGTCGGCCTGTTTCTTGATTCTGGGTGTTTTTTTTCGCCGGAATGCGGTCAAAATTGCCCGAAAAATTGCAAAATCTCTATCGACTGCAAGTAACATCTTGTTTAAAGAAACGTTTGTGAAAGCACAGAAATTACGATTTCGACCGAGTTTCTTTGGATGAGAATAGCCGTTGACAGTTGAAAGAGGGTGAATACCCACGTCCCCCCACGTAGGTGACATCTTACTCGTTTCTTGAATTGAAAATGCCGCATATTCGATGCTCTTTTTTTCTGTGCATATGAAATTTAAAATATAAGTTATTTTCATTCGATATGGTACGAAATTTTGACCGGGGATGATCGGGCCACTTTGACCGATTTCCTGCGAAAAAAGAAACAAGAAACAAGAAAAAACTGAAATTAGGGGAGTGAGGGGGGGGGGGGGGCTCAGCATTTTACTTGTTCCATTCTCTTGCTGAACCTTACTCAAATGGCCTCATATGTTTTTTTTTCTGTAGCATGTGCTCATTTTCTCGAAGTATTCTCTACCTGTTTCATTCCCATTCCGATTATGGGAATCTGTGCATATAAATTTTCAGTTGGACGAGTTAGCTCCAATGTTCAGTGAGAAGCAACAGGAGGCACAAGCAAAACGAAACAATTCAAGGTATGGGTTGTTGTGGCTTTTCATTGTTATAATTATCCCGTGTTGAAGGATCACAGACTACTTCGAGAGCTCTGTCAAGAAAGGACTCATGAAAGGATACATTGGTCGAGTGGTATGTGATGATAGCCATAACCATGAGAAAGGGTAGAGGAGGGCTTCCATGCCGAAACCGAAACCGTAGCGGGAACCCTTGGTACCACAAGGGAAAAAGCAACTGGTAAAAGGCAACGAACTTGGCTCCAACGTTAGACACTGATTTGAAACTTCATGTGCCTTCCTATACGATTAGTAGCTACCGAATTGTTTCAGGTTTCAAATGTGCTTTCTAATTTAATGCACAAACGCTCCCCGTTGATTTTCAAAAAAATGTGACCTATACCATTCGATTGTTCCAGAATTTAGCAATCTAATGAGCTATAAGCCTAAGCTATATCCCGAGTTTCAAGCAAGCTATTTTGCCTTTTGTCTATTTTGTCGTAATCATAACCCCATGAACAATTATTAGTATTCCATCAATTGCTTCTGTTATTTCACTTTCATTTTGTAGGGTGACCTAGGATCGATCGACCCGAAGTACGATCGAGCGATTTCGAACAACTTTGGCGGCTCGCTTGACCTCTATCTAGTCGAAGATAGCAGAACGGTTGCTGAGGGAATCGAATTGCTTAAGAAGGTATCTTTTCACTTTTCACTCCTATTGGTTATTTCAGCTATGCCTATCCAACTTGGGCCGTGGCCGATTTTGTAGGGGGGGGCACGTTTGTGGGGAAAAAATGTTTGTTTTTTTGCCTGTGATAACAAAAACGGACGCGATTCGGTTACTGTATGAGCTACCGTAACCCAGCATGGATCGGGCTTAAGTTAGAATCAAGGAGTTTACCAAGTTTCCCCAAGGTCTGGTCAACTTGGAAAGCTGCTTGATTCCAGCACCAGAATTCCCTGTGGAAGGTGAGAAAGCGGGTTGATGAGAGAAAACATTTGTCTGGGAATAGATCAGATTCGGCACTTCTAAATTCTCTATAACTGCGCTCTTTGGATTCTCGAGGGTGCTGATGACGATGGTCATGCTCTTTTCTCTTTCGGTCACCGTTGGTTCAGAAAACGTCAAATCAAAATCAGTTATTTCTCGGTTCTTGAATCAGATTAAATTCAAGTTCCCCCTGGACACCTACAAATAGTGAAGTTCCTTTGCTCCCTCTTAATTCCTCTCATTCCTCACCGATCGCCTCGTTCGCGTGGCGAGAAATGAATTATTTCACTCATTTCACCCCGCGCGGACGAGGCGATCGGTGTGGAATGAAAGGAAATAAGAGGGAATGAAAGGAAATAACCGTTTACGTTTATGGCTGTAAAACTGGACGACAACATCCGTTTGACTTGAAATTTTGACACGCTTTAGACTACACCATGACACGTAACATATCAAAAATTTAGCGAGGTGTTCGGCTTAGTTTTCGAGAACCATGAGCTCAAAGTATCATGAAAAAAATGAAACTCAAAATTTGCAAAAACAAACAACTGGAACGTGTTCAGCATGTCAAATCAGGCATTGAGCCAAATTTTCATCAAGATCGGACGACTTTCCGCTGAGTGGCAGCCAGGATCGTGAAAATGTAGTCAAACGTTGATGGCATGTAATTATGCAAATGAGGATGACTCACACATAACATTTTCAGAAATCGATGTAGGCTACCTAGGCCTATCATAATCTGCAGGAAACCCATAGTGGCACTTTTTGCTGTACCGGAATTCTCTGGGAATGTGCGATTCTTACGCGAACGCACTGTTATATCTGTGCCTAGTGGAGCAACCTTGATATTTCGGTTTCAGTATATATTAGGGATGCCGGATCAAATCCAATTTCCAAGGCCTTTGGTACTTATCGCAAACTGAACAAAGCTTTGGTCTGAAAACCAAAGCTTTGGTTTTCGCGAACATAACTCCAAAGATGAAACAATTGACTTCGGGCTTGGCATGTTTTTATAACTTCCATTTAACTTTTTGATGATTCTTTTGTATATCTGGAGAAGTATCTGATCCATTGGCAAAGATTTTACTGAAAAAAAACCAAAAAAACCCCTTGGAAAAAAACCAAAGCTTTGGTTTCTCTCTCGCTCCAAACCAAAGCTTTGATTAGATGAGGCAACAAACCAAGGGAATTGGAACTTGGTCCGGCATCCCTAGTATATATGTATCATCATACTTTTAAAAGCGGTGTACCGAGTCGTTTAATATGCTGGGAACGAAGATATAAAATGCTTGGGTTCAAACTTGATTTTTCTTAATCAGGTGTTGAAGTTAACTTTAAGCCACGATGGCTCCCGGGGTGGAAATTAATGGGATAGGGTATATGAAAGGATAGGCGCCTATTTCGAGCCTTTTCGCTGCACTAATTGCACCAACTTGAAGCCATCTGACGCTTGATGGTCTGAGATTACATATTTCACAGAGATCAGCATAAAATTACACCCCCTTCCTTTGCTCGATTGTTAGGCAAACGGCCTATTATGCTTTTGTTTTTTTTGATTTATTTATTCGTTGTTCGATTTATGTGAGGCCGTTTGCGTAAGACTCAACAAATGTCCAACGGGGTCTGGAACAGGTAAAACGTTGAGAGGCTCCGAAAAGTGGCTCCAGGGGTTATTTTGGACCCTCTACGCGATGAGCCACTTAATTTCGTCATATGTCCCCTTTTCGCTCCGGGGGCTTACCCACCCCCCCTCATTTTGGTCATGTGGGTGTTTTTTCCGAGTTTGATTGCCGAAGAGTGGTCAAAATGGCCCGAAATCGTATGCACCCGACAAGAATTTCGAGCTCTATCGATTGAAAAAAAAATTTCGAAATTTTTTGTACGGCCAAAAAATAAATTTTTTTAATCTTTCGTTGGGGCGACTAATGCTTATATGCAGCATCTTCTCAGGATCTTTTTTTCTATATAGGGTCAAGGGGTTGACCCTACAAGTTGGGGTCCCATCGAATTTAAGATTTTGACGGAAAATGAAACTTTCTTAATGCCCTCGTGATCAAACTTGCCCACAGCTGATCAAACTTGCCCTTTTCGTGTGACTCATTTTAACGACTTTTTCAGCACCTGTAACTTTCCATGGAGAGGTTTTTTTTGGGCATAAGGTGTGAACAAAAGTTGTTCAGATCGATCAGCTCTACAAAATGAGCACCATAACGAGGGCATTAAGAAAGTTTCATTTTCCGTCAAAATCTTAAATTCGATGGGAAACCCCAACTTTCTGTATAGGGTCAAGGGGTTCAACTTGTAGGGTGACCCTATACAGAAAAAAGATCCTGAGAAGGTGCTCTATCAAACGACTATAACTTTAAACTTTTACTTAACTTTAACTTTTTTTCCCTAAATAATAGCGTCAAGAGATCACTATCGGGCGCCCAGAGTTGGGGACAATGATGCACTAGGGAACGTCACCCATAGGATGGGGAATCGAAATGGGAAAGAAAATTCGTGTACACAACGAGAAAATTTCGAGATAATTTGCATAATGTATGCACAAAAACAGTTTTTTTGGAATTTACGCATGAAAGATGGCGTTTTTCCATGTGATCACTGTAAAGTAAATTGAAGGCAATGACAATACGAATCGATTGGAATAAGTTAGAACCCGGTAGGTCAAAAACGAAGCGAGATGCAGCCTTTTGAAGGTCAACAAGCCACGTAGATATGCAAATTTCGAGAAACAAAGTGAATGACCGTTCTCTTTGGTCTCATTACACCTAGGCGAAGTATGTTTGACCGATTCGAAGGCAAAATATGTTTTACTGTCGTACATGTTCCTACGTTTTTACAAGAGACCCGTGTTATATTCATTGTATTGGGTTGATTCATAAGTCTTGCGCGTTTTTCCTTAAAGTGGCTGCCAAACTCATCAATGAAGAGTGGCCTTCATATGCATAGGGCTATTTTGAAGTTCCTTCGTTGCACTTTCTACCCACACTGTGGTTCAATCGTGGCAGCAAATTCGAAGATACTGGAAGTTGTCAAAGTTAGCCTTGCCACGATGATCCGAAATGCCATATTTGGGACTGCCTTGCTAAAACGACTGATCTGATCGAGTCGCTCAAGCGCTTATTTTGAAGACCAACCTTAGTGGAATGTGTGCTATGAAAGGTAGAGCACAGCTAGACATGGCGCTTTCTTTAGATAATTTTATTTGGAACCACTCAATTATCAAAAAATTGAAAAAAGTCATTAAAAATTTTGCCCTCGGGATTTTTCAAATTTTGAAGTTTGAAATAGAGACCAGTTTGATTTCTTCAGTGTTTATTATGAAGCCTAAGATACCGCATTCATCGCCGCTAAACAAAATCCGATTACTCTTTCCTGTGAGTTATAGCGGTATTTCATTTGGACTCTTCTTTTTTCTACTACTCTTCAGACATTGCTAAATAACTAGTTGCATTGAAATCAGAGAGACATAAATTCAAGTGGAATGAAAAGGTAATGATACTAGGTATCGGTAGGTATGGTTATGCCTTTGTGAAAAAAATTGCCTGAGGACAGCAAGCCATTGGAAATTTTTTTATTATTTTATAAATTTCAATCATCTATTTTTTTCATTATATCTCGTGTAGGCATTTGAGTGGAAACGGCCAAAACACATCATTATTCTTTATTCACCAGCTCTTTAGGATTCAGGAATGACATGTAGGGACAACAGGTGGTATTATGGGCTCGGGCGAGCTTTTGGGTGGATTTGTGTGGCAGTTACGTGTTACAATTTCACGTGTGAGGTGGTTATTACAGAAGAGGGGGTGTTTCGAATGAATTTACGATACGGAATACGGGGCATGGTTACTACGGGATGGGGAAGGGCGTTCCAGAGCGTTAGCGAGCGTGAGGCACAAGATGAAATAGAAACTGGCATAATATACGGAAGTGCCAGGCGCAAGCTATGTGAGGAACGAAGACCACGAGAAAGAGGAGAGATCGAGTAGAGATTAGAAGTGTCCAGATGTACAAGACTATGCACAGAGTCGTACATGAAGTACATGTCGCTCAATCCTCGGCGATACTCGAGAGTCTCGAGCTTGAAACGCTCTAGTCGCTCAGGATAAGGAAGGTAAGATAAATGGGAGCGCCAAGACACTCTTCTCGTAAACTCTCTCTGGACTCACTCCAACTTATTCACTAAACCAATAGCTGTGGGGTTCCAGATAATAGTGGACGATTCAAGCAATGGACGGATGTAAATTTTGTAAGATTTCAAGAGAACATCAGGAGAAGTTGTAAGGAAGGAGCGTAGCATTAGGTTACACATTGATCTTGCTTTACGCGTTATTTGATCAATATGATGCGCAAAGTGAAAGTTTTCGGTGAAGAATACACCGAGGTCGCGAACTTCACTTTTAGGCGAAATAATACAACCATTAAGTACGTATTGTGATCTGGTTTTAAGACGACCAAGATGCAATACTGCGCATTTAGGAGCACTAATAGTCATATTCCATTGACGCGTACATTCTAAAGAGGATGTTACCTTGTACTTCATGATTTCGTAGGGCTGGATAGACTGCAGCATGAAGCGAGAAACAGCGCATCAAAGTTGATGGTCAAAAACGCGCAAGACTTATGAATCAACCTAATATTTCCCTCTCGCTCGCGCTATTCATTTGTTTCATTCCATTCCGTGCATTCTGGAACGTGCACAGCGTGCCAGAGACGATTTTTCGCGTCCGAGCGCAATTCTCATTGCTCTCATCCTCACTCGAAATGAGCGGTGGGGAATGCGAAGAGAATACAAGTATTACTTGAGAAACATATCATATTACTCAATAATTAATTTAAAAAATGCAAAGATGACATGATGGAGCTTTATAGTCATCATTAAAGGTACGCTTCAGTGAATTCTGCGCTATTTCGATATTTTTAATAGTGACTTCCCGTACTTTTTAATATTGACCCTTTATCTGTTGCACTACTTAGAACTGTATGAAGGAAACCCCCACACATGCATTATTTTTATGATCCACGTTACTAATGCAAGGATCGTGTCAAGATAGATAATTAATATTGTTTCTTTGTTTTGAGTAAATTATGGAATCATCATAATCTTACATGTTTCCTTAATTTTCCAAATATGGTCAACAAAATTTCAATTCTATCTTGACAAGATCCTCGCATTAGTAATGTGGATCAAATAAATAATGCATATGTGGGGGTTTACTTCATACAGTTCTAAGTAGTGCAACAGATAAAGGGCAAACATGAAAAAGAATGGGAAGTAACTTTCAAAAATGTCGAAAATGCCCAGAATTCACAGTAGCGTACCGTTGATGCTCCCATTAAAGGCCCATCATGTTACTTTTACGGATTTTTAATTAATCTTTGAATAACCTGATATGTTTCTTAGGTAATACTTGTATTCTCAGCGCATTCCTCACCGCTCATTTCGTGCGGAAATGAGAGCAATGAGAATTGCGCTCGGGCGCGCAGAACAAAGGAAATCGTCTTCTCTGACGCGCTGTGACGTGCTGCGTGGGTTCAAATGATTTCAAATCATCGCGATTCTTCCAAGGTGGCAAACATAGCTTCTCCACCAACGTATATTTCTCGTTAGCTTCTCATTCGAAAGAGCTCTTTCGGCTTTACAACATTTTTCTATAAGAACAGGTACTTACCTAGAATTTTTGAGTTATGCCTCCTTGAATGTAGCACTGCATAGAAACACTTTTTCTGACTTCTAGTTTGTTCTAGGGTTGGCAATACGATTGCGGGATTGCGGGCCCGCATTGAATGAGAAGGATGAGGGGAGGGATTGCGGGCCCGCAATGCCCGCATAGACCCGCAATGAGAGAAGGGATGACAGAGCACGGCGAGAGAGTGTGTGAAATTGAGCATGCGGGCTGATGCGAGAATTGCAGGCCCGCAATCCCTTCCCCTCCTCTCTATCACTCATTGCGGACCCGCATTGTGACCTCTCTCTCTATTGCGGGCCCGCAATGCTCGTATTGCCAACCCTAGTTTGTTCAGATCGATAGAGCTCGGAAAAAGAGAGGGGGTCATACTTGGAGCATTTTCCCTCAGAAACGCACCAGAGGCGAGATATTCGCGTTCAAAGCTGGAACTCCAGGAAACCGACCTGGCGTAGGGAGCTCCAGAATGATGTTGGGACAATGGGACTTTAGGGGCTGCTAGGCCTAGAGGTGCCCAAAACTGGTCCTAACTCATTCCACCTTTTTTGCTCTATTCCCAAGAATTGTCATTCTAGCTCGATTCTTTCGTGACAAGCGTGATATCGCACCCTCCTCTATTCATAGTTGTATCTCTTTTTTTAGATCAAACTTCGATCGTATTTTCTGTCTCTTGATCGTCAGCAGCATTCGTGGCAACAGATCAGAAAAATTGAAGCAGAGAAACCGTACGTTTATTAACCTAATTGAATGAACGCAGAGAGTCGAATGATTGAAAGCTTGTTTTTCATTATAAGAAAAACGTAACCTCTTGTGGAAAACCTCATATGGTCACATTTGATTACCTCATATGGTCACATTTGATTTTTGCTTTCAACGCAGGAAATTTCCTTTTTCACATACACTTTTTGACCGCTTATACACTCTAGGTAACGTGACCAGAAACTTTGTTTTCGAAATTCTCCGTTTTGTGTTCATAGGAGAGGAGAGTGGTCGCAGCAACCTGAAATTTTTTTTTCTTAGTAGTTCTTGGACTGTTATCTCTATGCGCAAAAAGTTTGATGAGCCTGAGAAAATCCACCAAAGAATTATGAATTTTCGAAAAACTATTGCTTAATTGCATCATCACTATGTTTATAACGCTACATTTGCCTACATCCGAAATATAAGCGTTTATATATATATTGTATAAAGTATAATGTATATGTCAGCGGACCGGCCCCTCGACTCTTCAATCTAATCCAATGCGAAGAAAAGTACAAACCGGCTTTCTTCTATGCAGTGAAATGGGCCTATGTTGTCGATACAATCGACGACGCACACGCGCTATACAGAAAGGTACAGTATGGAACGATTATAGTGATTTTAACCACAGATATTGTTGGCTGACATTATCTCCTGCATCACTTAAATTGTATGCAACGATCGAGCAATAAAATGATTATCGATTTCTAATGTATTTCAGTTACTGGCCGGGGGCAGACGTGAGACAATTGTTACCATGGATGGTAATCAGATCACTGCGAAAGGAGCCTTCATCGGTGGAGGGCAAGTCAGAGAGTGAGTTGAAGAGACAATATTCGCTCTTTTTACTTAGCTAATATTTTAATTATTGTTTTTTTTTTCAAGGAAGATCAATCAGCTCACACCGGCTCAAATCGCTGTGTATTTTTAAAAAAATCTAATTTATTGTGTGTTATTCAATGTAGGTGCCCATAGATGCTAATGCTATACTTTTTCTCCTTTCGGTTTGCCCTTCTAATTATTTTTAAAATATTGCCATTTATCTAGAAATCAGATTCAATTTTGCGGTATCATTCTTGTATGACATGTTCATGCACGCGCATGTTAATGCAGCGTAGATTTGCCACCGTCGTTGTTCGCATCCCTTGAAACTCGAAATGTCGTTGTGTTTTTAGGGGCAAGATGGGTACGGCCAAAGTGGTTCGACGGAATTCTTCAATCATTGACGACGAAGCGCAAGCACTAAAGGTCGAAGAAGCAAAAGCGGAGAAGAGCGTACGTTCTTATCTCTTCTTTAGTACTAACGTAAATATTTCAGAAGTTAGATATTGAACACCAAGCAAATTCGAAGCGATATCGGGATCTGGAATGCAAGGTATTTGTTGGAGTTCCTGTAGATCGACTAGAGCGCCCGATTGCCTGCGACATAATGTTAGCCTCAGATTTTTATGATTTTTTTCATACATGTCCAGTGCTGGGCACCACTGCAGAAGCCCAGATTGGGGGCGGGGCCTAAATGCGCGCGCGCTTCTCACCCGTTGGGCGCGCGGCAACGAGAGACTCCGCCCCCTTAAATATCGCTATTGTTCCTATATCTCCCTGCTTGAAAATATTTTTTTTTTCGTGTTTCTGTGCTAGTCTTGAAAGCAAACGTCAATATTTCAATTGAGATACTATCGAAGGCACATTTGTGGCCAGAATGGTTCTCAAATGACACACGGTTATGATCTTGAAGATAAAGGGGGCTTCGGTTGGCAACATAGGTCACCACGCCGCCGGCGACCCCCATGACCCCGGGTTCATGGTGGGGAAGGTCCCGCCAAGGGGGTTCATAAAAAATCGATCAAAAGTACCGTATACCGAAGTGTGTTACAGTAACCAGTAATGTTACAGTAATCCGAAATACCGTAACCCGGGAATCGCGAACTGACTTTTTTTTCAAAGTGTGAGATATGCATTTGATATTTGGTCAGTTGTGTCTACCGTACCCAGGCATGTTACAGTAATCCGGGAATCGCGAACTGATTTTATTTACAAAATGTGTTTTAAAATTCGGTTCCTTTTTCAATCGAGGGTAACTCGACGAGGATAATTTAATTATATATTTTACAACCCAAAACCATGGCCGAGTGGTTATGGCGCCGGTCTTGGAATACGAATATCGGTGGTTCGGTACCCGACGGTGCCCAAACCTTTTGCCTTGCTTTGGCAATTTCATGGAAGATACTTCAGAGAGTACTGTATGCACATACCGTAACCCAGGTGCGGTGGGTCAACCTCGGTTCGGTGGGACATGTTTTCAACTTCTGACGAAAACAAGCGATGCAGAGCTCAAGGCGACCTTCCTCGTACTCATAGAATGGTTACTGTGCATTTGCGAAGCTTTTGAGACATTAATACAAAAGTGTGTCCCACCGAACCGACGTTGCCCCACCGCACCTGGGTTACGGTATGTGCATACAGTACCCTCTGAAGTACCTTCCATGCAAATCTCAAAGCAAGGCAAAAGGTTTGGGCACCGTCG
>LS506681.1:279303-290728 GCA_900490845.1 Pristionchus japonicus
GGGGTACCATGAGGGAGGAAGGATGAGGGAAGAGGGAGGGGAGGGGAGAGGTAGATCAAGGGCCAAGTTGTTGACCAATGAGGTCAAGTTCAAGTTTCGAGATCAAAAGATGTCAAGATCAAAAGATCAAAAAAATGGCCCCCCATCAGGGGGGTGCCCAAACGCCGTTTGATCGGAAGGTGAGGGAGCACCAACGCTACTCATAGGGGTGAATCGGCAGGATTGAGTGGGTGTTCGATCCTCGTGGCAAGCCACTGAGACGACCGGCCAGGGATAGCACGGCCACCACACTCAATCGCCTCAATGCGAGAGGATGGGGTCATTACTTCCCACTTACTCCCTATGGTCGTCCGCTGGAAACGGCGTCAGCGGTTGGAGTCGCCCCATCCATCCAGAAGAGACACTGGCCGACGACTGCAATTAGTTTAATTAATAGGGATTAATTAATTAATTGCAGTCGTCGGCCAGTTTCCCTTCCCGACGAATGAGGCAACTACAAAACGCCATTTCTAGCGGACGACCATAGGGAGTAGGTACAAAGTAATGACCCCATCCTCTCATTGAGGCGGTTGAGTGTGGTGGCCGTGCTACCCCAGGCCGGTCGATCTTGGCTCGTTCCGATCGAAAACCCACTAAACCCTGCCGATTCACCCCCTATGAGTAGCGTTGGTGCTCCCTCACCTTGCCATCAAACGGCGCACGGGCACCTCTCTAATGGGGATATTACTCAAATTTTGATTTTTTGAACGAAAAAGCGGCGAGGCTTGGCACAAAGCTTCCGAAGGCGGCAAAATATCGATAATTTGTCCCCACTAATTCACAAATTATCAATTAGCAAAAAGTGCCCCATTAATGTAAGACCGTCCACCCTAGTTCCGTCCTCCTTTTCCCCAGCCCTCCTCACCTTCCCTCGATCCTCCTCGGCCGCTCGCCTCGCGACGCGTCGCGTCGTCGCCGCAGCTCCCGAGCGAGCTTCTGACGACGGTGTCTGCAAATTATTCAATCAGTAATCAGATAATTAATAACAAGGAATCACTCTGAAACAAGTAATTGAATGCGAATTGCGTTGAAAAACGCATTCGAAAGGGAAAGAAACAAGCGTTACGCACAAGAGCCCAGACCGTACAGCATTAAAACCGCAGGAAGAAGCGCGAAATCCAAGTTCAAAAACAGGAGGCAAGTATTGAAGCAGGAGAGAGCCAAGGCCAGATATCTCGACGATTTCATAACGGTCAAATATATCAGGAAGGAACCGGGAGCATCACAATTCGAAAACGGCGGTACAAAAATCCACTTTTCTCGCTGCATACTATATGAATAGTTCACGCTCAATGGCCAGTTCGTTTTTGCCCCTTCGGGCTTGCAAAAATTGCATACGGCACCCGTATTTCAGGGGCCATAGCGGGCAATTGGGAAAAGTTTTCAACCAGCAATAAACGCACCTCGGCTAAGCCTCATTGGTCACGTTATCGCCTCTGCGCAAAGCTGACGTGAGAGAGCAACGGAAAGAGTGTGTAGAGAGAGTGCGTGCTAGACGCGCCGAGTAGTAGATGGGCGAGGGGCGCTGTCCCTTTGCGATAGCGATCAGGATTGGAGCAACTAAAACTGACTTGAGCTACCAGCAAAGATTAGCGATCAAACTACAAGGTCAACCCGTTTGGACCCCAAGGAAACAGCCCGACTAGAGTTCATTTAGACATAGAAAGTATGCAAAAGCGATTATCAAGTGGCGCCAAAACCCTTCCAAAGCTCGCCGTTTCCCATTACCTCGATGCGACGCCGTCGTGGCGTCCCAAGCTGCCGTCCACGTCTCGCGAGGAGCCATCTGACGGCGTTGACTGCAAAAATAGACAATACATTACTACGAAGTGAAGAGAGAGCAGGCAACACCGAGAAACGAGTCCATGAAGTCACGGTGGAAGCCACAAAGCGATAGTAGGAGATACGGGAAAGGCAAGCAGTGGGAAGGGAAGAGGGGGAGATAAAAAAAAGAAGGAGATGAAGGAAGAGAGGAAGACCGTGCTCGTAGACTGACTTCACGCTCACAAGCAAAGGGGGAACGAATTAACGACGACGGGAAGGGTGAATCACTGCGCATCAAACAGATAAACGACCTAGCATTGACAGACAAAATGGGCAATGAACGGCCACCCGACAACGCTTCAGCAACCAAAACAAACGGACAAGCTAGCAAAAGGCAATGATGACGACTAGGAAGCAGGAGAGAAGTTAATACTTTCACAGAGAGCACTAAAGGGGCGCGAGGAACTGCGATTCAGCAGGCTAAACAGGCAACAATACAGGGCGAGAAGCGCGCGTGATAGCAACGACGGTTTTGGTGCGCTACACTTTCGAAACACAGCTCAATGACTTCCAAACAGCATTGATTACATCACCCGGCAAGAGAAATTCACAAACATCCGATTCGCCATGGCTTCGGTAACACAATAAGAGGCAGAATTAGTCCTACACGCGCGGCTCTTGGTTTAGCAGGCCTGTGAAACAGCAATAGCGAAGAATGGAACAGTGAGGGAAACGGCGGGCGGCTGTCGCAGCAACGAAAAGGCGCGGGAGAAGCAAAGAGGAAAGAAAAGGGACAGGCAGCTCGGAAGGAGGAGGAGATTGATTGACTGCGGGAGCTCTTCCTCCCTCCTCCTCCGCTCGCGCGCGCTTTCTACAAGGAAGCCTACAAGGAAACCAACAAGGAAGGGTAGATCAAAGCGCTCCTCCTGCTGATCAGACTGGATCAGAGGCGAGAGGAGCGAGGAAGAAGGCATTGATCTACTCGCGATCAAACGATCAACTAGCCGCACGACGCTGTTTCCCGGTACCGGTTCATGAACAGCTATTTTCCGCTTCCCTTTAATTTCATCGCATCCAGGTACGCCCTATGCGATCGTGACACTCACAACTTCAAACACCACATTCAATAATGATTTATACAGTCACACAATCATGAGCCTCCGTGAAAAGCACGGCGGAACTCAGAGATCATTATGTATTTCAAGCAATAACATGAATAAGATAAGCAACATAGCATATAAAATCGGGCGGAACAACATGAACACCCGGTGAATGGGGAAGCGACAACGGTAGATTAACACATATAAAACATATATAGTAGAATAGGCTAAATCAAAATATGAGATAATAAGTAAAATAAAACATATTACAGTTTCAAATGATGCATATTTTGAATTGGACAAAAGCAGTGAAGCAGAATAGAAGGGGGGGGGGGGGGGGAGATCGGTTGATTGTGGGTAACAATAATCGTTGCATATTTGCCTCAAAATTTACCGTAAATAAAAGTTGTAAACCAAATAGCCATTACAACTTGATGCTTCTCTTCCATTGTCATTATGCCGTTTATTGGAGAGAGATTTCATGGCACTTGTTATCTGAGAGATGACAGAAGGATGGATACGATACGTCTACAGTACAACTCGATACAATACGGCTAAAATTGGTGGGGGTGGGGATTCGAATAAACAACAATAACCAATAAAAAGTGTAATAGGAACTTATTGAAAAAAGGTGTTGATAAAAATTCCTCTGTATGATGAATGAGATCAAAACCGCTCGACTAGGAAATTGATTGAGATGGTTTGATTATAATGAGTAAGTGTATAGGGCGTGTCGCGCACTACTCTTGCACCGCTACTGGCCAGAAAGAGAGGACTGATTAGGGGTAGATGGCGTGGTGCTCGGACCCGAGGGCGTGCTTTCGTATACCGGCATCTTCTCTGGCACAGCGCAATCGGGTCCAGCCATCTCAGTCTTCGGTACCACATCCACTGCTGACGGCAAGTATGCATCTGCAATATCTTAATGGGCTAAGTTAATTTACAGATGATTACCTTGATATCCTTGTTCTCTCTGCTCCTTCGCTGCAGTAGCCTCCGCAAGCTCTCTCTCGAACATCTCATCCGCTGTCTCTCCATGCTCATTGTACAGCGGTGACATACATGCACCCGCTGGCACTTGCATCGTGTTCACCTGGAGATAAAAAAATAAATTAGCATCCATGACATGTTTAGCAAATTAGTAGGTCATAGGCTACAATCTCCGATGGGAACTGGTTTCTGGATTTCTAGATTCTGGATTTCTAGATAGTTTCTGGATTTCTAGATTTCTAAGAGATCTCGCATCAATCTCTTCAATTCCTCGAAAGGTGGAATCGCGCCTTTTTCGAATTGGTATTCTCATTCTCACTATTCTTTCGCAAGGGAGAATGCAGGTTTGCAATTCAAGTGAAATGTATGATCACCCTAACGCACACCCCGGCGTACATATGCAAAACTACCTTTCAATAGATTCAGGAGAATCGATCGACACCTTTAGTGCTTCCTTGAAGTAGTAGTTTAAAAAAGATAACATACAAAACTTCTTTCTTGAGACCACCCGAGAGAACCCACAAACAAATTTCACCGATAGGACACATTTTTTTCCTAGTCGACGGTACTCCTTCATTCTTACTGGAAATCCGAAATAGTAAGTTATTATTAAAGCCTGGGTGTAAGTGCGAAGGTGTGTGGGGGGAGGGCAGTGTAGACATATGTGTTGCGAGTAAGCATGAACAAGAACAATAACAGGTAATGTTCTCACTCTCTCACGCTATCATTACCTCGCGCTGTGCACCTTCGTGTGCATACGTGGCATGTATACGTGGACAGATGAGACCATTCTAGTAAAAAGCACACCATCACAACAACGGACATCATTGGCCAGCTGGTCATCCGAAGCTTGTCCCATCATCTCGAAAATATCCGCTTGTATCGTCTTAGAGTAGTCTGGACGAAGTGGCTGAAAGTTTGCGCATTTCGTGCAAAAGCTGTTAGTGCATTTTATAGAATCAATTCTACGGGCACAGTGCACACGCACGCACACAGACACACATAGTCTGCAAGACTTCACTCAGTTCATACAGTGCATTTTTCGAGTGCACAATGAGAATATGTTTAGCCACTGGGTATATTTTTGGAAGTGGAACGCGACATTTGTAGAGATCATGTTGGATGCTTACCGCAGAGTAACACCACTTCTCGTACCAGAACTGCGACATGTCGCAGAACTCGAATAGCTTCGCGACTTGGAAGTCTTGACAGTGTCGGTCGCAGATTACCTGTCAAACGAATGAGTTATCGATTGAGTGACAACTGGAAGCTGACGCACCTCGACCTCAGCAAGGAGGTGAACGACCTCGCCGAAACGCACTGGCGGTTCATCCTGCAAACATAAACTGATAGAAGCATATGGATTGTTGGTCGAATGCAAATGTTGCGTTTTTTTTGGTTTTGGGCGTTTTTTTGACACATTCAATATGCACTACCTGTCCGATGGCATCGTAGTGTTGGAATAGCATTCTGATAGCCGATTCCCTCTGGAGACTCATCAGATCCTTCGTCTCCGGACGAACGTGCATGTTGTCTACAATAAATATACTCTCGTTTCTCCAGATTAGCAGGAAGCCAGTGCCCTCACCAGTAAGCCAGTTCTGGCAAGGGCAAATCAGTGATTGGGGGAGAACGTAATTGTTGTGAAATATTGGTTGATAAGTATGGGTTTCCCCATACAATAAGACCAAGACACACTCATAGGTGTCCACGCCGGCGGCGACCCGTTTTCCACATAAGGGCGCCCTTAATTTAGGTGACAATCAGACCATAGTAGTCCAGCAGAGGCGGCGAGCGACCTTTTTGCGCAGTGACCCGCCCGTGCGTCACAGCGCAAAAAGGGCACTCGCCGGCGGCGTGGACAGATATGTTTCAGCCCCTGAGCCACGTTTTGGGGTAAAATCGTATCTCCTTATGGTATACCTTTTCTGCTAGTTTCATATAAAGCCATGCATTGTATTCGATTGTACCATAAGTCTTGCTCATTTTTGGAAGCAACTTTGAAGCGCTGTTTCTCGCTTCATGATTCAGACTACCCAGCCCCTTGAAATCATATAGTACAAGGTCATCTCATCTTGGGTATGTTACGTGTTGGCCGCTTCTACTCGAGATATAAATATATACAATGAAATGGGTAAAATTTGAAATTTTTTTTTTTTTCAATGACTTGCTCTCCTTAGATGATTTTTCCACATTGGCTTTACCATGATACATAGTGATATTCGCTCCACTTGAAACAGTGGCCCTCCGACTTCATTGTAATTAGTTGTTCAGAAATTTTTAAAGACATCTCGAAATAAAAAGTCAAAATAAAAATTTGCAACATTGGAAATGTACGAGTGTCTGGGTGTCCTTGTTAGGGGCGCTGCATGCCTAATGCGGTGTTGAAATCTCGGAAAAGTCGTTGGAAAAGTTGAAAGCAGTGTTAATTTTTCGATGGAAAAGTTGATGGAAAATGGAAAAGTAGATTTGAATTCCCGCCTCCCAGCGAACCTATCGACTTAAAAATGGATGATGTGAATATGATGAGATGACAAGTGTCTCGATCAATTTTGGAGTGAATTGGTCATCGGAGAACTGAGATAACGGAAAGGCGGGAATTCAAATCTCGCAACTTTTCCAACAACTTTTCCATCGAAAAATTAACACAATTTTCAACTTTACAAACAACTTTTCCGAGATTTTAACACCACATAACTCTAATTATGAAAATTGAACGAAATCATTTTTCTGCGAGTTCAAAATTTTTTTCAAACAATTTCAGCTCATTTGTACGTACTTGCGAGGTAAACAAATTCGCACAGCCGCATTCACAACTTTCTGTTTTCGTAAGTAGCTTTTTGGGTGTATAGTGAAATACAGATGGACCTTCTTCATCAGAATCAGAAAGACTCGGGCGGCAGACAAGCACAGATCATAGTATCCCAGAACTTATTTGTAAGCTCAAATCTGGAGGACTAGATGGGATTCCGGATCAATAAGGAGGAAAAGAGTAACACCGATTGGAGAACAGGCACGAAGCGCCGCAAATTTTTAGACGAACAACGTTTCCGCGCATCCGCAAAACCCACCTTCCCGGGAATCCGCAACCTAAATTGCGAGTACATCAGGATCTGCGCATAAAAGTGCATAAAACAAAAATGGGGGAAGGAAATGTGCAAAAAGCGCATGAAGCAAATTTGTTCGGAAATGTGCGCGATGTACAATATACGACCAATTTACTTACTCAATGGACTCCAAAGTAGGAGCGTGTGGAGGAAAACCATCTCCGCATCAGTGATCTTCATTCGAGAAAAAGGCCAAATGACACACCGCCACATCTGTTCGAAAGTGGGAAGAAGGATCCTGTGAGGGCAACATTGAGGTTAAGAAATCGAAGATAATTCACTCACTCAGCTTTGGCCTTAACCTGCTTTTCATCATCTGTCTCCAACTCGAATCCCGTTTTGTTAGGAGGCACGAACGTGTTGTTAAGCATCACGAAATTACCCTTCTTGCATTCTTCCTATAAGAATGCATAAGTGTTTTCAGCTACAACAATTTCATCATCGACTTAGCTTTTACTCACCGTCCACTTGGAAGCTGTATAAAAATGATCGAGAGACAGCTTGCGTACAGAGTACCGCTTGAATAACGCACGCTAAACGATTGAAATGTGCTGAAGCTATGGTAATCAACAGTACCCGATCACATGCATGCAAGTCCGAATACGGTTCAAGTTTTTCGATCCAGTACAGCAGGCCTGATAACTCGGTAGTCGATAGAAGGCTGACGTCACCGGGTACCATCTCACGTAGCTTGATGCTCTGCATTGTGTTCGTGTTCTTTGGTTGTTGCTCTACACCAGAGAGGGAAAGGTAAATTTGGACTCCCCAAAAATTCCCTTGGAATGAGATTTTTTGAGGAGTGATATTCCCAAGGTGTGCGTTTTTACAAGGTGAACTTAAGGGCCAGGGTGTTAATAACATTTTCCCCAATAACCTGATCTCCCTCATAATTTTCCATGGTATGAATTCCATACCACACATACTCCCTCCCTTCCATCTCTGCTCTACACAAAAGGGGAAATAATACTAAAAAAAGAATCACAGCTTACAGTTTCTGCCTGTCCAAGGAACGCTTCGATGGGTGTCATTGCGAGTTGCATGAGGCGAGTGTGCTCACGGTAGCAGATAATCAATCTGAGGTACACGGATATGTGAACGGACAAGGGTCAGTTTCAAGAATTCGAATACGTTATCACTTTATTTAAGCAATCAGCAAAAATGTTCCCAATTTTTGCTCTGATAAAAAAATTTTCTGTACGGAAAAATGATCAGAAAACATAAATTCCTGGCCCTAGTCTTTAATACTTCGGGCATTTTAATGTGCAATTAGTAGTTATGGAATCTATAACATTTTCGGATTCTAAAGTGCATTCCAATATTGATCAAGCAACACTTTCATACTAATCTGGCACAAAGAACAAGCAATTCCTTTTTTTGCTGTTATTTTACAGCAAAAAGTCAAAAACGTGGTTTGTCGTCAGATGCGAATTTCTGCTTTCTTACCTTTTAAATCTTTCGTAACCGCTGTCGCCGTTTTCTGCTTCCCATGGACGATCTACGCGCTGAAAATAACAATATATATCTATTTATCTATATATCCCACTGGGGTTTAGTATTCGAGAGTGTTTTTAAAAAGAATGATTTTTTTCATCACAATCAAGTATCATGGACCGATTCGCCATAGTTAGAGAGGTCAGCACCCGACATCGTGAAGTAACGTGATGTGTTACTATTACCAGTTACTAGAGAAGTAACTTGCGACATGACGCAACTCTAACCTCTGCATACTGTAAACCGGAGTCTCGATTTTTCAAATTTTTAAATTTCTGTATTTTTGTTATAGCGCATTTAAAAAAATCTTTTCTTGTTACTAAAGAAGTAATATATCTTAGTGTATGTCTGTCTGTCTGTCAGTCGAATCGCGCTTTTTTTTCGAATCGCTCTCAGCCTCACGAGCCTTTTGCAAGGGAGGATGCAGGCTTGCATTTCAAGCGAATCTATGATAACCATGACACACTCCTCGGCGTACAACGTAGCTAGTTATATTATGTTTCAGCATTATCAGTTGCATAGGTGGAATACAATGAAATACTTACTTGGCGCATTTATAAATTAGCCACTGTCCTCTATAGTAGGGAAGGCTAAACGATAGCGATATTACGAGCTCGCTACGAATTGGAGAGAGTAGCGAACTCGCTACGCCTCGTTACGCCTCATTATTACTCGTTATGACTCGGTACGAGAGAGAGAGTGGTCAGAGAAAGACGAGAGAGTATGTAAATAAGGAGAGTTCTCGTAGCGAGTAATAACGAGTCGTAGCAAGGTTAGCGAGCTCGCTACGCGGCTCGTGTTTGTAGCGAGCTCGTAATAGAGATTCGGTCTATTACGAGCCCGTTAAGCTCGAATAGCCAACACTACTCTATAGCCACAGTCGAATACATAACACGGGTTTTCTGTAAAAGTGTAGGAAAAAAAGCCCGTTTGGCCGCCAGCAAAAATTTCGTATCTCCGATTTCGATCAAAGTTGGTCAGTAGGACCCACTGAGGGACTCTTTGAGATGTATCCACTCATTTGGGTCAAATTTTTTTGATCCTTGAAAGTTTTTCGATTGGACCTCATTTGAAGCTACTTATGGCCCATAAACATGATTTGACCAAGAAACGACAATGTCCGGGAAATTTCGTCATGAGAACATTATCCGGGGCCAAGAGTTACGAGAAATGGCTCGGTAGGCACCCGTAATCGTACCTGGAGAATCGATTTAAGCAATAATATCGAGGAACTCAACGACAAAATTTCGAGAAACTTGCGATTTTATGGCCTAAACATAGGTTTTTCGGGTTTTGCAGGGTCAAGATGCGATTTTTGATGAGGCATATCTTGGAGGTTTTTGTAGAGCTTGTGCATACGAATTCAATGGTAGGTGTAAACTCGCTGTGCGATCAAAATGAAGCCATTTATGGCATTTTGAAAATCCAGACAACAAAAATCAATAATATGCAAATTTGACCCAAATGAGTGGATACATCTCAAAGAGTCCCTCAGTGGGTCCTACTGACCAACTTTGATCGAAATCGGAGATACGAAATTTTTTCTGGCCTCAGGCATTCCTACACTCTTACAGAAAATCCGTGATAATCGAAATTTGCAAATTGACCGGTCAATAGAGAACCGAGCAGCAGAAAAATGGTTGGTGTCATGCTACATGGCTACACGACCGAATTGCCTCCACGGCAAGTTAAAGCGAATCTAAAACGACCGCACGCGTGAACGCTGAAACGCGACGTTCGAGCCTTGACTCCGCCCACTTTCACTTTCACGAACTTCACTCCCTATTCTAGCCCGGGGCGTTCGTTGAAAACTCGATCAAATTTACATTCCAGAGCGTTTTCCGTTAGCTGGTCATGTGATCTATAAACATTTGAATAACGACGCCATTTCAGACATACCAAAGTAGGTCAAAATTGAGTGAGACGAGTAACAACGCTTATGATCGTGTTATATTTGGCTTGTAAGGCACCGTTCACAGTAAAATGTTGTTCATCACTTCTAATGAGCCATTTAAAATTGATTTCATCACGAAAACAACTTCACAAAACAAATAGAGTAAAATGACAGCTTATCGCTCAACATGATTCAATAGGATGATTACGGTAGCAAAACTGTAACGACCCTAAATCTAGTTTTTACGATTCAAATTGAGTTTATTAAAATACATACCAAATCTACTGATGCGAAAGAACAAAATGGAGTGAAATTACACGTTAATTAATCGAGAAAACAATGGAAATGGCGAAAATGTCAATAACGGTGCATAATTATCGACCAATTTATCCTTAAGTTAAGTAGTCCGTGTCCTTATGCTTGTTGCGGGCGTAGTCTACGTGTCCTCTTCGTCAGGAACTGAAAATAGAGGAAGAAAGAACAAACGGTAAGCGGAAAAGTGGAAAATATGGCGATTCGATTCAAACAGGGAAGTGGGGTGGGGGCATCAAAACAACGACCGGCGAATTATAACGAAAGGTGATGCTACCGCGCATGATTCGAACAGGATGTGGTTAATTAATTGCTATTAATTTCACAGAAAGTATGAACTTGATTATTCCACATTAAATAAGCTTTTTTTGCGAAATAATATTAGCAAGGCCATGAAAATGGGCAAAACAGTCGAGCTGCTCATTAGTTTGTGTACGGAAATATTAATAATGGCGTAGAAAAAATAAACTATCAATAATATTAGTGGAATTGAATTGTTGGTTATAAACAAGCTCGAAAAGTGAAGTATGCATGGGGGTAGAATGCGAAACGGAACACTAGAACTAGTAAAAGTTATCGAAGCCATTATCAATTTTGGTTCGGAAGCGGTTAATAACAAGTGTCATCGAGAGGGCTGCAACCCCTTACATATGGGGAACATGAAATATCAAGCACAAACGCAAAAATGAAGCTAAAAGTCACGGTAACTGACTGGTCAAATTATAAAC
>LS506681.1:350543-367987 GCA_900490845.1 Pristionchus japonicus
AGCTTTTTGGTGAGTTTTTAGGCCTATATTCGAACTTTGAAAAAATCGAAAAAAAGTTTCCGCCAAATCGGTATCCCCATAGTTACACTATCTTGACCGACGCCCAACAGCTCCGAACCAGCGCAAAGGCCAGGAATGAGTTTGTAATTTTTTAAATGTTGCTCGAGGCTTTCTCTTTCAATTGCCGCCGAGAACGTGCTAAAATCTTTATTTTGAACGGACTTATGATTTTTTTAGTGAGGTGAGTTTTGTCAAAAATCACGGAAGCGACCGCCTTTGAGCAGCTGTAAGTCAGGAATGAAATTTTTTAAAAACATTTCAAAATCGGATTTGAAAAGGGCATCCTTCAGGCTATTCATAGTGCATTTTGGGGACCTGTAGGAACAACTTTTGCCATATTGCCAAGGGGTGGGTGATCCTATCGCGATTCGTCTCATATGAAGTTCCTCCATAATGACTTTAAAGGTGAATTTTGGACCATGACCCCGGGTTCATGGTTTTGGTCCAAAAATTACTTTCTCCGAATCGACTCCTATGACGATTTTTCTTTGTATGAGGGTGAGTAAAGACCATTCGAACAGTACGTGCCAAAAATCACTTGGACAGTAAGAAGTAAATGCGAGAAAACCTTCAAAAACCACTATTTTTGACCTTTGGTAATTTTTATCTAGAAAAGACCCCCATGATCTGCATTTTTTTATCGAACGCATATGAAGTCCCTCTCTCATATACTGCAAGAAAAATCAGACAATGGAACCTGGAAAAAGGAGAGGAATTTAATTTTTCATCGTTGGAAACTTTTCTATTTTTAAGAAACTCAATTCTGGTCCGAAAAATCGGCCAAAATTTTTTTCATGCTTTATTCATTTTTCCGCATTTTTTGAGCCCAAGAACACGTTTCTAGCTCAACTGGGTCCTGAGATACACCATAGCCGGTTCCAGAACCGGGAAATCCCTAAATGCCGGCTGTGGGACTCGTGGACCGGATAGTTCGAATCCTTGTCACCAGGGTATGTATCCATCATAATATGGTCGATTTCAATTGGGTTTGAAAAATCTAGTTCCGGATGGGGCATTTTTTTGATACATGTGATACATACTCTGGTGTGATGCCCCAAGTTGGAATCAAGCAGAGATTTGCTCAGACGAGTTAAAGGGCCAAAAATTGAACATAGAATCCGTAAACGTACCCGGGTTAGAGGGGGAGAACACGACAACCGATCGGGTTGATCACTTTTTAGCATTCCATGTAAAAATCATTCGTCACGCACATCCTCGTTTGGAAACCGTTCATGGCGTGGTTTATTACTTCAATCATTGAACCCCTTTTTTTAATACACCATCCCTGGACAACCCCCCCCCCCCCCCCCCGGTCCTGATGGACTTCCGTGTGTTGTGGAAATCCCAAATATACCTTTCAGTTTCCGTCCTGTGATCCTGCACTGGAAAAGGGCGCTGTCGCTCTTGAAGAGAGCAAGGTGCTGGTTGAGTTCCCTCACCTCAGACGAAGACCATAGCCCTTAACGGAACGCGAATATGTCAACGAATAAGAAGCTTTGATCCCACAACTTTAAAACCAGACCAATCAGCCTGGATTTCTGGTCGCATGATAAGTGGCTAGAAGAATCTCTACAGCAGAAAAAATTGCGCGAAAAGGCCACCTTTCAAATCTTGACAAATTTCCAAGGATGCGCTCTCTCATTTTGCCACACTCTCTCACCAAAGAAATACCGTTTCCTGTGGGTCAGTCTGGGCGTTGCGAGAGTTAAAATTTTCAAAATATTTCGTCCTCATGAAAACTGAGTATCTTTAACATCGGGCTAATCTTTCAGAATATTGCATGAATTTCTAAAAAAAAAGATGAATTCTCGAACCATTGTTCTCCCTCGACCAAACTTATATACGCAAAAAAACGAAGTTTGAATATTTATTTTATTTTACAAGTTTACAAGGCTGTGGCAGCACGCTGAATGTGAAATCCTGATATCCAGTTTTTTAAGCTTGTCATAGATGGAGCAACATCGGTCTCTTCAAAAACAGGAATCACTTCGCTACAAAATCAAATCTCGTCTTGATCTAGTCTAGCTAGTTTTTAAGGATGATTGTCTTGCTAGTTTTGAAGGGTGATGGTCTTGCTAGTTCTGAAGGGTGATGGTTGCACTCCATTGTCACCTTACAAGGGAACCGCATAACTTTAATATGAAATTGGGCTATGTGGCATATACCATTCGAAAGAGCATCAAAAGGAGGTATGATTCACGTTTTCAAATTATGCTATAGCGACCTGTGGAGGGAGGTAGGCCACTTTTCCTTTAACACAGGAATCGGCCAGATTCTGCCTTGCCCGTCACTCGAGCAGATAGCGCCTCTGTTGCTCTCTCGCACCCATGGCCGTGTGGTGAAGTGGTAGTGCTCCACCTATGCTATCATTTTGGCGTCGGTTCGAACCCCGGCCGCGACTATTTTCTTTTGCCTATTTCTTTTTGTCATTTATAAACTTGCTCGATTGATTTTCGATAAATTTCGCACTAATAGATATCTACAATCATTTTTGTAGGTGGATTTCCACTGTTTTGCAAAAATAATTTTTTCGCTATATTGGGAACTTGATATGTACCCAGAAACCTCAAATCACTCATTTTTTTCAAAGTACCATAGCAAACATTATCATAGCAAGCATTAAAAATGAGCAAAAGAAAATAGGCGCGGTCGGGGTTCGAACCGACGAAAAAATATTGCTAGAGGTGGAACACTACCACTTCACCACACGGTCATGAGTGCGAGAGAGCAACAGAGGCGCTATCTGCTCGAGTGACGGGCAAGGCAGAATCTGGCCGATTCCTGTGTTAAAGGAAAAGTGGCCTACCTCCCACCACAGGTCGCTATAGCAGAATTTGAAAACGTGAATCATACCTCCTTTTGATGCTCTTTCGAATGGTATATGCCACATAGCCCAATTTCATATTAAAGTTATGCGGTTCCCTTGTTAGAAATTTCGAAGAATATGTCTCGGTGCTCTTGGAAATAGCTATTTTTTATGAAAAAAACGAGAAAAAAAGGTTTCTTTGAAAACAGAATTTTGTGTGTGAAAACTTTCAATAAACTTCACTTATGACTTTCGATACATTTGATGCTGATTACGCAGGTCAGTACAAAAATATCACCGATCAGTTTTTCACCACACATGGCTCCCTGATTCTAAATATCGGCACAATAGGGTATTTTTGAGTGCTTAGTGCTTACCTATACCACTGTAGGAGTGGAACTCATCCGCAAAGTCGCGCAGACTCTTAACGGCGGATAAGAGATGAGAAGACTGAAACAATTACAATTAAACAGAATAGAGAGAATAGAACAAATATAAGCAGCTGGCGCAGACGCTGGTCGTTTCTGCCAGCAATCACTAACAAGTACACCAAGAGCGTGGTGTGCCACTATATTCGCTATTTTTGAAAATCGCTTTAAAAGTCTATTTTTAATAAAGGTAAAGTTATCCCGTTATTCAAGGCACACGAAGTCCTGCGGGACATCACTGCTAGGCCAGTGAAGAATCAAGGCCAATTCAGTCCGGAGGGCCTAATCTCTTCTTCGGACCTACTTTACCGCGTGATCTAGTCACTACCAATTTTCCCTTGCAGGCGCCTTGGTGAGGCGGAGGCGGTGACACGACCGGGGGTTGAACCCGGGGGAGATGGAATGGCGGGGCGCGCCATAGACCACTACACCACTTCGCCTCACCATTTTTAATATTTTTGGGAATTTCATTTTTTTCGAATGGATTCACCACATCAAACTCCATAGGAATATCACAAGTAAGGATGTTATATAAATTTCCACGATATTGCTGTTGCGGTCGCTAGATTTAAGTCGTTTTATCCTGTGGAAAGAGTAACTTTTACGTGGACGTAGAGCCCACCCCTTATCGATTAAGGAGGTCACGAAAAATGCCAGTCGACTTTTAACAGTTCATAATTCGATTTTGAGTTTTGGAAACCCGTCAAAATCGCGTTTCTAGAGTGAGCACAATGTTCGTGTGTTGAAATTTCGATAGCCACTTTTTGTTTGACCAACTTAGAACACAAAAAGCAATGAAAAATCAATACCCTGAATTGTGCTCCATTTTAGAAGGTTTTAGTACGCGCGTATTTTATTTGGTTCCGGTTATCGCTAAACGCAGTGAAAGTTCTCGACTGGCCAGGGAAGAGAAGTTGTGTGTGTCACAATGTCTCCTCCTCCGCCTCTCGCTCCACTGAAATCTCTTACCCGGCGCGGCTAGAGCGCACCCTTCCCAGATACGCTCGCCATTTCGGACAGATTTGAGCTCGACTCGGGGGAACCTCTGCCCGTTTGGAGCTTGAGACATGGTCTAAATAAGCTCCGCCCCTTCCTCTCCCCCCTCTCGCCTTCCTCCCCTTACAAACAGTGCCTTCCGCGAGCTCGTTTGGGGCTCTAACTCAGCTTAGGGACAACATAAAGACTTCCGGTAAAAAGCATTTTGTTATTGGGGTCCTGAGAGATAGTTTGAACATCCTTTTGAACCCATTGCATGGCATCGGCTATGGACGTTGTGGCCCCTACCTAGTACCTACCAAATGGTCTTTCAGTGGAATGTGCCGTCTCTGATACTAAACGTTGGATGAAACGGCTGTTAGAAACCTTGTAACACCAGCAAATGAGTGGAAAACTGCTCCAAACAGGAGTATGAACGTGGGAGCTAAAAGTAAGCAACTTGTCAAAAGAAACAATTTGATACGCACAAATGAAGTCAAAACGCGAACAGTAAGCGAAATCGTTTATTCGAAAAGAGGCAAGATTTCATTATTGTGCGGCTGCGTGGCACACACGCACGCTTTCGGGAATCGAGATGCTTCGAAAGGGGAGAATCCCGAGGAAGTATTCAGAGTTCATGAAAGTGATGAGTAAGGGGGTTCGATGATCTGCATATTCTCACTCTACTTGCACTACTCGTCCTGTTCTATCGCCCGTCTCACGTCTCATCATACGACGCTATTGATCCACCCAGGACTCATTTCCGAACCCCTCTGGTGGGACGGCGTCCTTCACGAGCCCCCGGGGCCCGGCCCCCGGCTCAACCCCGGGTCATTGGGGCGGCCGGAGGCGCGGTGGCCTACATCCGAACATGATCGCGCATACTCAGTGATGTTATCGCACAACAATCATTACAATCAGTTTACATTTTAAAATATTTTGGACTAAGGACTACATTTTACTCGCTTCAAAAGTTACAATTTAAAAAAAGCGCATTAAAACAAGTGTTTCGAAGTGCTTTAAAGAAAGGGTAACCTGACAGATGTATGATACAAACCACCTCCGACTGTTCTTCATCGTCCTCGTCATCGTCCTCTGAACCACTCAGCATCGAGAAAGCCAACGATCGCTTCGCTATAGCAGATGAGGAGCCATTGCGCTGAAGTATATTCATTGATTAGTACGATTAGTCGAGTAGGAAATTTAGTACATCCATCGTATGCAGATTATACTATCAGAACAACGACATTTTCTCGGCAACAAGCAGTCACTCGCTTCTTGGTAGAACTATCAACTCAGAAAAAACTGCTATTTGTCATTGATTCTATTGGATAGACCTTGAAATGCTGATTGCAATGGGCTATTCCAATGATATTCAACTAGCCTGTGAAGATATAATGAGTCGAGAAAAATGTATTTCTGTAACACAGAGTTGTCATGCCTCCACGATTTCAGATGGCTTGTGAGTTAGCCATCACAATATGAAGCCGTTTGCGTAATGTTCATCAAAGCTCAACGATGGTCTGGAACAGGCCAAAATCTGAAATACCCAAAAAGTTGGATCCAGGGGTTATTTTGGACCCTCTACGCGAAAAACCATACCATTTTGGCATATGTCTCCTTTTCGCTCCGGGGGCTCACCCCCCTCATTTTGGCCGTAATTTGTTTTTGCTGGTTTTTTTCGCCGAAAAATGGTCAAAATGGCATGAAATCTGGTTCCCCCGAACAGAATTTCGAGCTCTCTCGATTGAAATTTTTTTTCACTTTTCGAAAATTTTGTATGCACGGAAAGTAAGATTTTTGACAGAGTGCTCATGCCCACCCAAAATTCTTGTGGTAGGTAGAGGACGTTCTCCTGATGTTTTTTTTGTATTAAAACATGGGTATAGTCCATGCAAGAAAAAAGTTACATCGATTTATGTGATACATAGAAAAATGAAACTTTCGCAATACCCTCGTTATGGTGCTCATTTTGTAGAGCATGCCAAGGTGATCAACTTTTGTTCACACCATATGCCCAAAAACCTCTCCATGAAAAGTTATAGGTAATGAAACGAGTGCTTGAGGTGAAAGAGAATGAATCCCGAAAACATGGCAACTTTTTTCGGCTGTAACTTTTCATGGAGATGTTTTTTTTTGGCGATCGATGACTTTAGAATCATAAATTTGCAAACTACTATCTAGCAATCATCGTTTTGAAAATTTCACTCTAAAACTTTCACTTTGGAACCGACATGTTAGAACCATTCAATTGGGAACCAGAAACATAGAAACCACGATATGGAAAGATCATTTCGTAACCGATCATTCGGCAACGAGGTTTTGTAACCAGACGATTTATAACCGACGATCTGTAACCGCGCGAGCCAACATGCAAATAGGGATATATTTGTCAAATACATGCTGATTCATGTGAATAGGAGTGTAAACATTGCTTCCCTATTGCATTTGGCTACGTATTGATTGACTTGAGGCCTTTCCTTGCTAAATTTAACCCAATTTGCATACTGCCTCGCGCGGTTCCAGATCGACGGTTATAAATCGTCGGGTCGCAAAACCTCGGTTCCAAAATGCTCAGTTACCAATCGACGGTTATAAATCGTCGGGTAGCAAAAAGTTGTTTATGTTTTCGCGATTGTCAAGAGTAGTTTCCAAACTAAAAGTTCTTAGTAGTCGGATATATTTTCTCGGTTCTTAGGGTCTCGGTTTCTAGGCACTTTCCTAGTTCGTAACCAAGCCCCGCCCCCTTTTCCGTAATCATGGATTTTGTACAAACATGCTTAGGCTGATTAGGTTGATTTAGGCTTAGGCTTAGGTTGCTTAGGTTTAGGCTGAATGCAAGATTGCTTTGGCGCAGTATGTACCTTAGTCTTAACCTCGGGTCGCCCCCCTATAATAGAAGGGGGCGGGGCTTGGTTACAAACTAGGAAAGTTCCGGCTTCTAAATTATGATTCCCAAGTTATCGATCGCCGGTTTTTTGGGCATATGGTGCGAACAAAAGTTGATCAGCTTGATATGCTCTACAAAATGAGCACCATAACGAGGGTATTGCGAAAGTTACATTTTTTCTATAAATCACATAAATCGATGCAACTTTTTTTCGATACCCATGTTTTAATACAAAAAAATTATCAGGAGAACGTCCTCTACCTACCACAAGAATTTTGTGTGGGCATGAGCACTCTGTCAAAAATATTACTCTCCGTGCTTCCAAATTTTCGAAAAAAAATTTCAATCGAGAGAGCTCGAAATTCTGTTCGGGGGAACCAGATTTCATGCCATTTTGACCATTTTTCGGCGAAAAAACTAGCAAAAACAAATTACGGCCAAAATGAGAGGGGTGAGCCCCCGGAGCGAAAAGGGGATGTCAAAATGGAGTGGTTTTTCGCGTAGATGGTCCAAAATAACACCTGGAGCCACCTTTTTGGGCATTTCAGATTTTGGCCTGTTCCAGACACTTGTTGATCTTTACGAAAACGGCCTCATCTTTCCTAGACATGTCATAATATCAACGTACATTTTCCTTGTTCTTCCCTTTCCTTCCTTCTTTTTTCCTCATTGGTCCTTTTGTCGTTTCGTGTGTCCCTTGAGGGAGAGTAGAGGAAGTAAGCCACGACGTGCCAGAACAGGAGGACTCTGAACGACCGCGGCCTGCAAATATATATAAGACACTATCTGAGAGTATCGAAAAAGTTTTGGCAAAGTGAAAAATGCAACCTAAGCCCAAACTTGTGCCACAGGTATTGCTCCATGAGAGTGCACGGGGCGGAGTGGCCTACCCAAGATGACGCAATCTGCTAAGTCGCTTAAACGTGTTCCAATCGATTCGGGAGTGGCATAGGCGTGTTTCTCGTCAAATTCTAAGACACTTTTACTCTGGGGCATTTTTCGCTCAGACTTCCACGAAAGCTGAAAATCAATAAATTTGTGAAATATGTCCCATTTTATTTTTTCTTACTGCTTTCCCGATGCGATGGGAAAAATTTTATTTGCTCAATCGATGGGTAATATGATAATACACATTCAGTAAATAAGGCGTAATTTATCTCGGCGCTAAAGGATGTTCAGTAAGCGAAAAACCGTGTAAAAGTTTGACGAATTGGCTTACAGTATCCCAAAATTTTACACCATGTACTAATTCCCGGTTCCGGTTTTGATCATCTTCGTTCCGGTTTTGAATTTTATGATGTAAAACGATGTAAACAAAGTCGAATTTGCAGAGCCGGAACGGAATTGATCAAAACCGGAACCGGGAATTAACATTTTGGGTTACTGTAAGTCAAATTTCACGGTTTTTCGCTAATTCAACATCCTTTAGCGCCGAGATAAATTATATCTTATTTACTGAATACGTATCATCATATTATACATCAATTGCGCAAATAAAAATTTTCCCATTGCAACGGGAAAGTGGTGAGAAAAAATAATATATTACGAAATTTTGAAATTTATCGATTTCCAGCTTTCGGTGAAGTCTGATCTAAAAATGGCCCAGAGTTAGTGTCTTAGAATTCGACGAGGAACACGCCTATGCCAAATCGATTGGACCACGTTTAAGCGACTTAGGAGATTGCGTCATCTTGGGTAGGCCACTCCGCCCCGCGCCCAGGAGAGGCCTGACAATGAGAGCTTAGCCAGTGTATCGCAAAAGAATAAACCATTCCGCTTATTATTCCACCCTGTAGAATTTTAGCTATTGATTGAGGGCACTCAGACCTTAGTTAACGTGCTTAGTCGTTTCCTATGAGCTCTAGTAACACTCCCTGTGAAGATTGAGAATTTACAAATAATCAATAATGCACTATCGAATTTAATGTTCCGTATTTTGCGCTAAACACAGTATTATCAAAGCTGAGCATTTGAATCGCACGATACCTGCAGTGCACACTCACCGAGTACTACCTGTGGTACAAGTTTGGGGTCAGGTTGCATTTTTTTTCACTTTGCCAAGTCCCTACACTATCATTTCGATCCTCTCAGATAGTGTCTTATATATTGTATGAGGCTGTTTACGAGAGTGTCGAGCAAATAAGTTTGGGTCTGGCACAGCTCAAAAAGGTCGATTCTCTCAAACCATGAGATTCGGGGTTCTTGAGGGTGCTGACGACGATGGAAACTTCCATTTTTCATTTAGGACCTTTTCCGGCACCAGATGACGTCGCGTCAAATTCCGGGATGTGGGTGATACTCGGCCCTCGAGGCTGCTAAAATAAAGCTGTCGTGGCCCCAGGGGTAGAATTTTATGCTGATTACGCCTGTCGACTTCATTTTTCATCGACTATTTTTAATGAGCTTAAATAACGAACTTCCTGCTCCGGCATTTCCGGGCTCCGGCATTTCCGGGCTTAGCTTTTTAGACCAATCGAACCTGCTTGACGAGAGGATTTCAAAAAGGCATTTATTGTTCATATAGTGGGCGAACTCATTCGAAAGAGATTAATTCGAAAGAGTGTTCGAGGGCGGCGCGGTGTTTACTAGGGTGGCGAAAACGAGTCTCGGGTATCCGCACTCCCGGTCCCTCTCTTTCGGGTACCCGAAAGAGTCTTGTTTACAACCCACTCTCTGCGGATGACTCGCATTTACGACCCGCTGGCTCGAGTGAGTCGTTTCGTGCGAGTCAGCTCTTTTTTCTCGACTCCTAGTGGACCAAATTTAGAATTCCTCGCATCATTGATCTTGCCACATCTAGCGCAATGTTTAGAATGGTCATTTGAACAATAATAGCCCAATTCTACAATTACCCTCTGGGATGGTCTTGACTCGCACTCGACTCGCACAAAACGAGTCACTCTCTCGGTTTACAACCTCGCTCTCTGCGGATGAGTTGTTGACTCGATTCTGACTCGCACGGGCTGACCCGAAAGGCGGCTCGAAAAGTCGTTTTCGCCACCCTAGTGGAGACGAGGCCTCTCGAAAACTTTTTCGAATCAATCTCAGATAGACCTTCGAAAGTAAACGAGCACTCGACGAGCACTCAAAACGAGTACTCGTTTTCCCACTCATTTTGGTGCTCGTTTTAGGTGCGAGTGGGTCTTACGTGCGAAAACGAGTTTTCGAGTGCTCGTCTACGTGTCATTTCGCGAGCACTCGCGTCATTCCTCCCCACGGCGGGTGAACAGAGTGGTCGCCCTCCCTCTCATTCTCTCTGATCTCTGTCATTCTGAGCTCCCCCGACAGATCAGCACTCAAAATGAGGGGAGGAATGACGCTCGCGGAAAGCGAGCACTCGTTCTCTAATCGAAAACGAGCACTCATTTTCGCTCGAGTGCTCGTTTTCGAATGTCTAATCTCAGAGTTCGCGCATTCTATATGAGCAATAAACACCTTTTTGAAAACCTCTCGTCAAGCCGGTTCGATTGGTCTAAAAAGCTAAGCCCGGAAATGCCGGAGCTGGAAGTTCGTTTTTTAAGCTCATTAAAAATAGTTGATGAAAAATGAAGTCGACAGGCGTAATCAGCATCAAATTCCAACCTTGGGGCCACGACAGCTTATTTTTTGCAGCCTTGAGGGCCGAGTATCACCCACATCCCGGAATTCGACGCGACGTCATCTGGGGCCCGAAAAGGTCCTAAACTTTTGAGAGAGTCGACCTTTTTGAGCTGTGCAGTCTTTGCTCGACTCTCTCGCATACGGCCTCATATACATAGGTCACCAGGGCTGGCGGCGACGAGGGATAGTGTTGGTAGGACCTGCGTCACCATGACCCCCGGGTCATCCAAAATGGGTCCTGGGTCGACCAAAAATACCGTATTCCAAAGTATGTTACAGTAACCGGACATGCACAGTAACCCGAAATATCATAGAAGTTCAAAAGTTTGTCGTACACCACGAAATTATGCTGTGGGAAACGACATAAGTGCAATGCACACCCGCACCACACCACGTACTTTGCCATTGTTTTCCTCGAGTTCTAGGTAATTTTTATGATTTCCAAAGCTATAACAGGTATCTATAGCGCTAGCTCAAATGAGTTAAAAACGAAAATTAGCCAAATTCGCCATTTCACGCGCAGGCGCGCACTTTTCACGCACTTGCACTTTGGAAGCTCCGCCCACAACCGTAAAAGTTCTATGTTCGGAACAATTTAATTCTATGATACCGTAGTCCGGGAATCGCGAACTGACTTTTTTTGCAAAGAGTGGGATACAAATTTGATCTTTGGTCGATTGTGATTACCGTACCCAGACCAGTTACAGTATCCCGAGATACCGCAATCTGAAAATCGCGAACTGACGTTTTGCACAAAAGGTCTTTTAAAAATCTGTTCTTTGTTCGATCATGGGTTACCCTTGAGTAAAATTTAATTGTATATTTTACAACCATAAATCGTGATCGAGGGGCTAAGGCGTCGGTCTTGGAATACGAAGGTAGGTGGTTCGATGCCCGACGGTGTCCAAACCCTTTGCTTTGCTTCGAGAATTGCATGGAAGATACTTCAGAGGGTACTCTATGTACATACCGTAACCCAGGTGCGGTGGGCCAACTTCGCTTCCGTGGGACACACTTTTGACTTTTGACGAAAACAAGCGATTCAGAGCCCAAGGCGGCCTTCGTCGAAGTCTTATGATGGTTACTGTGCATTTACTAAGCTTTTTAGACATTAAGTCAAAAGTGTGTCCCATGGAAGCGAAGTTGGCCCACCGCACCTGGGTTACGGTATGTACATAGAGTACCCTCTGAAGTGTCTTCCATGCACTTTTCGAAGCAAGGCAAAGAGTTTGGACACCGTCGGGCATCGAACCACCTACCTTCATATTCCAAGGCCGACGCCTTAGCCTCTCGACCACGATTTTGGGTTGTAAAATATACAATTAAATTTTACTCGAGGAGAAAACCAATGATCGAACAAAAAACAGATTTTTGAAACACATTTTGTAAAAAAAGTTAGTTTGCGATTCCCGGATTACGGTATTTCGGGTTACTGTACATGTCCGGGTACTGTAGAGACAACCGACCAAAGATCAAATTTATATCTCACACTTTGAAAAAAAGGCAGTTCGCGATTCCCGGACTACGGTATTTCGGGTTACTGTACATGTCCGGTTACCGTAACACGCTTTGCTATACGGTACTATTGATCGATCCAGGACCCATTTCGGACCATGACCCCTGGGTCATGGTGACGCAGGTCCTACCAAAATCTTGGTAGGACCTGCGTCACCATGAATGTCACCATGTCACCTATTCATGGGGTCGCCGGCGGCGTGGTGACCTATGCTCATATATATCAGGGTGTCCCACAATTTTTTTAGAATATTTTTCGAAAAAATATATCGGCTGGACCGTACCACTTGAATACAAAATATGTTTAGTGACTGTTGAAGCAAGTCTTAAGGATTTTTTTCAGACCCTCTAAATTGGGATGGGTTTCATAAGAATGATGCAATACTTGGAAAACCCGGATTTCGAACAAGGTTTTCTAATTTTTGTAGCAAACCAGGGGAAAATGATTGAGAGCTGTGGTTGCTAGCACAATAGGGCGTGAGTGAAAACTCAATTGTAAAGCACTAAGATTGCAATTATCTCAAAAGGTAAAGTAGGAAGGTCCAAGATTATTAGAAAAACTAATTTTCTATAGAGTATTTTTTAGAGATGTTTCGAAATTTCAAGCTTCCTATCTGTCCCTTGGTCCTCAAACTTTTCTGGCAATATGACTTCTAGGTGCTTCAACGAATGGTAGACTCTATATCGCAAGCTGAAGATCTCACGTTTCGGGAAAAAATAAATAGTGCTAATTTATTAACATTTTTAGTAATGATGTTACAATCGAAATCGCGAAGTCGGAATTGCTCTCAATCGGCTTCTTGCTAGCTACATCGTTGGACGTGCTGCTTTGCCTAATTTTACCTCAACGCGTTCGCGAGATTTGGCAAAATTTAACAAAAAAATTTTTTCAAACCACCATTAATTTGTGTAGGTTGCCTGAAGTTAGACTATTTCATCAGTTCAATATACGAAACCATTGAGCAGCCATTCCTCTATCTAGTATACGTGTACGTTCTTGATTTAGTTCAAACGCAGCGGAGATATTAAAAAATTCTGAAAAATTGTGGGACACCCTAATATTTCAGTTTACATCATCACTCCCCCGTTCACGTGAACTCTGTCGTTAGGGAGGTGTATCATTTTAGAACAGGTCATTTTTTAGATCTCTTTTTTTAGAGTTGTAAAACGTGGGTTCTAGATGAACATAACTTCTAGTTTTCTCACACGTCATCTCTTTTGGTAATTCAAGTCACATCGTGAATGAAACGGATGTGGTGCTTCTTGAAAAATAACGAGTCACCGCTGGCAAAGATCGCCTCCTATGAACGGGTCACCGACTATTTTGTCAATTTTTCATTTTTTCGGCTAAAAAGCAAAGGGTCGCATCCAAAAATCGGTGCAAATGTACATTCTCGAACAGGTTACCGCCACTTTGAACATCCTCAGAGAAATCGGCGCTCAGGTACGGGTGCGCATATATCAGTGCGTTCGCATAAGAATCGCACCCCTGGCGGTACAGCGAAAAGTGACACTCTGAGTTAGCTGCAGATTCTGATAGGCCTAGGTACCCCACATCGATTTCTGTTAATGTTATGTGTCAGTCATCCTCATTTGCATAATTGCATGACCTCAAATTTCGACTGTATTTTCACATTTATAGCTTTCACTCAGCGGAAAGTCGTCCGATTCACATGAAAATTTGGCTCCGGGCCTTATTTGATATGCTGAACACGCTCCAGTTGTTTGTTCATGCATACTTTGACTTTATTTTTTTCATGCAACTTTGAGCTCATGGTTCTCAAAAACGAAGCCGAACACCTCGCTAATTTTTTGTTATGTTGTGAGTATTGATTAGGGCTATCGAACAACATCAAAAACAGGCGAATGAACCCATGCACTCCGAAGAAACAAGCAAAAACAGATTAGTTCTAAACGAGAGCAAGCCGAATATTTCACACAGCTCACTTGGTCGCGCGGGAGTGGAATGAGAGGAATGAGAGGGAAATGAGAGAGAAGTGAGGATGAAATGAGAGGGAAATGAGGGAGGAGAGCCAGATTTGTGAGATCTGAGTAATCGTTTTTTGCTTGTATCTTCGGAGTGCATGGGTTTGTTGGCCTGTTTTTGATGTTGTTCGATAGACTTAATCAATACTCACAACATATCAAAAAATTAGCGAGGTGTTCGGCTTCGTTTTCGAGAACCATGAGCTCAAAGTTGAATGAAAAAAATAAAAGTCAAAGTATGCATGAACAAACAACTGGAGCGTGTTCAGCATGTCAAATAAGGCCAGGAGCCAAATTTGCTTGTGAATCGGACGACTTTCCGCTGAGTGACAGCTATAAATGTGAAAATACAGTCAAAATTTGAGGTCATGCAATTATGCAAATGAGGATGACTGACACATAACATTAACAGAAATCGATGTGGGGTACCTAGGCCTATCAGAATCTGCAGCTAACTCAGAGTGTCGATTTTCGCTGTACCGGAATTCCCTGGGATTGTGCGATTCTTAGGCGAACGCACTGATATAACCTACGTTTTAGAACTCCTCGAGAGCTCTAAAATGAGAGTTCGAAAATGATAGGCCTTCTGTCGTGAGCCATTCGGGCCTAAAACGCGGTCCGCTTAGTAACATCGGGATATGGAAAGCTAGTGGCACAGTAGACAAGGTTTAAAGAAGGGTTGGCAAAACGAGGTAAGCAACCTCGCAATAAAGTGGATCTCGTTTGCGAGGGCGCAACCAAGGGTGTGAAAAATTTTTACGTTTCACGAATTTCACGATTTTCACGGACTTTTTCGTGAAATTCGATTTCACGATATCACGAACGAAAATTCACGTGAGATCTGGGAGAATTTTTTCGTACAGGGTGGCAAGAAAGTATTGTGTCATACACTTTGAGCAATATCTCCCAGATAACTGAGAGTCATAACACCTGCTTGCAGATGATTATTAGTGAGCATCATCTATTCAAGAAATGGTACTTATATTTAGCTTCTTGCCATTGCTCGACATTGGTTCTTAGAAAAACAAAATTGAATTTCTAAAAAATGGTCCTTCGCCGCAGATGGTTTTCTTGTTTCAAGATCATTTTAAGATTAACTACAGAGCAGATCCCGAGTCTCGCAGGTTCAATAAGGAGCACAGCCATCCTTCTTTATTAATCATGTTCCGAATCATTTGTTGCTCTCTGGAAACGAAAGAACTATCTGCTTCTAGAGACCACTATAGTTCCAACTCCTCAACGCTGCCAATCATGAACTTTCTAGATTCTTATTTCTATTGGCCACCGGTACAATATAAATTAGCCCCACTCAACATGGTGTGATAATATGATTTTTTATTTGACTCTAGGTTCATTATTAGAGAAGTTATGCTTGCTGAAGTAAATTCAAATTTTGCATGAAAGTTTGCTTTTCATTAATTTTTTTGAATTGGAATAGTACTCAATTAGCGAACTAACTATACGGTGAAAATATACGATGGTTGTGCGTCATGGGAAAATTGCGTGCGCTCACCTAGCTCGATCACTCTGGCCAGGAGGACGAATGTTGCAAGTGTAAATTAAGGTGCGCCGTTTGTTTCCCACTTTTATAAAAATCATTACGACTTTCGAAGCGCGTCTGGGAACTGAATGGTTCTCGCAGTCGAACACATTGAGACATGCGCTTACTAGAAAAACTATGTAAGGTATTGAATCGCACTCCGTAGAACGACGGCACCATCAGAAAGGAAAATATGTTTCGCTGAGATTGCATAAAAATAAAATGTAACTTCTCTTTAAATAATTTTTTGCACCGAAATTGAGGAGATTATTTTTCTAGTTTTTCTGCACAACCGCCTCGTGAGCTAAGCAACATAACACAAAAATTTGGGAGTGATCAGTTTCGCTACTCAATAAATATACCGATTTTTTTAGTGACACAATACTTTCTTGCCACCCTGTATATAAATTTGAAATTCAATGAAAATCTTTTCAAAAAACAGGTTCTCAAGTTTCAAATTAGATTGTCAATCGGTGAATAATGCTCAGTTCTCCCGATAAATGGATTGGCCGAAAACTTATCATCGTTTCCCACATTTCTCCTAGGGTGCCGACAAGGAGCATTTCAAATGATAAAAATTCTAAGAGAATACTATTTTACTGTTTATAGTAGGTTTTCAAGTGAAATAATTAAAATAGAATGCTATGTAAGCTAAAATTCAACTCCTGAGAAAAATTTTCACGGTTTTTTTGTCGTGAAAATATTTTTTCACGAAAAGTTTTTCAGCCTTGGGCGCAACGAATGAGAGAGGCGAGGGGGGAAGGGTTGCAACCTCGCATCTGTCATCGCGAGGTTGCAATGAGAAACTCTTCGATGCGCATGCTCTCTCGCCTTCCTAGCTCACCTTGCGAGGTTGAAACCCTCATTGCTTCATTGCGACCTCGCAAAGCCGCATTCGTTTAGCCAACCCTAGTTTAAAGGGTATTATTCTAGGTGTTAGAGTCCTTAGGAATGTAGAACAAAAAAATCGTTCGTTCGTTATATTATCATAATCTATTTAAATATATCATTATGTCAAAGCATAGGTGTCCAAGCCGCCGGCTGAACAACCTTTTTGTACGCAGCCCAGCCTAAAAATAGGTTGGGCTGCGCGCACACCAAAAACCTGGGTTCATGGTCCGAAATTGCCGGGGACATACCCGTCGTGTCTCGAGCGCACGCAGACTAGGTTAGGCAGCGCAAAAAAAGGTGGCTCTTCGCCAGTCCTGGGCGCCTATGTGTCAAAGTATTTGGGAAAAAGTGTTATAATCCAAAACGACCTCCTCGATTCGATGGAGAAACCCCTGCTGGAGAGTTTTTGCCTAGTGGAGGATGACAGACGATGGAACGGAGTGGCTGAGGACCTGAAATTGATTATATAGTCAAGATTGAGGGTCTGAGATAATGAGGTAGTCAATATCCTGCTCCACCATGATCGATATTAGGTGGGAGGCACTTCAGTCGGAAAAATAGACCCAAAAGCAGATCTTATTGCCAGATCTTTGAGATAGAACATTTTCACCTTAATTTTTATCCCACGTGTCAAATATGATATATATATATATATATATATATATATATATATATATATATATATATATATATATATATATATATATATATATATATATATATATATATATATATATATATATATATATATAT
>LS506681.1:437824-448486 GCA_900490845.1 Pristionchus japonicus
CAGGCAAATGAACATGGAGCAATGGAGTCATGCCACTACTGTCTGGATTCCCCCCATGAAACGTCCAACGGGCCACCCTCGGACACGCTGGCGGGACGACCTAACGCGAGCTATCGGCGTGCATTGGTGGAATGCAACCTATGAAGAGTGGCGCCCTATCCTCATCTGAGCGTTAACGCCTGACATGAATAAATTATTACTATATTTTGATGTTTTAAATGTTCAATATTTGCTAAACCAAATATCGAGAACATGATTATAACAAAGAAAATTCATAACGGGGCAAAACAAGCTGCGCGTGAATTGACAGAAAAAAATTCCGAAAAGAGAATTTCCCAAAAACGAATTCCCATGTTTGATTTCCACAACATCTCTTCCCACACTATTATTTCTAAAAAATATTTTTCCACAAATATATTTCCAAAATAAATTTTACGAATATGGTATTTACAGGATGAAATTTACCAAAAAATATTAATAACTCGGGGTAGTACCGCTCGGACACTCGCGAATAAATTTGCATTTATTCGCCAGTGTTATTCGCTCTCACTCGTTTCGAGGGAGGACGAGGAATAAGAGGGAAAACTTCGAGACGAGTGAGGGCGAGTAACACTCGCGAGTAATTCGTCTCATTTCATTCGCGAGTGTCTTGCCACTCGCGAGTGGTTTTATTTCACTCATGCGCTTGCTCGGCGAATGATCTGGCTGATCGGCTAATACACGGCACCAATTACAGACGATTTTATTAGCACAGTGCCTAGGCTTCAAATAGAGATGTTAACTGATGGCCAAGAGACGGCCCTTGCAATCTGCAAATCAGATCGATTCTGTCTTTGAAGCCTAATGATACAGCATTCGAATTTAAGATTCACCTGAATGTCGACTCTCCCTTCACACTCAATGAGTGATCCTTTAAGCTTTGTTCTATCGTTTTCTTCATGCTGAATGATTGTTCGTTCTCTCTCCGTCTTACTCCATTTGATTAAAATTTGAAGTAAATCGGACTGCGGTATCGCAGCTGCAATCGAGGGCTGAAAAAACCGATTATTACTCTTCACCATAATACCGTTGTGTCTGTTTGTTCGTCCGTGTGTATATCTATACTCCTAAATAAATCAGAGGTGTCCTTCCGTGCGTCCGTGTGTGTATCCACCAATTGCGAAATACATGTAAACGAGTTTCGTAACACGGGGTGGAGGGGGGTGATAAGTGGGGAGAGGGGAGGATTCTCCAATAGAGAACACCGGGCATGCAGGACCCATTTGGTATATATATATATGTGTGTTTGCCAATCGCGCTTTTCAAAAAGTCCCAAAAACACGCATTTCACGCATCCCCTAGCACGTCCTTTACCAAAAAAAACTTCCTAAGAAAATAGGCCCCATAAAAATCGATAATTTCAAAGTGATGACGCAATATTTCAAAAATCTTAGATAGTCCTACAACGCCATGAAATCGTTCAATTTTGCCAATTTCAATATCAATTGATTCAACAAAATGTACTAATTCAAAATTTGAACAAATTTCATAGTGATGACGCAATTTTGCAAAATCGCCATTCATGCCGTTCTCGCTTGAAACTCAATCAATTCGCTCGGGGGAACCAACAAATAATTTCTGAGGTCTGAAATTTCAAATTTTCATAATGATGACGCAATATTATGAAATCGTTACGAATTTCGTTTTCGCGTGAAACTCAACCATATCACTTGCGCTAGCGCTCAAACAAGATAATTTCATAATGTTTTATGGATAGCGGGGACTATCTCGATGACAATGTGTGGAAAGGGTCGTGTGGATAAACCACTGCCATTCACACGAACCTTTCACATTGCTATACGAGACAACACTGTCCCCCATAGGTCACCACGCCACCGGCGAACCCCATGACCCGGGGTTCATGGTAGGGGCGACCCCGCCAAGGGGGTTCATCGGAAATCGATCTAAAGTACCGTATATCAAAGTGTGTTACAGTATTCCGGCATGTTACAGTAATCCGAAATACCGTAGTCCGGGAATCGCGAACTGACTTTTTTCCCAAGATGCGAGATACAAAATTGATCTTTGGTCAGTAGTGTCTACCGTACCCAGAGATGTTACTGTAACCCGAGATACCGTAATCCGGGAATCGCGAACTGACTTTTTTCACAAAATTTGTTTTAAAAATCGGTCCCTTGTTCAATCATGTGTAACTCGGTGAGGATAATTTTATTATATATTTTGCAACCCAAAACCATGGCCGAGTGGTTAAGGCAGCGGTCTTGGAATGCGAAGGTAGGTGGTTCTATGCCCGACGGTGTCCAAACCCTTTGCCTTACTTCGAGAAGTGCTTGGAGAATACATCAGGGGGTACTGTATGCACATACCGTAACCCAGGTACGGTGGGTCATGTTCGGTTCGGTGGGACACATTTTTGATTTTTGACGAAAACAAGCGATTCAGAGCCCAAGGCGATCTTCATCGAACTCATAGAACGATTACTGTGCATTTACTAAGCGTTTGAGATATTATGACAAAAGTGTGTCCCACGGAACCGAAGTTGACCCACCGCACCTGGGTTACGGTATGTGCATACAGTACTCTCTGATGTATCCTCCCTGCACTTCTCGAAGTAAGGCAAAGGGTTTGGACACCGTCGGGCATCGAACCACCTACCTTCGTATTCCAAGACCGCCGCCTTAACCACTCGGCCATGGTTTTGGGTTGTAAAATATGTAATAAAATGATCCTCACCGAGTCACACATGATTGAACAAGGAACCGATTTTTCAAACGAATTTTGTGAAAAAAGTCAGTTCGCGATTCCCGGATTACGGTATCTCGGGTTACAGTAACATCTCTGGGTACGGTAGACACTACTGACCAAAGATCAATTTTGAATCTCGCACTTTGAAAAAAGTCAGTTTGCGATTATCCGGGGTACGGTATTTAGGATTACTGTAACATGTCTGGTTACTGTAACATACTTTGGTATACGGTACTATTGATCCACCCAGAATCCATTTTTGACCATGACCCCCGGGTCATGGTAGGGGCGACCCTACCAACACTACTCCTAGGTCGCCGCCAGCCCTGGTGACCTTTGCTGTCCCCAACCTGCGCTACCTAATCTTTATGGCTAACGTGCGAGGCGATTACGCATAAAGCAATCTTCTAGGCCTAACGCGTGTGGAGATTGGGTTTATCCAGGCTAACTCAGCAAAAGGGCAGAGCTTTCGAAAAAGTGCTGGGAGGAAATATAGTTGTTTTGATGCGAAATGAGAAATTAAAACGATTTATGAAATTTGCATGATTTAAGAGACCGGCTCCGAGAAAATTTACCATTCTAGCTCTTTTCCGGACATTTCCCTAGGGCTGTGATCCAGACCGCCATAGTCACATATGTTGGAGGTCCCTTGACCCTATTTACAAAAATGATGAAATATTGTTCCGCGTTGCGCAATGCGGCGCGCCAGGTGCGCTCGAAGTTTGAAAACTGCATTTTCGTATCTTTTCAACGGAACAAGCTAGAAACACAATTCCTTTTGCGTTGTGTTAGGGTTGACGTAAGTGCACAGAAACACAATCGGGTTCTTTTTTTGATCGGGTCTGATGCCATTTTTGTGTCCCAAAAAATCAAATTTTCGAAATTTTCAGTATCTCAACGCCATTTGCGCAAAGCCAATGTAGGTATACGCGTGTACCCCATTCCCTACTACATCGATCCCACCACATATGGAAGGGATTGGACCATTACCTTTTTTGCGAAGCTGGTCTGAGTGATCCGGAGTCAGTCTCAAGCGAGACTTATCAGGCATTTCCCAGTTAGCCGCTATGAGATTTCCTGAACAAACCACACAAATAGTGTTCCGAGGCGCAAACGCGGATCAATATTTCATCATTTTTGTAAATAGGGTCAAGGGACCTCCAACATATGCGACTATGGCGGTCTGGATCGCAGCCCTAGGGAAATGTCCGCGGGGTGGTGAATTTTCTCCGAGCCGGTCTCTTAAACAAACATCGATTTCCTCAGATCGATGTTTGTTTAAGAGACCTACATTGACTTTGCGCAAATGGCGTTGAGATACTGAAAATTTCGAAAATTTGATTTTTTGGGACACAAAAATGGCATCAGACCCGATAAAAAAAAGAACCCGATGGTGTTTCTGTGCACTTACGTCAACCCTAACACAACGCAAAACGAATTGTGTTTCTAGCTTGTTCCGTTGAAAAGATACGAAAATGCAGTTTTCAAACTTCGAGCGCACCTGGCGCGCCGCATTGCGCAACGCGGATCAATATTTCATCATTTTTGTAAATAGGGTCAAGGGACCTCCAACATATGCGACTATGGCGGTCTGGATCGCAGCCCTAGGGAAATGTCCGCGGGGTGGTGAATTTTCTCCGAGCCGGTCTCTTAAACAAACATCGATTTCCTCAGACACGCGGTGGTCCTTACAACAGGGCTGAGATACAAAACAGACAGAACCATATGACTCTGCACGATTTGCAAGAATATCGCTCATTGTTTGCATGATCGTTTTTCTTGTTTGGAGCGATCTTTCAGTTAAAGGTTTTTTAACTGCAAATAGCATCACAGCAAATAGCATCCGTTTAGCATCACAGTCTGCTTCTCTCCTCTCTTTCACATGCACACGTCTACCTGCTTGTCGAATATTCCGTGCAGCTCCAGAAGCAGCAACACAGCAGCTTTCAGTTGTTCGACTGTTACACCGGCTGCACCTATGATTCGATGAATTTAATAGGATCGATGTATTAAAAATGTTCTCGTATTAAACTTCGTGTAGAAATTTGCCATCAGTGTCATATGATAGTTGTTTAATCTCACGATTCAGAGAGAGTAGAGATGACTAGAACGATTGATTCAGTTTAATTCTCATTAAGAGACTATCTCGGTAAAAAGTCAGCATCCCGCGGACATCTCCCTAGCACAAAGATCCAGCCCACCACACTATCATGGCATGAGAGGGTATGGGCCCCTGATTGATGAAGTGGTGGTTTTGGTATTCCTCGTCGCGTGCGTGGTGCGCCATGTGCGCGGGAAGTTCAAAAACTCGATTTTCATATCTTCTCAGCCGAAGAAGCTAGAGTCGAAATTCTTTTTGCATTGTGTTAGTGAGCTCAAATGTGCAAACTTTCAACGGGGAATTTATTTAAACTTTGATTCTTACGTCGATTTTGCAAGTCACAAAGTCATTTTTGCTGGATTTTTTCCAGCTTTACGAAGGGGGAGCAAGGTCCCACATAGCACACAGTGTGCCTCCCATGCATACGATCATGTTCCAACACATTTGACAGAAATCGGTTTTACTCCACCCCCCACTTCTGCTTCCCGAAGTTAGTGTATTGCCTAACTCCAAAATGCGAAATCGTAGATTTCACCAAAGTTATACGTGTACTAGAATGTCCAGGGCCTAAATGTGTTAACTTCGAAGTTTTGGAAAGATTGAAGCACTTATTTATTTTTCCGAGTATTTTTCCGGAGGCGATTTCGTCGTTGAGAACCATGATCCGGGGGTCATGGGTGCACTCTGCACCTCGCAACCATGAACCCCGGGTCATGGTCCAAAATCGAGTTTGTGGGGATCCTGATGTAGCATACCTCATCGCTTACTACAGTACCACACATACTACCGTAGCCCGGAATACCGTGCTCTGTTCAATCGCGAACTGACTTTTATTCAAAAATGCATTTCAATGTCTCTTCGGGGAGTTTTCACGCACATCGTTTCGAGGAAAAATATGGAAACAAAATATGTCAATTGAGTGACTTATAAGCTAACACTTGAAAATAAAGTAAGTCAATTAGATAACAATCTGATGCCAACGAACTGGACAAACAACATGACAACTCATTTTTTGAATAAAAGTCAGTTCGCGATTGAACAGAGCACGGTTTACCGGGCTACGGTAGTATGTGTTGTACTGTAGTAAGCGATGAGGTATGCTACTTCAGGATCCCCACCAACTCGATTTTGGACCATGACCCGGGGTTCATTGTTGCAAGGTGCAGACTGTACCCATGACCCCCGGGTCATGGTCCTCGACGACTAAGTCGCCTCCGGAAAAATACTCAAAGTGCTTCAATCTTCCTAAAACTTTGAAGTTAACACATTTAGGCCCTGGACATTCTAGTACACGTATAACTTTGGTGAAAGCTACGTTTTTGCATTTTGGAGTTAGGCAGTACACCAACTTCGGGAAGCAGAAGTGGGGGGTGGAGTAAAACCGATTTCTGTCAAATGTGTTGGAACATGTTCGTTTGCATGGGAGGCACACTGTGTGCTATGTGGGACCTTGCTCCCCCTTCGTAAAGCTGGAAAAAATCAAAGAAAAATGACTTTTTGACTTGCAAAATCGACGTAAGAATCAAAGTTTAAATAAATTCCCCGTTGAAAGTTTGCACATTTGAGCTCACTAACACAACGCAAAAAGAATTTCGACTCTAGCTTGTTCGGCTGAGAAGATATGAAAATCGAGTTTTTGAACTTCCCGCGCACATGGCGCACCACGCACGCGACGAGGAATCCCAAAACCACCACTTCATCAATCAGGGGCCCATACCCTCTCACGCCATGATAGTGGGGAGGGCTGGATCTTTGTGCTAGGGAGATGTCCGGAAAAGAGACAAAATGATAAATTTTTACGGAGACAGTCTCTTAATTGTTCTGTCACATTTTTTAACAAGATACGTTGCATTTTAAAGTTACCCAACAAGGACGAACTTGTGTTTGAATAAGCGGGAAAAGCCGCGGCGCGCGATCACCAAGCGTCGCGGTCATTGTTTAATTATACTTTATTTTTTTGCTCGTTATTTTGATAATATTTTAGTAATTCTGAGTTGAAAACCCGAAATGGAGTAGCATGAGCTTTCGTTTACATGCAACCTTGTAATTTATTTAGCGCATTTGAACGTTTCGAAAATATTAAAGTTTGAGTCGCCGCGTTTTTGCCCGGTTATCTAAGTCTAAGTCGACTATCCTCTATTTAACAAAAATATTTAAAAAATAGGTCAAATTCGTCCTTGTTGGGTAACTTTAATGTGTCTTATTGTTATTCCATTCTCCATTCTCGCGCTCGTAACGGGCGGTCGAATCTCACCCCGCTCTCTTCCACCTCAATCTTAAAAATCCTCGTCCGTCAGCTTGGGCAACTGGATGAGTCCCGCCCACTCGGTAACTTCAAGAAGAGGACCCAGGATGGATCTACAGGGTGGGGCAAAAGTATTGACACACTTATTATCGTTCGTATCTCACAACCGGCTGCTAGTTCTCAGTTCTGGTCTTACTCAAATATTCATGTATAGGGTGCCTTCATCCTATCACCCTTAGGTTAGACCCTCGTCATTATATCATGTGGAGCCGAGCGATTTTCGATCATTCAAAAAGTGACGCTGAGCCGCTAGTGAGTGTGAATATAAAAGTCAATTTTCAATCGAAGGGGACCGGAAGCCTCAGTATTTCATGGTTCACTATGAAGCACATGTATCCCTCTTTCGAATGCGTATGCCCACATTACTATTGAATTTTGTAGAAGCACACAGGATGGATTTGATTTCATCTCTATGAACTGGACTTTCGGATAATTGAAATGCAATGTTTCCAGATTTCATGGTTAACGTTTTGCCACTGCGCTATAAAGTAGCACAGTATAAGCACCTGTCAAATAACGATTTTTGAATGGCTAAGTTTGGCTGTAGGACAAGTCTGAAGGCATGTTTCAGGGAGGGGTAATTTACTGAAATTCGAAGAGTTTTCGATACTATATAAAATTTATTCTGCTTCTGAAACCGCTTCTACCGAGGAATAGGTAGCACCATTCCCTCGCTCAATGGTTGTGCTATGCAAGAAAAATATTTGGTGTTTTTCATTACAGTTGTTGCAACAACGAGGGTGAAAAATTTCAGGCGGATAATATGTGCGCCGTTCGAGTTAGCTCCATTCAAAAATTTGTCTCGGGCTTGAAAAGAGATTAGGACAATTTTGGCTTGCACGGTTGACCTTAGCGTTGACCAACCATCATAGTAATAATATGGAAGAATTATGATCTCTTTCCATCATGCGGAAAAATATTCGGGAAGTACATTGTTATCTGAAGTGAAAATGACAACACATGTGTTACCTAAATTTCAAAAAAAAGCAGAACTAGCGAACCGATGACATTAAATAATTGGATAAGGCAGAGTTGTAAGCTTGGTGGTTGGGCAACAAACTAAGAAAATATGGGAATAAATGGATCACTTAGACACAAGTGAACATAAGTTGAAAAGTGTGTCAATACTTTTGCCCCACCCTGTACATCGTCTCAAGTGATGAACCGTCAAGAAAAGCCCCATTCAAGTAGCCTGCTTCGTGAGTTTGCTCTGAACCACACTAAGTATGGACTTCGGTGGCTGGATGATCTACTTCACGCCTCAAACGATCACGACCAAGTGCGACAATCAATCGAGAAGATAGATGCAAGAAGAATCCATCCCTTGACCCAACGACACTTTGAGTACGAAGATCCCAATCCCCTCCCTAAAGTTGCGTCCTGCAGGCCCATTGCCTGATGTCAGGATAAATATCTGTATCTGTGTACTGTATCATACAAGTCCATCGGTTCAGATTGCATCTAACATACAATTCCATCTATTCCACTATTCCGAAATGACTTTTTATGAAACAAATTTCGACAAAGTTTTCACAAAATAAATTTCCCAAATATTTATTGGTGCACGATTTGAAAATGAAATTCATGACCCGGCGTACGAGTTATGGCCTTATGGAGTTATGTTTTCTTCAACCATTCCACCCTCTCGCGTACAATGGTCCAGTCAAATCAAAGATCTTACTCGCAGCCTTCTGTGCATTCAACTCAGTCAGAGTTCCACAGGAGAAAGCGGTTGCTGCCTGAAGACAGATGGCGACGTCTGAATAGAAGGGAACATCACCTTGCACGTGGATGAAACGTAGTGCAAATGTACTATCTGGGGCCAAAGAAAATTATTCCGTCATTTGCGAACCGGCTGAAGTGTATCTCACCCTAAGGACTCTAGCCACCATGTTTCAGCCTCCTAGGATGGTTTTAAGCAACTGTGGCAGCTGCCCTCGGATTTCGGCTTCCTTACGCGGAACGCGTTTCAAACAAATTCTGGTGTTGTATCAATCGTAGAAAATTTTTCGGTGCTTGTGATGTTTAGGTGGTCTTCCCCCCCCCCCCCCTTCACTCTTACTCATTAGACGCACTCTGCACGGTTGTAACGCGCACGAATGAGTGAGCATGAAAAGCAATTTACTGGTAACACAATTACACTCAATTTTGTTAGGTTATTCACCCAGACGAGATTATGTCACTCAAAATTAGCGCTCTCTCGCAATCCCTATTTACAATCCACCTGAACCTATATAAGTGCTGATTCTCATTTCTATGGTTCAGTCCATCGCTCTCATATCGGAGGAGAGGGAGGGGAGCATTCGCCCCCGCAGACTTGGTTTCCTCCGAGAGGGGAGACCGCCTCTTATTTACAAAAAAGAGTAGAATGAGGAGAATGGGATGAGGCAGAGGAAGATCACCTAAACAGCACAAGCGCCAAATTTTCCTAGTACAGATTACGTTACTGAACGCAGGTCTTGCGTCTCAGAGTCGTGTAAAATTTGCAAATATTAATAGTTTTTTTTCTTCAACTAATCAAGCGAAATTGTTTTGTTTTCTTGCGTTCTTATTGTTAGAATCACAGGTAACATTACTTCCATCATTGACGATTGGACGAAGACGCTTAAAATGATCGTCAACTATCCGCCTCGCATCAACCGACATATCGACTGAATCAGAAGTCGAATATTTCTTATTCGACCATTAAAAATAGATAACGTTGTTTCCAATGCTGGTCAAGTACCTCATTCTGAGACATAGAACTAGGGAAAAAGTTTATTCAAGGACACGCAAAACGAAATGGTTTCTGCAGAAATGGATGGAGAAAGCAAAAGAAAGGTTGAAAATTCGGCCGATTGTGTTAGCAAAATAAGTATATACATCAAGAATTCAGGTAATTAAACACATTCTTGCAATCAGTGTATCGAGAATGTGCTAACTTCGTTGGGCTTCGCTAGTAACCAGCTCTTCGTGATCAACGAAATCCTCTTCGACCACCTCAAAACAATGATATTCATTAAACACAAAATCCCCCACTTTCTACTCGTGTAATCGGGGTAAGGATTTGGGGTAATCGTAGGTCCACTAACAAGGGTAGGTCGTCAAGTGTCCGTGGAGTTTCCGCCCATGAGCTCTACCATAGATAGCCCATCCCCAGGGATGCCCAAAACTGCTTTCACTTTTTGCCGAAGACTCCCCGTTCTCGAGTATCGATCGATAATCTGTCACCATGGTAAATCGCTTGAAAATCGGACGAGAATCGCGCAGGCCTCTTGATCACTCTCTAACCTTCCATCATCAACTAGCAGCGTGGTGTAGTGGCAGAGAGTTAGGTAGTTGGTTCGCTTCCGTCTATGCTATTTCATTTTTGCCGGTCTTTCAGAGTGAAGAAACACTTTTGCTTATGAATTACAAGCCCAGTAATTACTCCTACCGCTGTAAAAGCCAGATTTCAATATTAACAGAGGCGGTTTAATGCGACGAAATGATGAAACTCATTTGAAGTAAATGCGTTTCGCACATGAATGTT
>LS506681.1:460644-473743 GCA_900490845.1 Pristionchus japonicus
CGTCCAACCGTACTCTCATCAGCCGTGTATTGGCTCTTTCCACTTCCACCAAACAACTAGACAATCGTGGGGATAATATGACGGCCACTCCGTTTTTCAGTCCATCTCCTTCAGTGCACACCAATTGATATCCATTCGCCCATCGGCTCTCGTCTCCCTTCCATCTTATCTCCTGTACACACAGCACATCAATCCTCCTCCTCATCATCATGTCAATCATCTCCAGTAATCTCCCTGACAACGTGCCCACGTTTAGGGTCGCAAAACGGGCGCACTCTTTGCTCTTCAATCGCATGCTCAATGGCCGTCACACAGCGTGTGGTCCAATACAGTATCCGTCTCTTCCTCACAACCAGGTCCAATCAGGATCTTGCCTTTACTCACAGATCTGGTGGCTTGATCCAATCACACACTCTATAGGCTGCTCTTCACGTGATTTTCACGCGCTCCCTGGATCTCTCGATATTCAAATTCCCAATGGTGCGGGTCTCTATCGATTATCGATTTCCTTGGTTGCTCGATACCTCACGACTTCTTTCTATCTCCAGTGGTTCTTGGTCTTACTCGGGTCTTGGCTTTATTGGTTCTATCGGCCTCACCTCTTTCTCTCTCTGATCTGGTGGCTTGATCTATTGGTCTCTGCTCTTTGATCTTTGATCTCTGACTCCCTGATCTGGTGGTTTGATCTCACTCTCAATCAATGATCTGGTTGCTTGATCGATTGATTGGTCGCCTCACAGACTTGGTTAGTTCTGTCTCGGGCCGCAACGACACGTGTACTTACACGAAACACGAGATTTTGAGTTCTGGGTAACTCCAAAATCAACGGAAACAACAACACCAAGTGGTAGCAATGGTGAGAAGCAACACCCTTATGGTAGCAACGGGTAGAAGCAATAGGGCCGTCCCGTTGCGTGGACTGTCACCCGCCTCTCCCTCTCACTCGCCGGAGCGCGCGGCGAACCGACCGCTCAGGACGGAGTAAAAAGAGAAAAAAAAAAAAAAAAAAAAAAAAAAAAAAAAAAAAAAAAAAAAAAAAAAAACCCTAATGCGAAATACTTCTCTCCTCCTGTTGTTTACCGAGACCCCAGTGGTTCCTACGTTTTTGCACACGAGGGCTCATGGGCAGTACGAAAAGTCAATCAACTATTTTGCGGGAAGCAATCTACCGTACCTACGTGATGCGTTCATGCATATCCAAAGGGCGAGGGGCAAAGGGAGGGCGCACTCTAGCGGGCAGAGGAACGGGGCTTCGCGCTCTCTCTCTCCGGCCGCTCGCTGTGCATTTGCATTACATGGCGGCGGCGCGCGTGAGTCCTCGTGTTACAGGAGACCGGTTATATTACCTGAGCAAACTCGTCTCTCTCTGTTCTCATTCTTCTCTCGGTTTTCCACCTATGTTCTGTCTCTCTTCGTCCTTTCCTTCGCTGCTTCGCCTTCTCAATATCCTCCTCGACTTCTCTCTGAAAAATTCTCAAAATATTTTTAACAAAAGACCACCCTTTTGGAAAAGTAACAGGTAACACAATTTTTGGAAATTCAACCCCTAAGATGTTACGAAGGAGATACAATGAGAGTGGTAGGTATGAGCGATTTTTAGGAATTTGAATAAGGAACTTCTTGTATAGCTGGCCCAGAACGACCGTTTTGATGGGCAGATAGAGAGTAGGAAATGAAAATGGTAGGAATAGAATGCTCTGCGAGTATTGCTTGCGCCAGATATCCAAGAAGTGCCTTGAATAATACCTAGAAAACGGCACACTGTGGCAGGCAAAGTAAAAGATGTACAAAGGTGGATACATCAGCATCAGGGCATTTTCGATTCTTTGAGGTATCCGAGATCCTTTTGATTCCACTCATTCCGCTTACCTTTCCAGTCTGGAAATCTGTGGTTACTAAAATACTATAATATTAAATTTCCCCACCACACCAAAAATTACCCCCACTTTTTATTTGTTTTTATGAAATCAATCAATCAATGTATCATTTCAGGCAATAAATGCTAGATGAGAATGGGGCGAAATTCTTCATAGGGTGTATTCCACCAGTTGCCAATAGCTCGGTCCAGGTCGTCTCTCCAGCGTACTCTAGGCTTGCCTGCCGTCCGTTTCCTGTTGTAGGGCGTCCAGAAGGTAGTCGCGCGTGTCCACTGCTCCATTTGCATACTCCTGACCTTGAGGGCCCAGGGCGCTTTCCGTTTCAGTCCTTCCTGGTTCCAATCGCGCAGATTCGTGATCTCCCTCACGCTCTCGTGTCTCCAGCGGTCCCTTAGTATCACTCCCAGCATCTTTCTCTCCATCTTCCTCTGGGTGATGCTCAGCCGCTCCTTGTCGCTCGATCTCAGTGCCCATACTTCGCTCCCGTAGAGTACCGTTGAGGTGACGCAGCTTTCGAATATGCGTCTCCTTGTTTTCATGGGTAGAGGGCGAGAGGAGAGGAGGTGCGAAAGCTTACTCCATGCAAACCAGCCGAGTCGGATCCGATGTTCTATTTCGTTGGTATGATCAAGAGGAAGGGATATTCTTCCGCCAAGGTACGTAGCAGAGCCGACGAAGTTGAATGTCAGATTATCGATCACGATGGGGGCTCGGGTTGTCGTGCAGGAGGTAAGGAGATTGGTCTTGGAGGCATTGACCTCAAGTCCAACTCGTGCACACGCCTCCATCAACTTCATCAACATCCTTGCCAGTTCGGGGCGTGACTTGGCGACGAGTGCGACATCGTCGGCATACTCCAAGTGGCTGAGAGTCCTCCCGTCGATTCTGATTCCATCCCTTCCCCAATCGATATCGTCCATTGCCAGTTGCAGTACTGCATTGAAGAGACGGGGGGAGAGAGTATCCCCTTGGCGGACTCCTCTTCTCACAGTGATTGGGACGAGTTCCTCGTTGACTCGAATGAGGGTGGAGGAGAAGGAGGAGGAGGTATGAAATAACGTACCGCCAAAGGAATGTAAACAAAGAAATTGAAGCATGAAAATTAAAATTTAGCCTATGGCGATTTTTTAAGCACGAGGGCTTGACATAAGGGACAAGTGTCTCCTACACGGATTTCGCAACATACGGAAGGTGAGAGAGTATCGACAGTGGCTCCTCTCCTCGCTCGCTCGTGCCTGCCCAGAGGAAGAGCCTAATGTGAGGGCGAGACGAAAGGGTGAGACCCGCGACTATTGATAGCGAAATTCGCAATTGAAAACTGCGAAATTTGTTTAGTTTTGAATGTGCGATTGTAATGCGTTTCACAGTTTCCACTTTTAGAAAAGACAGGGATCCCAATCGTCTTCAATAAGGAATCGTTCGATTCCTCACTGCGACGAGAGGGAGATGAATTGGGAATCACTCCGCTCTCTCCAGGTGAGTTGAATCTGTTGGTTGGGAATCAAAATGTAAACTCTAATCACATGAGGCCGTTCGCGAGAGAGTCGAGCACATCCGACTGGGTCTGGCACAGCTCAAAAAGGTCGATTTTCTCAAACCGTGTGATTTGAGGTTCTTAAGGGTGCTGATGACTATGGACACTTTCATTTTTCATTTTGGGCATTTTTTGGCGCCCTGCGACCGCGCGCCAAAAACGCATTTGGTGGTGTTTCTTCTCACTCGAGGTCGCTAAAATTAGGCCAGCGCGGCTCCCAGGCTAGAATTTCATGCTGATCACGCCTGTCATGTTCATTTTTCATCAATATTTTTTGTAATTTTTAAAAACGGAAGTTTTGATAGAGGAGTTTGTGTACGTCGCCACATACACAGATCGATTGGGCGTGGCGAGAGGATTTCAAATCTGTATCAAGGGGAGAGATAGTCCTCGGGAGATTCGAGATAGGAGTGAGATAGTGAGCCGAGATGGCGGGTGAAATAGCACGTCCTCCCCTTGTTTACTCTCTCTCCCCCATTCAAATCGTCCCTCCCTTCCCTCGTCTCCCTCTCACCGACGAGAGAGTGTGGGGAAGTGAGAGAGCGCAGAGAGGCGAGAGGGAGCGAAAGGTCATTTGCATGAAATGGGCAGGGGTTAGAGAGTAAACAAGGGGAGGACGTGCGATTTCACCCGCCATCTCGGCTCACTATCTCACTCCTATCTCGAATCTCCCGAGGACTATCTCTCCCCTTGATACAGATTTGAAATCCTCTCGCCACGCCCAATCGATCTGTGTATGTGGCGACGCACACAAACTCCTCTATCAAAACTTCCGTTTTTAAAAATTACAAAAAATGTTGATGTAAAATGAACATGACAGGCGTGATCAGCATGAAAATCTAGCCTGGGAGCCGCGCTGGCCTAATTTTAGCGACCTCGAGTGAGAAGAAACACCACCAAATGCGTTTTTGGCGCGCGGTCGCAGGGCACCAAAAAAGGCCCAAAATGAAAAATGAAAGTGTCCATCGTCATCAGCACCCTTAAGGACCTCAAATCACACGGTTTGAGAAAATCGACCTTTTAGAGCTGTGCCAGCCGTTGCTCGACTCTCTCGCGAACGGCCTCATATCACGGGTCTCCTGTAAATGTGTAGGAACGGTTGCGACAGCAAAAAATGTTTGGTCTTTGATTTGGCTGAAACTTGTTTGACAAGTTAAAGGAAGGGCGAGGATGACGTTTTTGAATTTTGATTCTCGAAATTTGCATATTCAATGAGGTTTTCTGACCTACAACTTCGAATAGCTGAATATCGCACGGTTTTTGACCTACCGCGTTCCGGTTTGTTTTAATCGATTGGAAATTTCCTCCTCCACAAAAAACTCCACAAGGGATACAGTTTAAATTTGCATCTTCGACTCCAAATCCCCGAAAAACACATTTTGTGCATACATTATGTAAATTATCTCGACATTTTCCTGAAAAGGATACGGATATTATTTTCGATATCGATTCCCGATCCCCGAATTAAGCTACAATATTTTTCTCAGTCCTCAACTCTGTCCTCCCGATAGGGCTACTGTTAGGGAGAAATCGGTCTTTCTGAACTTAGAAATTTTCGCGCTCAAAGCATTTTCGCTTGAAAAACTGCTCAAACATACACAAAATCGCATTTTTAACCAATCAGAAATATTCTTCTCTACAAGTTAGACAAACTTGTTGTATTGGTTCAAAGCGTGAAAATCGACCGTTATCGAGTTATTACCGAAAAAAATGTTTTGAGCGCGAAAATTTCTAAGTCCAGAAAGACCGATTTCTCCCTAACAGTAGCCCTATCGGGAGGACAGAGTTGAGGCTTGAGAAAAATATCGTAGCTCAATTCGGGGATCGGGAATCGATATCGAAAATAATATCCGTATCCTTTTCAGGAAAATGTCGAGATAATTTGCATAATGTATGCACAAAAAGTGTTTTTCGGGGTTTTGGAGTCAAAGATGCAAATTTAAACCGTATCCCTTGTGGAGTTATTTGTAGAGGAGGCAATTTCCAATCGATTAGAACAAACCGGAACTCGGTAGGTCAAAAACCGAGCGATATTCAGCTATTCGAAGTTGTAGGTCAAAAAACCTCATTGAATATGCAAATTTCGAGAATCAAAATGCAAAAACGTCATCCTCGCCCATCCTTTAGCTAGTCAAACAAGTTTCAACCAAATCAAAGACCAACATTTTTTTGCTGTCGCAAAAGGGTTTCATTTTCCTACCTTTTTACAGGAGACCCGTGATATTTATATGCGCTCAACGAATTTTTGGCTCTCCGGACTGGCTTCCGCAGGAAACTAGTCAGCATCTAATTCAATACCACAACAATATTCACAGGAATGGTGGCCATGGGTTTCACTTTGTGTACCCTGTCGGAGCGATTGCCAGTGGCGCGAGAGACCGGAGGTATCTGAAGGAAAAAAAAAATCTATTTCAGAGTTTTGCGTTGTTAAAAAACTTATATTATTAAGAGACCTGCTCGGTAAAAATCGAGGATTCTCACCTACTGCCCGGACACGCTCCTACCGTTTTGAGATCCGCAAGTCCATACTCTAGTGGTAGGAAGGCCTTGGCCTCACAATAGCCGGGGGAAAGATATACCCAATTGTTCTAAAACGGGGAAAGATATACCCAATTGTTCATGTGCATCAGCCTAGAGGTGCTTAGAGGCACCGAAACGACACTTTAGATTGAGTGCTGCATCGCTCCGGAGATTTATTCCACTTTAGATTTTTAGTTTTTCGATCAAAGTAGGCTGTTTTTGTAAAGAGCTGCAAGGGTAACCTAGGTCTACGTTGTAGCCCACTGGTGGAGGTATCTGAAAATCCACAAACTGGGCTTGCCCGATTTTTCCGCTGGGAGATTTTGTACCACAAAGGTTCGGGACCGAGGTTCGGGATTTTGATTTTGACTGCTTTCTTTGTTGATTTTGTGAAGTTTGGGTAAAATACAATAGTAATCGTAAAGTTACACCTCCATGCAAATTATCATCACCATAGGAGTCGATTCTGCCAACATGACTTTTTCGATCCATGACCCGGGGTTCATGGTCTCGGAGTGACCCACCACCATGAACCCGGGGTCATGGTCCAAAATGGGCCTTGGAAGTCATGATGGAGAAACTTCATGTACAGTAGACCAATGTGTAGTACACTACCCCAGCAACACACCGTACCACCTGATACCGCAATCTAGCAATCGTGATACCGTGAAATGAAATGTTATTGTAAAATTCAAATTAAGTCAGTTTGCGATAACCGGATTACGGTATCAGGTGGTACGGTGTGTTGCTGGGGTAGTGTACTACACATTGGTCTACAGTACATGAAGTTCCTCCATCATGACTTCCAAGGCCCATTTTGGACCATGACCCCGGGGTTCATGGTGGTGGGTCACTCCGGACCATGAACCCCGGGTCATGGGTCGAAAAATTCATGTTGGCAGAATCGACTCCTATGGTGATGATAATTTGCATGGAGGTGTAACTTTACGATTACTGTCGTATTTTACCCAAACTTCACAAAATCAACAAAGAAAGCAGTCAAAATCAAAATCCCGAACCTTTGTGGTACAAAATCTCCCAGCGGAAAAATCGGGCAAGTCCAGTTTGTGGATTTTCAGATATCTCCACCAGTGGGCTACAACGTAGACCTAGGTTACCCTTGCAGCTCTTTACAAAAACAGCCTACTTTGATCGAAAAACTAAAAATCGAAGTGGAATAAATCTCCGGAGCGATGCAGCACTCAATCTAAAGTGTCGTTTCGGTGCCTCTAAGCACCTCTAGGCTGATGCACATGAACAATTGGGTATATCTTTCCCCGTTTTAGAATTATAATTTTTCGATCATGTCACACATTTATTCATTTTTCTTCTGCCGGAAGAGCGTAAACCCCGAACAAGGTCTCCTATGGCTATTGTGAGGCCAAGACCTTCCTACCACTAGAGTATGGACTTGCGGATCTCAAAACGGTAGGAGCGTGTCCGGGGGAAATTCGATTTTTACCGATCCGGTCTCTTAATAATGTGCATCAGTGCACATTAAAACGCGTTCACTGTAAGAACAGGATTCAAAGGTCACCAGGGCTGGCGGCGACCTAGGAGTAGTGTTGGTAGTCATTGCTAATGACCATTTCAAATGACTGTAACTTTATTTGATACGAGAAAAAGCGAACCAATTGGTATCCGAGAACACTGCGGAACTTTCCTGTTTGTTGGCCCACACTGCAGCGCTCCAACCCCATGTAAGGGGTAGGAATGAGAATGACAGGGAGAGAATAAGGGATAGGAATGAGAATGGTAGGGAGAGAATACTCTGTAGGAATAGGTGGGCCAAAAAACAGGAAAGTGCCAACACTGCTTGTGTCGTCACATTAAAGGAAATGCAGTCCGGGGAATTGACCATATGGGTCCCTATGGTCGATTTTTGAGATTTTCGTAAAAATGCATCCCTACGGTCATTATTTAAAAGAAGAAAAACTTCTGGATTAAAAGCAAAACACAACGCGTTTAATTTCCTCTCTCCGATCTTTGCTCTCTATTTTCTTTCACTTTTGGTCTCTTTCTGATGGACCGAAAATTGCCTTATCTATCGCCTGGGTGAAGTTCCGAAGGCCCTTGCGTCGTCTCACACTTACAGAATCAAGAATAAGGTTAATTTCAAATGGCGAAGTATAATGATATGGTCATTTACTCAACAGAACGACGAGTGGAAAGGAAGAATCAGCATGCGCTAAACACTCTCTTAATAAGTTGTGTGTTTACCCTGAGGGTCCGGGAAGATCAGATAACACGATTAGAACACATCTAATAGAGGAAGAGATTGAGTTCCCGGAACTTTCCTAGTTTGTAACCAAGCCCCGCCCCCTTCTATTATAGAGGGGCGACCCGAGGTTAAGACTAAGGTACATACTGCGCCAAAGCAATCTTGCATTCAGCCTAAACCTAAGCAACCTAATCAGCCTAAGCATGTTTGTACAAAATCCATGATTACGGAAAAGGGGGCGGGGCTTGGTTACGAACTAGGAAAGTGCCAATCGAAAAACTTTCAAGGATCAAAAAGATAGATATTAACCAGGCGAACAAATTTAGCCGAATGAAAAAAATTTTCACGCGGTAATTTTTTTTTGACACCGTACAAAAACACTATTCAATGTGCATTTTTTTCACATTTTATGTTTCAAATTGACTTCCATCGCGTCGAAGAACTTTCCACATGTCTCCATAAGCCAATTCGGTTGATTATTTGGTCACTGCTACATGGAATGTGAAAAAATTATTTTATTTTATTTTTTATATTTTTTAATGCGATTTTATGGCATAAAAATAGGATTTTCGGGTTTTACAGGGTCAAGATGCGATTTTTGACGAGGCATATTTTGGTTTTTTTGTAGAGCTAGTGCATACAAAAACGAATTTTTTTCTGGCGGCAGGCTATCCTACACTCTTACAGAAAATTCGTGATAGGTACCACCCATTTGAAATGTGAGCTCAAACTGTGCATTTTGAACTCAGTCCCGTTCTTACAGAGAACGCGTTCTGATGTGAGTAACGAATATGAACTTATATAATTCTAAAAAACTTCTCGACATACCGAGATTACATCATGTCCGAGATGTGAAATACAGTATTCAACATGTACGGCGCCAGTGCCGAGAACCAGTACCTGCATTGTACCTCCTCCATCCAATAAATCAAACAAATTATTTTTAAAATGTGCTCACCCTCATATGAGCAGTGCAGTGTCTGTTGTTCATCTTCTGCTCATGTTGTTCCTCTTTCTCAGCAGACTGCTCTTCATTCTCGTTTTGATCTTCCACACTCGAAGCATGTAGAAGTTGAGATGTCTGTTCGTTGATCTACAACATATTTTGTCACGGTAGGCAGTGAATATTTTCCCACTGAAAGTCAAAATTATTGTTTAAATTATAAGTAGGGACGGCAACGATGTTTAGAGATGATCGAAACAATTAATGTGTTTATGTGCAAACGGAAGCTCATCCTACACTATTTCTAGTTTTCAAATCAGAATTTCAAAATGAATTCCATACAACGAGAAAACCAATAAATAAAGTAGGTACGAAGTGTAGGGACCGCAACATAACGTGCTAAATCGCTATAAGTATAGTTTCCTTGCTTTCAATCGATAGTTCTATATTCCCTCGTCAGTGTTGTATCCGTAAAATTAAGGAAAAGTAAGAACATAAACAAATTTGAGCACTTCAAACAAGAGACCTTCACAGCCTGCTTACAGCAACCTATACGGTCTAGAGTTAGAGCAGTTCACGGAACAGCCTTTCGATATGCTATTTCAAATCTATGTTCTAAATCCAATACTAACATTGAATATTTTTTCTTTCAACTATTATCAGTAGCGGTGAAAGACTGTTCGATCAGGTAGGGTGATAATTTTTCACCAGCTCTTCTGGGTAATAAATAACCTTTTTTTAAGAATTCTGGCCGTATTACTACCATCTAGTGCGTATTCCTACCTTTATGAAACATTCTCAGAGTGAATTTAAAACCAGATAGCATCGAACTTGTAACTATGACTGCACAGCGATCAATAGCTTCCCTTTTCTGAATTATAGTTTCAAACTATCGTACTCAATGATCGATCAATGAGCGCTAGCTGACTATTTTATGTGTAACCCTTTACTGTAATAATCTCGTTTCAATTGCTAATACACTCCTAGTTATTAGAAGAAAACCTGAATGATCTACAATAAATTTATGGAGTACTTTTCTAAAGGTTCTTTAAATTTGAGAAGAAATTTATTTGCAAGTCGAGGCTATAATAGTGCGATGCTAAAGGTTCCATGCAACTATTCCTCGGTAAAATAGGAAGAGATAATTTTAACAATAACGCATTCAAAATGCGAGAGTTAGGAGTGAGGATACCCATTTAGTCAACCCTAGCAAAAAAAAACCGTAACGTTTCTGCAACAAATGAGCAATGCGCGGTAGATTGAAACTAAAAGCGTCGAAGGGTGTACTCAAATATTCCCCGTTGCCGTCCCTAATTATAAGCTATTTTTATGAACAGAAATGAATAGTTCAAATAACGCATATGCTTTGAGTGCGCAGCCAAGTCATTAGAGAAAAAGAAAAAAAAGATCGGTTATGATTTCAACATGGTGTTGCTAACCTGCGCATAAAAGCACAGTTTCGTTCCCATGTATCTCAGCAAAGCGTATTCAGCAGAAATCATACGTTTGACTCCAAAACATATTGCATGCTGTACCTTGGGTTCGTTGAACACTGTCGTGGGAGGGGAGTTCTTCTTCAAAGTCAACGACGAAGTAGCAGCAGACTTGGATTCTTCGCCATCATCCAACTGTGAACACTTTTTTTTAATAATGGAAATAATATCCTACTCTTCCTGAATTAATAAACTTCCACGTGATTGCACCCGTGCATTGTGACCGTCCGTCGGTTAACAAACTGGCGGACGGCCAACAAAGAGCCGACATCCGGCTAAGTTCTTTCATGACTTTTAGGTAAGACTTGAGCGGTTAAGCCATAGCCGGGCGTGGCAGGCATCTAACAAGCGTCTTCTGGGGAGCGTGTCAGAACCGCAACGACAAAAGCGCGACTACGCATAAGTCTTCTCCAGGTTGAGATACCGCGCAGAAAATTTTCCGCGTATCAAATGGTGGATATCGATTAGTCGATTTCAAGAAATATATTTAGATATTTGTAACAAATAATTTGATTTTGAATTTGCATATGCAAATTGATTTACCAAATAGAGATTTCATGGTTGTATTGCTAATGGTTCAAACTATGCGCTGTAAAATTTTTAGCCCAATCGGTCAACTAGGAAAAAAGTTATGCGAAAAAGATGCTTAAAAGCATGTTTGCAGCATGGTTGCAGCCCGGCTGCACCGATCGAGTTGGTGCAAAAAGAAGTTGCCCATTGTGATGACCACCCTCGAGAACCTCTCTGTGCACATTTTCGAAATTTCACTGTTCCAGATCATGATTGATTATTACGCAACCGGCCTCATATCAAAAGCGCAACGACAAAGGCGCAACTCGTCTATTTCAGTTAAAATTGGTGTTGCCGATGTGAGGCTCGATTCATTCGATCCCTGATGATTTGGACTAGCACTCTATCACAAATGAACAAAACCACAGAACGGTAGCATGATTTTCAGCAGAATTTACCGAGTTGCGCTTTTGTCGTTTCTGTCATGCCTCCCAACGAAGATCCTTAAACGCAGGATACTTGGATACCAGGATACCTGCTCTACATCGATCTCTTCTTCTTCGGTCTCCCCTTCTTGTTTCTGTTCACTATCCTTCGAGTGAAATTTAATAAATCCTTTCTGCTCCTCTTGTGTATTCATTCTGTCGTTCTTATCCATCTTCCGCTTTCGAACTGGGCGATGAAGAGCGCTACAAGAGGAAAACTTGGATTTTGGAAAAAAAAAGATTGCTGGCCAGTAGGGTTGCCGTATCGGGATCGTAATCGGGATTCCCGCAACAGACTCGCCTCCCTGGCCTATCCCGCATTCAATCCCGCGCGAGACTCGCTTTATGCAAATGGCGTGCGGGAATCCCGCATCTTTGCGGGATCGATGCGGGATTGGCTCGACCCACGCCCAACCACTGACTTTGAAGAGTTCGACTCCCACCTGAGGCACGGCTTTTGCCGGAATTTTCGCAAGTGTTTAATTTTCGAGAGAGAGCGTGGGGAGTACTCGACCCAAATTGTAGACCATTAAAGTTCCCCTCCACTCCAAAAATTACCCCCCCCCCCCACTTTTTACTCGATTTTATGAAACAATGCAGCGCCAATTGCATGCAAAAGATGAAAGTGAACATTAAAATTAAATATCTAGCTCGTGGCGATTTTCTAAACACGAGGGCTTGACACAAGGGACGCGTGATTCCTACGCGGATCTCGATAACTACGGTAGATTGGACTGATCGATCCCGATTTTCAGACTAGACACGCGCACTGCCTCTCTAGTCTCTCGCCTTGAGAAATCGATTCACTTGTTGACCCGGGCCGATCGAGAGGCGAGGGATCATTGATCTACCCTCCTCCTCTCCCCTTCTCTAATTGCGCGCAAACTTGAAAACTTTGCGGGTGTTGAGGGGCTTTTCTGAATTCACTGGGTGGCACTTGATTTTGTGTGAAATATGAGCTTTTAGGTAGAAAACTGCCTAAATCGAGGAGGCTAATTCATCGGAACTCTAATTGCTTAGATGTGTTCAGACGAAATGTAGGCATACCTTAGCGAAGGAGCTCCTTGAGAAGTTCTTGACTTGTAAGAACGGGTCGAAGCGATCAAAAATGGCTTCAAATGAACGGGTGACCCCTTTTTTCGAGTGAGTATAGATAATTTCTGTTGAAAAATTACGGGTTACCGCTCAAAATTTCCGAAAATTCGCAAATGTGAACGGGTTACCGCCACCTCGAATCATACGTGGGCAGGCATCGCCCAAAAAAATTTTTGCAGGCTAGTGCCCGACTAATTTGCAGCCTAGTGTCTCATTCAGCTAAAAATTAACGATTTTTGAAAGGAAATATGTATTTTTTCTGCTCGCATTCGCTCGCACTTCACATGACAGACAGATCGGAGTAAGGCCTGAATAGAGCGTGATCTATCTATTGTTGTATGTACTTTCCCGTCTGAGGCCATACTAAGCAAGTTGACCCACGACGGCAAGACAGAACGAGCTGCACCCGGTGTTTCGAAGG
>LS506681.1:503545-515471 GCA_900490845.1 Pristionchus japonicus
AAGCTACGGGACTGGGTCCAGGAGGCACTGAAACGGAAAGCGCGCTGGGCTATCAAGATCAGGCAGATGGACCTGGAGCAATGGAGCTGCGCCACTACTGTATGGATCCCCTACTGCACCCGTCCAACTGGCCACCCCCGGACACGTTGGCGGGACGACCTAAAGCGAGCTATTGGCAAACACTGGTGGAATGCAACTAGTGAAGAGTGGCGCCCCATCCTCATCTGAGCGTTAGCGCCTGACATGAATAAATTATTATTATTATTACTACAGGAAAGGTACTTCACTAATTAGCACAATAGAAACCACTCGATCCTTTCACACTAACATGTCACATCAAAATCAGAAATCGCGAAATTTTACGTGTGTCATATCTCAAAAACTGAGAGTATTTCAAGAAGCAATTATGTAACACATGCTTGGCCATACACAGAATATCATTCCTAGTAGTAGTGCTTCACAACGATGGTTCAAATTTGAGATCTAATCCGATAAAAAGTTTGTGAGAACTTCAGACATGTCAATTGTACTTTGACGGATTGCTGTGCTCGCATCTATTACCAGATTAGAATGACATGACGTGCGTTATAGAGAATATCCAAGGCCCTATCAAATACCGAAAACCATAAGTTGATTGATCGAAGAGCGGGAGAGACCAGAATCTTCGACGATATTTTTGTAAAGAAACTTGTGCACCAACCAGATACCATTCATAAATTTTCTCGAAATAATGAAATTCGATAAAAGCTCGAGAAGAAATCTCAGACAACAAAATCAAATTTCGTAGAACGTACATGCATTGCTCCTCTGACTACTCTAGTTTCTTCTAACCACTGGTTGGCGGGTATCCAAACCAATGGTTGACCAATTCCCTAACCAGTGGTTGAGATAGCGGTTAACCAGTGGTTTAGATAGTTCTTAACTTCTAGTCGTAATTTCTCGCTATTATATATAGGGACCACCACGTGTTATGCAAATGATGAATTCATGACCCATGAACTATTTCAGTTTGTTAATCTGTCATATAGAAACATTTTTTGTTCGCGGAAGTCCATCCGAAATCCAATGGTTTTCGAGATATTTGCATTTTACAAAAAATCAGTTATCGATAGCGAGAGACTACAAATTACAAAAGCCCTATATAATTTGTTCTAGACGAGGGCCGCGACTTCTGTAAGATCCCAGTGATAGACTACGGTAATGGGCATAACATATCCGAAAATCAGCCGATTCCATGGGCGTCCACGATTTTTATAAGAGATCAAAGATCATTTTCGTAGTCAATCTTTGAATTCACATAACTTTCTTGGACGACCGCAGAATTGGCTGATTTTCGGATATGTTATGCGCGGTACCTTTGTCTACAACTGGAAACTTTCATAAGTCGCGGCCTCCTTCTTGATCTCTACCGAGAGAGCTTCAAAGATCGATTATTCAAGTTCATTTAGCATTTTTGATACATTATCGAGCACAGAAAACGTGGACGCCCATAGATTTGTCTCAAACTTCGAGCAAAGTTGACTGACATGGTGTACTAAACCCCTGAGAAGTCAGAACACGCGGCCTTTCAACCCCCTTTGAGCTGTTCGACGTTGCGTGCGCCCTATCCGATCGGAGAGGGATGGTGGTCCCTATATTATAAATAATATATTAAGGCATAACTTTTGGGCACTTGTGGAGTTCCCCGGACGAATGGACGTGTTTCACTCATTCCATAGATCACCACTACCTAGCTCAGGGTAGGTTGTCGGGGATGGAGGGTGACACGGCCCCCGGAGAGGCGACATAGCACTCACGAAAAACGTCCGAATTCCGGCAAATGCGACCGGGAATTAGCGTAAAATCTACAGTTGCAACCCTTGCCTGATTTTGCAATTACTTTGAATTTTCTTGCCGTGTCTCGCACAGATGTCCATGATATTGCATTTAAGCCGTCAATTAGTTAACGGCTATCGCACAAAACCGGTGAAACCGTAAATAAGTTCATAGCACTGCATTACTGCGTTTAGCGTTTGAAAATCTCGCAGCGCTCGGACGTTTTTGAAATCGCTATGTCGCCTCTCCGGGGGCCGTGGGGTGATAGACGCTCTTCCGGGGAGCTGGACAAGTACAGACTTAATTCTTTTTCGATATCATATTACAAAGCAACGTGGCAAACCATGCCTAGTGCCACAGCTAGAAACACCAAACTAGGTATTACTTCCTTAGAAAAGCGCAGAGAGGAAATAGACCTGAAGACAGCCATAAAGCTCCTTCATCCAGAGCAGTAATCGAGCTGAAATTTGTTTCATTGTACAGCTAGTCTAATGAAGAGCACGATGCTTGTAGTTCGGTTTATCGCAAATGTCGCGTTATTACATGGTGATGACGCAATCTGGCAATACTTTTTCGACAATTCATTAATCTTTGGTGGATTTATTCCGACTCACCAAACTTTTTGTGCATGGAGATCTGCTCAAGGGCTACCCAGAAAAAAAGCTTCAAGTTGCTGCGACAACTTTCCTTGGCTGCAGAAAAAAACAGAAATTTTAGAAAAAAATTTTGAGGAAGAAATTTCACAAATCTGCGCCTAGTCGTGCTAGAACCTTGTTCTAAAGCTTAAAATGATTATTGTGATGAGTGTCGATGTTCTTGAGAATATGACCCAATTGGCCCATCATTTGTCATTGGACACCCCAAAGTCACTTTTTCACATAGCCATATGTTGAAACTGCTCAAACTTTCAAAATTTCTGCACCCAAGAAAAGTGGTCGCCGTAACTTGAAACTTTTTTTTCTGGGTAGCCCTTGAGCAGATCTCCATTGCTGCGCAAAAAGTTTGGTGAGTCGGAATAAATCCACCAAAGAATAATGAATTTTCGAAAAAAATATTGCTCGATTGCGTCATTACCATGCAATAACGCGACATTTGCGAAAAACCAAACAACAAGCGTCGTGACTAGCTGTACAATGAAAAAATTTCAGCACGATTTCTGCTCTGAGTAAAAAGTTATTGACGATCGAAAAAGTGCCCGAATACTTTCGGGCGCTATTGTATCATTCCGCTTTTTGAAGAAAAACAGGATCCCGAAAATAACGCACCCAAAGATTTCCTTACTTCATTTCTTTTAATTTCCACTTCAAGTCTGCGGCAGGCTTTGCGGCGATAGGGTGATTTATCAGAATTTCAAAAGGTAGCATGGACATTGGAAAACTTAGGAAGGAAACATCACTTTTAGAAAGATCGGCAGGAAATTAAATGAAAATGAAGACCCATCTCGGAAATATCTATCAAGTGGGAACTTAGTGGGAATTCATTTTTTTTTCATCATTCTTCTTTCTCATTTTCACTCGCAATGGAAAACGCAAGAACCAAAAAAATCCTTTCATCCACGAACAGGGTTAAATTTGACGCGAGTGCGGGCTATGTATTATCCAAGTGATTGACAGGTCAGCAGAGCACAGGCAGTTAATCTATATTGACGATTTCGTGGATACATCACACTGTGGTAGCACATGCGCCGAAATCCTTCTGGCACATAGCTGCGCAATTATTTATAGCTTCCTGCATTTCTCAGCTTTGAAAAATAAAATAAAATGTCAACCACTATTTGTTTCGGTTCCGAATTCTCTTCAATTTATGCGACGAATGCGAAATCACTTTGATTGCGGAATGGTGATACATTCTTCTCTCTTCACTCCCAATGAGTAATTGGATTTCTCAAAGTTGTTCGACTTTCAAAAGTTTTAAACTCTACTCAACGCATTATGCGATCAGTTCTCGAGCTCGAGTAGTTCTCCCGTTTCTCTGCACTCTCTTAATCTCTATCAGCCACTCCTATCTCATTCCTTCCATCTATTCGTTCTCGATTTGAGTGATAACTCTCTTCCGTTCACAACAGTGCATGTGATAAGAGGAAGGATTTGAAAACCGTCCGATCAAATCTTTCTAGAAATCGTTCACCTTTTCTGTGATCCAATTTTTATATTGATTTTTCGCATTTGTACAATTAATGTATATGAGTGCCTTTTTTCAATAGCAATGACGCCACCTTGAATCGATTCTGTTTGCGAACACGGGGTGAGCATTTCATCGCACTTGAGATGCCAAGCTTCTGTACTCAGCCATTTAACTATATTGAACTGTAATACGAAGCGAATATGTTCTCATATTCTTAAGTTCTCCTAATCGATGGCGTATGGAGCGCCTCTTTTCATTCATTCCTCTCGTTATTAAAAATACTGTGCTTTCTGAGCATCGCAACGTTTAGCTACATTCACGTTTCTTTTCATTCCGTGCTTACAAAATATTGTCTCAAATCATTGATGCAAATTTATACTTATGTATCTCCATTCAAATCTGCAAACTCAATCACAGCGGTTATTGTGGAGTTCACCGGAAGAATATCTAACCACCATCCATACCCGCCCCATAATATTTATAAAATGAGCGAAACTCAACCATTCTTTCGGGGAACTCCGCAAGTGACTTCTCAGCACTTTCACGATATATTCAGATTTCTGCTACATATGCTATCGCAACTGGAGTGGCACGATGTCGATACACCGCTCATAATTTGCTGCTGGTTAACAACCATTGTAGGTGCAAAAATTAGTAAGTATAGTACATCTATTGTCCGTCACTGAAAATATCTGTTAGTATAACCCACTTAAATATTTAATTAAATCTTCCATTTCATTCTTTCACCAATCGAAGATTGGTAAATATATACCCGAATCCTCTCTCCTTATCTCACTTGGACTCGCGGCTGGCTTCTTTCTCGAATATTTTTTTGGATGGGACATATCCCTCCACCCTGGTAAGCGTTTAACGTTTCCATTTTAACGTTTTCTATTTTGCGGGCCAATCTTTTATAAATATTTTAAAGATCTCTTCTTCCTTTACCTCCTTCCTCCTATCGCTCTCGAAGCAGGATACTGCCTTCCGTTTCGTAAGTAATATTTCTAAAATCAATGTGGCAAATAGTCAAGTGAAATTCCGTAAATTTGTCAACAATACTGTTTAGAATCTACTGTGCAAGAATCTAGTCTCTAAGTCTCTAGTCTCATTGGTAGCCCAGATAATAGCGAAAACTAAAATGGCACGAATTCAAATTTAAGATCAGATCTTTGCGCCCGCAGGACGTAAGTGCCTTGAGTACGGGGATACCTTTACCTTTTACTTTTACTTTCGGATTTTTTTAAGGCCTGGGGCAACTTGGAAAACTGCTTGATCCCAACTTAAGTCCGCGTCTGTTGGGCTACGGTAGCTTTTCTCTAGCGAGGGATCTCCTAACCCAAGATCATTATTGATTGAAGACAGAGTGGACTGCCTGATTCAGTGACCGAACCCCGCGCGGCAAGACCACGTGGGGCTGGTCACATTCAAAAGACGGTCTTGCTGGGACCGTAGTCAGCTAGGCTGCCGCGCCCAAGTTCGCTTTGAAAGGGAGCTGTTCGAGGAACCTAATAGGCTCGATGCGCTCTAGACACGCCGGGTATGGCCCCTCTTTGTAGTTCCCAAGTTGGAATCAAGCACCGGCGTATTGGTCCCGGTGCTTGATTCCAACTTGGAGAGGCACACCAGAGATACTCGTCAGGAAAAACCAGACAAAGCCATAATCGTCATTTCGAATGATTTGTCGTTTGGTGCTTTCGTGTTAGTTCGTAACCAGTGCGATATCATGAGAATGTTCTCATTCGATCGAATACCCAAAATGATGAGATGAGTGTATCAAAAATGCCTATACTGATATGTATTTCTTGCAGGTATGTTCTTCAAGAACATTGGTACTATCCTCCTGTACGCTGTGGTTGGGACTTGCCTCAATATTCTATTCATATGTGAGATTGTTTGATTATTATGAAAATCTTTAATAGCAAAAGACCAAGAACAGGTATACAAGGAAATTATAGATAAAATGAATTTCCCAGCAAGAGTTGGATCTCAATTACAGCGGGGATCTTGTATCTCTTCTCGAGTTTCTATCAGGACTCAATTCCCTACATTGATCTTCTTCTATTTGCAACCCTTATATCGGCTGTCGATCCTGTCGCTGTTCTATCCGTCTTCGAAGAAATTCACGTCAATCAGGTTTAACGAATTTCTGTCCATTTTACTCATTCTCTCATCATACAATCATACATAACCGCAGAGGCGCTAATGAATAAGCGCGAACCTTTGCTGGCCTAGACCTTTTACTTTGCCATTATGATAGTTTACGATATGAGAGTGAACGAAGAGATTAGCTTTTAAACCGTTGCATCCAGGGTCTTGGGAGATTGAAGAAAACTTCCAGAAAGTAAAACTGTTTACAATGTGTATTGTCCATCTGCAATAATTTAATGGTTCTATTCAGCTGCTCTACATAAATGTTTTCGGTGAATCACTTCTCAACGATGCTGTCGTCATCTTGAGTTTTAATTTATTTTACAATCTATTTTTTCTCGAATATCTTGTACTTTATTTTGCATTTATTATCTAGAGTCAGCAAAACACAAGAAACTAAAATCAGGAAGGAAAAGCGCGATTTCACTAAAAGTAAAAAAGTTCAAAAAGTACATTTGTTCGGTGATGCGCGCGATGGTCGCGATGGTCTTCTTCTCGCTTGACAAGTTCATAGCAACGTTAAATGATCTCTTATATCCACTTCGATAAACGACCACTCAATTGCATGTGCTGTACCACTCACTTGCGCATATGGCGACGATTGAGAGGATAGGGAGTAACCACATAAAAGAGGTTTGTTTCGATATTGGGTAATGATAGAGTACTGTGGTAGTAGATTATAATGGACCAAGGGGCCGAACTGTTTACCTTGATTACTATCGATCAAATTTAATTCATTTCTTCATTTATGTTTATCATCATTATCATTATCATCATCATTTTATCATCATCATTTATCATGTTTATCATATATTTATTAATAATGATTAATATATCCAGGCCGTATTCTCATTCGCTACGGTAGCTACGGGTGGCGTCATCATTGGTCTGCTCTTCGTAATATTCACGGCTTTTGCTACGAAGTCTGATATATCTGATATTTTCCTTTTCATTTATCAGTGCGTTCGCCTAAGAATCGCACAATTCCAGGAATTTCCGGTACAGCAAAAAGTGACACTACGAGTTTGCTGCAGATTATGATAGGCCTAGGTACCCCACATCGATTTCTGTTCATGTTATGTGTCAGTCATGCTCATTTGCATAATTGCATGCCCTCAAAGTTGACTATATTTACACGTTTGTGGCTGCTACTCAGCGGAAAGTCATCCGATTCTCATGAAAATTTTGCTCCAGGCCTTATTTGACATGCTGAACACGCTCCAGTTGTATGTCCATGCAAACTATGATTTTGATTTTTTTCATGATACTTTGACCTCATGTTTCTCGAAAACAAAGCCGAACACCTCGCTGGATTTTTGATATGTTGTAGTCCTTGACGAGAGCTATCAATGGTTTCTTTGGATGAAGCATTTCGAGGGGACCTTGGTGGTTTTATGGGCAAAAAACCGTTGGCAAATTTGAGTGAAAACATTCTCATTTCGCGCCGCTCACCCCTCTCACTCGGCGAAGAATAAGATTTTGAGCGATCTTTGCATAGAATTGATTAAATTTGTGCCGCAGTGTGAGAGGGGTGAGCGGCGCGAAATGAGAAGGTTTACACTCAAATTCACTAACGGTTCTTTGCCCATAAAACCACGAAGGTCCCCTCGAAATGCTTCATCTAAACATACAATCGATAGCTCTCGTCAAGGCCTACAACATATCAAAAATCAAGCGATGTGTTCGGCTTTGTTTTCGAGAAACTTGAGGTCAAAGTATCATGAAAAAAATCAAAATCATAATTTGTATGGACAAACTACTGGAGCGTGTTCAGCATGTCAAATAAGGCATGGAGCCAAATTTTCATGAGAATCGGATGACTTTCCGCTGAGTAGCAGCCAGAAACGTGTAAATATAGTCAAACTTTGAGGGCATGCAATTATGCAAATGAGCATGACTGACACATAACATGAACAGAAATCGATGTGGGGTACCTAGGCCTATCATAATCTGCAGCAAACTCGTAGTGTCACTTTTTGCTGCACCGCCAGGGGTGCGATTCTTGTTATGAAACTGAACTCTTAAGCGATTTTATTTATCGAGCATGGTCGATTTAAGTGATCCATTACCTTAACTTTTTTCAAATGAATCCATATTCCAGATTCTCCGTGAAAATAGACGTGGTTCAGCCACTAATCTGTCTCCTACTGCCCTATTGCTGTTATCTCGTCTGCGAGAGTGTCCACATGTCTGGCATTATTGGGTGATTATCAAAATGAAATTAATATTTATGTGATTGCAAAAAAGTTGTACGGAAGCATGCAAAAAATTCTTTTTGTAACTAAATTCGTTGATTATGTTTTTTATAGCAACAATGTTGAGAATATTGAGTAAAAACAATAAGTTGCTTGAATTCCTTTTGGAGGGGGATATGTAGTTGTCAACGTGTTAGGATGAGCAGATATGAAGAGAGTAACATAATAATGAGAGTCTACAGAATTCACCTTATCTTCATCTTTTACAGTACCTAAATTACATTGATTTGCGTTTTTTTTTAAGAATTGTGACTTGCGGATTGATGATGAAACCTTATCTGGATGGAAATCTCTCTGAGAAGACGAAAACAACAACAAAGGTGTTCATGAAGACCATGAGTAATACGTAAGTATCATTAGTTTTGAATACTATTCAGAATAGTAGTTCTTATTGTTAACTATATATTTGTGGCGTCATGAAACTGAAAAACGATTATGCGCTCTGCTCATTCCTTCTAGCACTATAATAGCTTTTTTCAGATGTGAGGCGATAGTCTTCCTCTTCCTCGGTCTTTCCATATTCTCAAAAAGCCACATATGGGATTTCATATTCGCCTTTGTCACTGTTTCCGCGTGTGTGCTTGTGCGATTCGTCGGTAAGCTGAACGCCTTGATGATGTGGCGCTGAACGCTGAACGCCTTGATGATGTTTCAGTTTGAAGAAAATATGTTATCACGTCATTCGACTTCAATTTAGGCTAAACTATAGGAAATCCACCACTAAAAGAAGAAAAAAATATCACTACGAGAAAAAACTTATCACAACTCTCACTCCGATTCTCGTGCACTTTTCGGCGTTCTTTTTTGATGTTCCACTCCGAAAGGTCGTGCAGAGCACTCATTTCCAATTTCACTTAGTGCTCATTGAGTAAGTTAGCACGCAATCAATCCTCAGAATAGTGAAATCCCTCGAAAAAAGTTAAATTCTGAGTCAGAGCCGTTCAAATTTTTTCGACTTCTCTTTTTCATACACGCTTTTTTTTTGACCGACGAGAGCTATATGAAATATGCTATATCAATTCTATAAAATTCGCAATTGCAGTAGTTATACCTCTTACCTACCTCGCCAATCGCAAAAGAGTGAAGAGAATAGCATTGGTCGATCAAGCAATAATTGCTTACGGAGGACTAAGAGGAGCCATTTGTTACGGGCTGGTGAATAATTTTCAATGAATAGCCTAGGGTAGAGGAAAATACGATTTCCCGCATTTACGATCAGGAAAGTCACACTATTTTTAGTCGATTTTCTACAGTTCATACATATCAGACGTGCAAAGAATGCATCGGTATTTCAAAATCGTTCTTTAGGTGCAAACTCTTGATCAGGATGTCATCCTAGCTAAGGATATGATGATAACAACGACAGTCGTCGTAATCGTCTTTACGGTCTTCTTTCAGGTGTGAATTTTTCAAAATACCATAAACGTATGTGTATATTACTTGCTCGATTAAAAAAAAATCACTCTAGGGAATGACAATAGCTCCCCTCGTCAAGCTGCTCAGGGTTAAGACGGAGGAAGAGAAGCCACAACTCATTTCCACACATGTGCTCAATGGAGTAAGTTGGAAACTAATTAACTTTTTCATATTTATGATTAAATTCCTAAAAAAACGTTATCATGTTATCATGTTGAAAGGTTATTTCAGTTTTCGGACGACGTCATGGCTGGCATCGAAGCGCTAATTGGAAAGAGAGGTGGCAACTACGTAAGCTATTTTTCTGGCACTTCTCTGCTTTTTGGCCCAGCCATTCTCAATGGAGCAGTCTATCCCTACCCTTCTCATTTCTCGCCTCACTCTTCAAACAGAGCTGTCGTATGGAGTGAGTCGTCCCTGTGCCAAAAAGTGCAGAAGTTCCAATTTTTAAACAAAATCATAGGAAGTGTGTGAACTTTGAAAAATGTAAAATGTTGCAGTATCGACGGCGACTATCTGCATTCAACCATAATGTTCTTGAACCAAATCTCATGCTGAGACCGACTTCAAGGGGAAGCAGACTCGTAGAAAAGGTACAGGCAAATACACAGGCTGTGCCCGATCAATAGAAGCTTTCAAAACGCTATTTTTGAATCATATTTATCGATTTTTACCACCTCAAAGTAGCCCGATCACAGTGCTCCATGAGTTGATTGTGGAGATCGATGATACCTAACAGGATCGCTTTAGAATAGTCAAATAATCGCAGAGTACCGCCCACGCGCTGGTTTGCCTCCTGCCTCTATCCCCTCAAAGTGGGCGGAGCTTGTGGTCTCTAGATATCCCATCCGGTTTCGATATATGAGGGCAGCGTTTTAAAGTGCGAATTTAGTTTAACTCTATGTTTACTTCGTCTCCGCTGGTGCTTCTATCGTATGTGCGCACATTATAAGTTAGAAAAATATAAAAGAACGTGTGAAAACGGCGGTGGTGTAGTTCGAGTTCTGCCATTTCAAAAACCTCCCTTGTCGCGTACGGAACGTTATATTTCGTGGTGTATGACAAACTTTTTAACTTCTATCGGGTCGGTCCATAAGTAATGAGCGATTTGTTCTCTTTGATAATCTGACCTCAAAGTGCATTCGTATTCAAGTTTTCAAAGCATAATCATATACATCCTATGAGTCCTTGGTTACTCTTTCTAGCGCGCATTACCACTAGCCTGATTGATCATTTATACGGATTCAGTGGTGCTCGAAAGTTGAAGAACCACAGTCTAGGTCCGTCAATTCATTTGAACAGCATACCGCCGAGCAGCAAGATAAGCCCATAACTTTGCTATAGGCGCGAAGTAGGTTGACTGGGGATACTAAATTTGGTAGTGTCTCTGGATGGCAGTAGCAGATGCTCCAGAGGCGGATGCCTAATCGAAAACCTTACTCGAATGAGTGCTCTGGAATTCAGATTAAGACTCCGTGTGCTCGTTTCAAAGGATGTGCAGAACACAACTGTACTGGAAAGAGAAGCTGATGACCCAATTGTGCTAATATATTTTTCATACAATGATGCCACCCTAACTTTCTGAGCTACAGAATTTTCAATTCAGCCATCCCGATCCGATCATCGAAATTCGTACTTTTCGGTGCATTATTTATCTCATACAACTCAAACGGCCAAACTGTTGTGGTCATCTGATGCCCTCACCCTTTCCCTATCCCTGGAAAAATTGAGGGGACAATGAGATCACTGGCTCGGTGAAAACACCTAGCTTGGAAAAGTAATACATCTAGTGCATATTTTTCATGAGTGGATTTATTATAAAATTCTCGGATTCTATGATAGCTCGAATTGATTCAAACATGCGTGGATAGAGTTCAAGTGGACAACTACTCAGTGCTATATGGACAAGCCATGGGAATTTAGGGAGGAAGAATTATTCCAAAATCAGTACCGCTCATTACTTATGGACCAACCTAATATGATATCTAGTGCGTGCTCTAGACACACCGGATAAGAGTCGTGCGAGAGAGGGGTGGGAGAGGGACCGGGATAACGCGCGTCTTTCGCATACCGCTCTCAACCCTTTTCCATTGTATGGCGGCGCCGCTCGTGAGCCCCCGTGTTCATACATCCATGTATATACAGTCAATATGAAACATTGTGAACCG
>LS506681.1:529856-550009 GCA_900490845.1 Pristionchus japonicus
AGGAAGAGAGGGGCGAGAGAGCGCGCTCTCTTCATGCAAATCGGCCCATGCTAATCGATCGGGCGAGAGAGGCGGGAAGAGGGGAGAGAGGTAGATCACCCTCTAGGCAAATCGCACGTAGACAACAAGGGGAGGGATAAGCGTGATGCAATAGGGTAATTGGCTATAAGGTGAAGAGGGAGCATCCCTCAATACAACAATTCCATTACCTTGTCGTTCCTGCTTGCATAATTGCAGACGTTATTGAAGTCGCAGAAGAGGAAAGGCATGGTTGAAAAGCGCTGCAGACATGATCCAGCGTGACCTGCGTGTACGTTGTCAGTTGTCACAGGAATACGCATGTGCTGTATCCTGATTATATAGGACGTTTCTTCCATATCGGTCTGACCAGCTATATAGTTCATAACAATGAAGCTCACCGAGGTCTTGATTATGCGACTTCTCATTTCCCTCGATATATAGTAGAGAATATCCGTCCCACAACTTAGTCTGCCCGAGAGGGCATTGAGGAATCTCCGAAGTCTGTGAGTGCTTCACCAGCAGGAATCCGTCTCTGAAAGCAGCTCGGTACATGCCGTATCCACATTTATTAACTATACCTATAAGCAGGTCCGGCGGGTCCTGGAGGACCAGGATATCCAGGACCTCCGGGTGATCCCTGAGGTCCGTCTTGTCCTGAATGCATAAAAATTGGTTGCGAAAAAAATTTACGCATAACGCACCCGGGAAACCAGGCAGTCCCATTCCTCCTTTCTCTCCAGTGAGTCCGGAAGTGCCGGGGTATCCGTCGTTTCCGCGGAGTCCGGGTGCTCCAGGAGCTCCATCGAGTCCTGGAGGGCCGTCCAATCCAGGCAGGCCCTTGTCTCCACGCTCTCCAGGGTAGCCAGGCACTCCAGCTTCTCCCTGAAATTTTATTGTTTTTGTTGCAGTTGAAACACCATACGAATCATTTGTTTTCAATGCCCAAAAGTTGATCTTCAACGAGAGATCTTCCCAGAAAAAATCTTTCCTAAAGAATATATTGCTGAAATATGTGCTTTTAGAAATTGCGGGTACTTACTACTACATTCACACTTTTAACACTTGCCATTGTGACTCACTTTCACACCGGGCTGGAGGATTGCGGGTGGAGCAGGAAGACCAGGTGGTCCTACGGGTCCGTCCATTCCAGGAGCTCCATCACGGCCCGGTAGACCCGGCAGCCCAGAGTCTCCCTTGAGGCCTTGCAGACCAGGAGAGCCGGGGAAGCCAGGCTGTCCAGACTCTCCCTTCATGCCGGGGAAACCGGGAAGTCCAGAATCTCCTGGAAGCATATATTGCTTACCTATCTCTCGTAAAATCATCCCTTACCCTTCATGCCGGGCAGTCCAGGGAAGCCAGGAGGGCCATTAGGACCCGGCAGTCCAGAATCTCCCTTGTATCCCGGCTGACCAGGGAAACCGTCTTTTCCAGGAAGACCGGGCAGACCGTCATTACCGCGTTTGCCAGGAATACCAGACTGGCCGGGTTCTCCCTGAATTTTGATATTTTGAATTTTGTTCACTTGCGTTTTTTAAATGTATTTGTGACGAGGCTCCTGACCTTCGATCCCGGGAATCCGGGCAAGCCCATGTCTCCCTTCGCTCCAGGGGTACCGGGATAGCCAGGCTGGCCATTGAGACCCTTCTCTCCCGGCATGCCCGGAAGGCCGGGCTGTCCGTTAGAACCGGGAAGGCCGGGACTTCCGACGGGGCCAGGGATAGATTGTCCGGGGAGTCCCGGAGCGCCGGGGTATCCTGCATCTCCCTTGGCTCCGGGAGCGCCTGAAAGACCATCGCGGCCGGGAGCTCCAGGGAAGCCAGAGTCACCCTGAAACAGGTTGATATCCAAATATTCATACGTTTGCATGTGCTTGAGATGTGGAGGAGTGGTCAAAAAAATGTGAACCTTTTCTCCAGAAAGTCCAGGTAGGCCATCGTGTCCGGGTTGGCCGGACTCTCCCTTGAGTCCTGGGAATCCAGGAGTTCCGACAAAGCCCTTCTCCCCAGGAATTCCAGGAAGACCATTCTGACCAGGGTAACCAGCGTCTCCCTGAGAGTACAGTGTTAGAAAATTTAATGAGAAAGCTGACTTTACAGCTTCAAGCATTGATGTTATATTCGATGATTTCGAATGGTCATCACCGTACAAAACGGATTGAGAAGCAATGATAGCTCTGATGTGTTCTACTCACTTTCGGTCCTGCAGTTCCATCCAATCCGGGGCCTCCAGGCATGCCGGGCATGCCGCTCAATCCCTTCTCTCCTCTGATGCCGGGCACTCCCATCGGTCCATCCTTACCAGGTAGACCAGGCTGGCCGGGTTGTCCGGGGAAGCCAGATTCGCCTAGAAGCGGAAATGGATATTCTTTGAAAAATTACAGAAAATGGCTTTAAAGGGACGTAAAGGAGCTTTTTTTTATACGAATTCATAGCCGCACCCTTCAGTCCTGGAAGACCGGGCATTCCGTCGTGTCCGGGTTGTCCTTCGAGACCGGGAAGGCCGGCATCTCCCTTGATTCCGGGGAAACCCGGTAGTCCATCGTTGCCGGGGGCACCTGGTGCACCGCTTCGGCCCTGCTTGCCGGGAACTCCAGCTAGTCCCTGCAATGAAGCTCTAGTGTTGTTACGGCGAGTAACTCGCCACTCGCGTATGCATTCGTCGATTCTCTGCATTTAATTTAGAAATTAAAGTGATAATTCGCGAGTGTTATTCGCCATCGCTCCTCTCGAGGGAAAATGAGGAATGTGTGGGGGAATTCAGCGACTAAATGAAAATCTATTCGACAGAGCCCGAACACTCGCGAGTCATTTATTTAATTCATTTGCGAGAGACTCGCCCCTTGCAAGTGGGTTTTTTTCATTCCTTCATCGAGCGAGGTCTCTGCGAAAGACACTGCAGAGAACAACACTGTATTGCACAAATTAACAGTCGAGTTAATATTTCAAAAAAGTGAAAATTCTGACAAAGCTGACATACAAAACACCAAAGCAAACAAACCTTTTCTCCCGGAAGACCGGGTTGTCCATAACCGGGCAGACCAGCCTCTCCCTTTTCCCCTGGGATGCCGGGGAGTCCGGAAGGGCCTTGAGGACCCATCAAACCCGGCTGACCAGGAAGACCCGCCATTCCTTTCTCGCCGTCTCGTGCCGCTGGTCCAGCCTCTCCCTTCAAAGAGAAAAAGTTTATTCTGGACATCGCTCTGCTTTACAAAGTTTTCATGTATAAATGTTCATTTGCTGAAAATATTGCATTGTTTGGATTTGATCCTGCACCTTCTCTCCTGGTAGTCCGTTGAAGCCTCTGTCTCCCTTAAGACCGGGAATTCCGGGCATTCCGTCGCGTCCTGGCAGGCCGGGGTTACCACCGGTGCCCTTAGCTCCAGGCAATCCGGGGAGTCCCGGGTTTCCATTGTCTCCTTTCACACCGGGGAAGCCAGGCTGACCGGATAAGCCAGCGTCTCCTGAAGGACGGGTATTTACACCTCAACACCACTAATACTCCTTTTTGAATTCGCTTTCTGAAACTCACCTTTGGATCCGGGTACTCCAGGCATGCCGGGCAGTCCCTTCTGTCCGGGATATCCAGGAGCTCCGTGCATGCCGGGCGGTCCCTGCGGACCGGGGAAACCAGCTTCTCCTGGAACGGAGCCAGCTTTTCGGAATATAAGCATCATTGAGCAGATTGAATTAGGTAGCTGAAGCGATGCCGTAGGCATTTTCGAAACTGCGTACCCTTGGTGCCGGGAAGTCCGGGGAGTCCAGAGATGCCAGACTCGCCCTTGGATCCGGGGAATCCAGGTTGTCCCTCAAGTCCGGGCTGACCAGCTTGACCCTCGTTTCCAGGAAGGCCGGGCAGTCCGGGTTCTCCCTTAGATCCAGGGAATCCGGGCTGTCCAGGTCCTCCAGGTAGTCCGCTGTCTCCCTTGAAGCCAGGAGCGCCGGGGTTTCCGCGTTGTCCCTCAAGTCCAGGTAGACCGGGTTGTCCAGGGAAACCAGGGTCACCTAAAACACCCAAACATTAAGCCCAATCTTTTAGTGAACAACAGGAAACGAACCCTTAAGTCCTGGAAAACCAGGAGGTCCCTGCGGGCCAGTCATTGACTGTCCTTGTTCTCCCTTGAGACCTGCGGGTCCCGGTAGGCCAGGGTGTCCGCCATCTCCTGAACAAATTTTATATTGCTGATACATCTCACCACTGCAACAACAAGACGAAAAAAAGTCAGAATTGTTGCTACATACGCACCCTTGGGACCTGGAATTCCAGGTAGGCCGGGAACTCCGTCGAATCCTTTCTCGCCAGGCACACCAGGCATACCAGCCACACCTGAATTGATGCAATTGCTGTTGAGTCATCTACGTAATGATCATTCTTCGTTTCAAGAATTGATTCAGTTAAATTTTTTTAAATTACAGACGAGACACAATCAAACCTGACTATTTTTATCCAATCGTTCCAACTCGCCTTCTACATTTTGCCTTGTCACACTTACCAGGATGCCCAGGTAGGCCAGACTCTCCCTTTGATCCGGGCACTCCTGGATATCCAGGTTGGCCCTGAGGTCCGGGCGCACCGGGGAAGCCAGCATCTCCCTTGGTACCCGGAAGACCGGGAAGACCATCACTGTAATTGGCAACTTAGGACTGAATGACGCCCGAAGATATAGTTAGGAATGATCGTGCAAACCATGCTGGAAAATATCAATTCACTAAACACATCGAACACCGTCAATTAACCACATACCGTCCAGGCAGTCCGGGCTCGACGACATTGTCAGGGGCGGGGAGTCCGGGTGCTCCGGGTGCTCCAGGACCACCGGGTAGACCGGGGAAGCCAGAGTCTCCCTACAACATGTCTATTACAGTTACGTGATATTGTACCTAGCTCAAGCGGAATCGCAAAAGTTGTTGATGTATGTTGCAAAGATAGTTGAAGTACCAAGAAGTTGTGATGACAGAAGAAGAATTACTATCCTCATGTCACACACACTCTTTCACATTTCGGAAAAGCGGGAGAGCGCGCGATATTACGAGAGTCTCTTCATTTGCCTTCACTACACCCAACTTCAAAATGATTACTTTCTAATATTTACACGTACCTTCTGCCCAGCTAATCCGGGGAGACCAGGCTGTCCGAACCCAGGCTCTCCTTTGAATCCAGGGAGTCCAGGCAGACCATCGTGACCGGGCTTTCCAGCGAGCCCGGGAAGACCGGGTTCACCCTGCAGGATTAATTGTTTCACTTTTTAGTTTTACTTCGTTTGAGAAGTGTCTCGAGAAGTGTCTCACCTTGGCACCTGGGAATCCGGGGTTTCCAGGCACTCCAGAGAGTCCTGAAGAACCAGGAAGACCGTCGTTGCCTGGAGCTCCAGGGAATCCAGGTTCTCCTGAGAAATGATCCAGTTTTTGTGTTCAAATATATTTTGATGGCTGTGTGCTTCCTTTCTCAATCTCTCTCATTTTCTACAAGGCTCCATTTATTGTATTTCCTGACGCACCCTTGAAACCAGGTGCTCCGGGACGGCCGGGACGAAGCTCGAGACGCGTCGGTTCTCCCTTCTGTCCGGGCATACCAGGAAGTCCGTCGAGTCCTGAAGCCAACAGATAAAGTCAGAAATGTCAAACAGCTCGAGCGCACCAGGAGGGCCGGGTTCTCCAGGTCGGCCTGATGCTCCAGGAAGTCCATCATCTCCAGGGTCGCCGGGCACTCCAGGAACTCCGGGATATCCTCGCTCTCCTTGAGGACCACTCATGCCAGAATGTCCGGGTGTTCCCTACATTAGGATCTTGTTCATGAATGATTGTTGGGAATATGCGAGATTTCCACAATGTTACTTTGTAGCCGACAATGATACCTTCTCTCCCTTGGCTCCGGGTGCGCACGCAGAGCAAGTGCCTCCACGGTCTCCCTTTGTTCCAGTTGCACCAGGCAGACCGGGAACTCCGTCTCTTCCGTCGTATCCCTTGGGTCCGGGCGGTCCCCGAGGTCCAGGTGCTCCTTGTACGCCGTTGATCGAATCTCCAGGCGGGCCTGAGACGAATGTAATTTTTTTTCTCGCGTTTCATGAAGACAACTTTTTTTCACTAATTGATGAACGAATTCTCTTACCTCTTGCGCCGGGAAGACCAGTCTCTCCCTTTCTACCGGGAGCTCCGTCGAATCCCGGTCGTCCATCGAGTCCAGGCACTCCGGGAATGCTCTGTCCAGGCGTTCCACGAATTCCAGGATCTCCTTTCGGTCCAGGCATGCCGGGTAGACCAGGCGGTCCTTGTGGACCAGGCTGGCCAGGGATGCCTGAATCTCCGCCATCTCCCTTGGGGCCAGGAAGTCCTTCGAGTCCAGGCATTCCTGGGGCTCCGGGTCCACCGGGCTGACCGGGAGGGCCGACCGGGCCAGGGCTGCCAGGGTATCCATCGGTACCGGGAGGGCCAGCCTGTCCGGGACGGCCCTGAAGTCCAGGGGGACCGGGAGGTCCATCTGAGAAGCGTCCTCCCTGCAAATCAGGACTACACATACATTTTCACACTGAACACTAACTCCAGGAGGTCCGGGTGGTCCGTCCATTCCCTTCAATCCATCGCGACCTGGGTATCCGGCTTCTCCCTTCTGTCCGGGAAGACCTGAATTATGCGCATTCGATCATATATTCCTGTAAATATAAAGGAGGAGTACGTAATAGAATGTCGTACCGGGCATGCCGTGCACTCCGTCTAATCCACGATCTCCCTTGAATCCTGGCGGTCCGGCGTTTCCGGGTCTTCCTTCCTTTCCTCTGGGTCCAGCTGGTCCAGGCAGACCCTTCTCGCCCTGTAAATCCGCGCCAATCGACCTTGCTCTGATTTTGGCAAGACATACCTTCATTCCTGGTACACCGGGCAGTCCTGGGTATCCGGCTTGGCCGGGGTAACCCTGTTGTCCATTCTCTCCTGGTTCTCCCTGCAAGAGTACGGCTCAGAGTAGAGTGATGATGATTCGGGGGGTGTCGAACCAAGGAAGTAGTAGGGAGTTATTGAGAAAAGCGCATATTGTTAAGCTACTGAAATCGGCAGACAAACGAGCTTAACATGAACTAACATGCTCGGCCTACGATAACTGAGAATGAGCGTTGAACTGAGTGGGTTAATGCGTATGAATATGCAGCATCACTCTGAGCACACGATCTACCGTGTGGCCCACTATATCACTCTCTAGAAACCTTTTCTCCCTTCATCCCGGCCTCTCCAGGCGGGCCAGCCACTGCACCAGGCGGCTGTCTAGTCTCAGAGGCACAGGCCGGACCGGGTGGACCCGGCGCACCCCGATCTCCCTGCAATGCCCCAGAATGAGAAAGGAACTGAGACTTGCCTTCGAGCCCTTGTCTCCGGGCACTCCGCGTGGTCCGACGATCGACCCAGATCCGGTAAACTCACGCGGCCCCGGTGGACCAGGTGGTCCCGGCGGCCCCCCGTCCCCCTTTAGAGAACATTAAACACTGATTACAGAGCGTTACAAGACACGGAAACGACTTTTTCAGGTAATAGTTCCAGCGGAACCGCTGACAAACTTACGGGATCTCCCTTCGCTCCGACCGACCCAATTCCCGGATTACCGGCCATTCCGATTTCTCCATTCGGTCCACGAGGTCCCTGAAAGCATCTTAACCCTAATTGTTGTCTTTCAGTATCGATGTCATACGGCAGATCCCGAGTCTCCTCTATCTCCTTTCTCTCCGGGGTATCCGTCTCGTCCGGGTGGGCCTGGAAGACCGGGCATACCGGGCATTCCACCGTCTCCCTGAATGGGATCATCAGTTATCGGAACGTCAAAGAATAGCGTACAAAGTGTTTCTAGAAATATTTGATGAGAAATTATCTGTATAGATGCCTCGTTGAGATTCAAGCAGTTGGTTCGTTTAGAGAAAATGGGTCCCTCATTTGAGAAAAAAAAAACTTTTTTCATGATACTAAATTCATGCTCTGTTTCCGGGTAGCGCCATTTGAGAAATGGGATTTAATGCATGCTCTGTGTGCAATATTTGTTTAGTGGGAACCTTCTCTCCAGGTGCTCCAGGATTTCCAAATGCTGGCTCTCCTTTTTCTCCGTTGAATCCTGGTGGACCAGGGAAGCCTGGAAGACCGGCGGGTCCGGGAAGACCAGGAATGCCTGCAAGTTTATTCAATGTGGAACGAGTTCTTTTAATGAGATGATTTTCAGATATTGAACTGCGAAAACTTTTACGAACCAGCAGCTCCATCAGTTCCATTGCATCCGTCCCATCCGGGAGCTCCTGGTGGTCCGGGCTCGCCTTGGAGACCGTTCTTTCCGTCGTTGCCGTTGAAACCAGGTACTCCGGGAGGCCCCTAATTGGAAAGCAAACGTGGCATTAAAAAAAGTTATCTCCAGGTTCAACAAACAAGTCAAACAAGTTACAGAAACAACTAGAACATTGACATACATGGTCACCCTTCGGTCCCTGCAAACCAGGAGGGCCGAATGCTCCCTTCTGACCCTTGGGCCCAACGAGTCCTTCAGGACCAGGAAAGCCTCGGATGCCTTGGAGACCAGGGGGGCCCTGCGGGCCTGGAGACCCCTATAATGAGTTTGCTGTGGTCCGTGTTTAGAGTCGTTCACAATACCATGGATCCCTTTTCTCCGACGCAGAAACATCCGCGATTGGAGCAGTCCCGGCAGGCAGCTTGCTGTAATTTGTTGTTGTTGAACTATATCGATTTTTCATTCTCGCAAATATGGCTGATCGATCGATCGAGATCTCCTTCAGTCTCGATTCACCCTACGCTCTCAATCTTACACTAGCTCGCCTCTCGCCTCTCGGCTAAGCCTGCCTCTCTCCTCCTGTCTCTTCTCCACTCCTCTCCTCTCTATCCGTGCCAACCCTTACACTTTTGATAAATGTCCTCGGTGAGACAGCGGCAGAAACGTCGAGAAAGAGGAGGAGAAGGAGGTGACAGGAGGAAGGTAAACTAGTGTGAAGGGTACGAAGAGAGAAGGGACCAACAATATAGATCCAATGAGACAATGAGAAAAAGATATTTTGACAAAAATATAATACTACTCATTTTTTGAGGTACTTGTCTAGTTCTCCGAAAGAGTGTCTAACCTCCATCCATCCCCGTCCACCAACCTTGCGCTTGGAAAGTTCTTATTAGGAATAAGTGAAACTCAATCATTCTTCCGGAGAACTAGACAAGTACCGATTTTGCTTGTCATCCGAACTTAATTTGATTTTTAATATATTGCAAAATTATGCAGGAATATGGTGAATTTAACAAGATGTAACACCATCGTGTTAAGTATTGCGCCGCTATATTTTTTATCTAATTGTAAGAAAAATAAATTTTGAATACAGCAGGTCGTGAGGCCTGCATAGAGAACCAGAAAATTTAAATCGATACAACGCTACTCTCAAACATTCATCCATTCGTACTAGTCGGAGTACATACAACGACGCAGCCGATTAGTCGGTCATTTTGTATTCCGTCCAGTCGGAACAAAATGGAGAAAGGGTATGAGAAGATGAGAGACCGTTGTCAAAGCGCCGGTTACATGAAGTCTCATCTTGAGAGAACCGTTTTGAATAGGACTATTCCATTATGAGAGTGTCGAGAGCTCCCTGATTTTGAGTCAAGCCCCAACTAGCAGATAAAATGGACTTGGAATTGGTCTCGGAGTATATACTATGTAGAAGAGAGAAATTATCGAAACTGTTTTGAATGAATAATATTTGTTATCAATACCAAAATAAAGTCCGAAGACACGTATCAAGTATCGAGTGTATTCCAACCGGGATAATAATAATTGGCAAAAAAAGGAAAAGGATATCTGATATGGGTGATGACCTATCACCATCCAAGAACTGCTTTTCAAAGAAAGAGTACAGATGGAGCAAGAGTAACATTTGCGTCGAGTAACATTTGAAAACAACCGAATGCCAATGGATCGAAATAATGTAAAGCGCAACACGTATGCCGGAGATAACTTACTGAATCAACCGAGTGAATGAGCGCTAGTAGGATGGTGGTGCCCAACAGGCAGGGCCTGTAATATTACATATGTAATAAATATTCGAGTTCGGAAATGCTGGAACATTTGATAAGAATCTGTAATTTAGTTATTCAAAACGGCTGCATTACCATAGTTGGTCCTGTAAGCGCATGATGCGCGCTTGTATACTACCGGCCCGTCGTTCGAGATTCCGGCCGTTGAGGACCTGAAGATAATAACAACTTTTGCAAACGATCAAAGTAATTCGATTTGCGGCGTGCAGAGAGAGTGGGAGAAATGAAATATAAACAACCGCATATAAATTTGACAGACATGTGGCGAAAAGAAGTTGGGAAAAGAGCATGTGAATGAATGAAACACTTTTTTGGATTACGGTAGGAGGAGGGCATGTGAATGGGTTAAACTCTTTTTTCGGATTACGGTAGGGGGCTAGCGAGTGAGTAGTCTGAAACTGATCATGAGGGCCGAAGAATTTGGAAATTGTTGCGCTTAAGCTCTCAAAAGCATGCAGAATGAGGATAATGATAAAGAAGACAGATGAGATGGAGAGTGTAATTTCATCATTGGAGTAAAGAACGCGTGTGACGCTCCGAAAGTCGGAAAGTTGGTCACAGTCAAAACGTTTCGAATTAAATTTTCAGGCTGTAGGCATGAGACATTCTCCACACAAGAAATGGACAAGAACAAGAATAGGACAAACAAAAATGCTAATCAGCATTTAAAAAAAGTTAAGCAAAGACAGTAGATCGAGGCTGAGTGCGCGGTCATTTCTGATAGATGAATTCACACCGTTTTTAAAGAATAGCGACTTCTACTTATCGCAGCCATTACATTCCCCAATGTCGACAACTGCTAAGAAGCGAGGAATGAAGAGGCTAAAGGCGAAGGAGAGGCGTCCCAGGACTGAAACACTCCTCCCCCACCTCCTTCTCAGAGAGAGGCTGTCAGATCAGAGAGAGGCGGAGCAAGAGTGGGGCGGACCTCTAGCGGACCGAATGTAGCAAATGTGTAGAGAGTGCAAGAAAGGTCGTACTCGGTCAGAGGGCGGGGCATAGATAACGACAGCTGGTCAGCCACCTTTCGAAATGCAGTGCTTCTTCAGAAAAGTAATGAGAAAATCTGACGATTTAATCGATTCTTCTCCTAGGGTACAACAAATACGAAAATGATGACTGCACGATGAAGAGGAGGCAAATTTTACCATGTTGATACTTCTCAAATCAAACTGTGCATCTTCAATTAAGATTTAATTATTTCTCAAATTGAATGTTATCGTAGAAAAAATGTCCGGGCAAGGGTGTTCTTGTATTTTAGTTTACAGCGTGCTATATTTTTTTTCTCTAAAGAGCCTGAATGTGTAATCGAGGAACTCTCAAACCTGATTAAAGTCAGATAGAGGCCCGAGAAAAATAACCCCCCCCTCCGAACGTCCCGTCTCAGATAGTAGATATTTGCTCATAATTCTGTCGATTCTTCGTCTGGAGTACAGATTAGCTATATGAGGAATCAACAACACCAATGATTTTCCTTTCTTTTCTTTTAAAATCACGGTGAACTGTCTAGTCACTCTGTAAAAAATCAGGCGTTCACCGTTTTTAAGCAGTCTTCTACAAACATGTTCAATTGTAATCTGGGACGGTTTTCTTTCCTCAATTCTGCCTTGCGAAAATATCCACTGGCCGGAATTGATGAAAGAATACCGCCCCAGAATTATTTTTAAAAAGAACATTATAAACTGAACACGTAAGAGAAAGTTTTCAATGGGAAGAAAGTAAGAATGATAAAACAACGCTGTCTCGAAATTGATGAAATATGAAGCAATAGTTTAAAAAAAGATTTTTCAATATTGTTTAGCAGTCCGGCCTGAGAGATGTGTCCAGTACGGAACAATCCGATGTGATTTTCATATTTATCTCATTAGCTTCAGAATTTCGATCAATACAGTCCGGGTCGTTTCCCTAATGAAAACAATCCGTCCCGGCTGATCCCGGACGGTCCCAAACGTATTTATTCGTCGAGGAGTGAGAGTTTTGGTAAATCCCTGTGTTACCATGTTTTCATTGGGAAAACGACCCGGACTGTAGATATCTAAGTAATTTTCACGGGCCAATCTTCTCGTTGACCTCAATGATCTACCGATCAAATGTCTTTCCTAGATAGTTTGGTGAATCGAAGAAGAGAAGGGCATATCGATCTCGACTCTCTTTCACTCTCAACTTCTTGAACAGGCGCGCCGTGAGGGCACTGCTGCTCTCTCCCTTCCAGTTGATCTCTCACATCTGCTGTGCATTTCTCTATCTCTCTCAATTTCCCTCGTTCTCTCTCATTTCTTCTGTCCATTCAATCAACGGCATCTGCTTCTTCTTCAGTGCAGAGCATCTTAAACTATAGAGAGGGGGGAGAGAGAGGGGGAGAGGCTCTTCAAAATATATTTTCTCTAGAAAGCCGAAAAAAATATGTGAGACTAATGGGGAATGTAATCATATCCACTACAATCATCAGGCACACTATTGGAAAGAAAGAATTACCTTCGGTAGCTACGTGCTCTTACGATACCATAGCGCAAAAGTGGTCACACATCGCCCGTTCAATTTATATTGCAGTTGTAATCGCTAACAACAATCTGATCGAGCAGACCTCTATCTAGTAAAAATCATTAAAGGTTGCAGTTTGAAAAATTCAACTTATCAAAGAGCCTCAGGTGCTCCTTCTCGAAATTTCAATGATAATCAAATAAACGAAGAGAGCGAAACATCCACGCTCAAAGATTTTTTAACCTTGCGGTGAGCTGATCTCTCAACGTACAACTTTTCTAACTACATGGATACCCGAAAGCAATGAAAAAATCAAAAGGCCATCATATTTAATAACGCCTTACCATCATGCTTTGCTTTGTTGATTGATCGATCGATCAATAAACATAGGGACCTCCGAAAAAACACACTGTTCAGTCGGTTTCGTTCATTTACATTCTCTCCTATCGAGTCTCACTTTACGGAGTGTAACGCAACGACATTTGTGCTGGATCTTCTTCTGGCCATCTCTCAGGGTCTTTTTAGCATGGCACCAGAAAGAGGAAAGGACAGAGTATATCAGGTGTCGAGAGGAAGGGCTCTTCTTTAAGTCTGTAAGAAGGAGCCAGCATCTTCTTGCGAAGAGAAAGAGCAGATGTCGTGAAGAGAGAAGAAGGGATAGGGGTCCCAGGCGAAAGTTTATGTGATGAGTCATTGCTGCTTTCGAGAGAAGACTCAATTGAAAGCAAATCGAATACTCGAGGGAATACTCACAATATTCTACCGAATAGTCACAATATTCTCTTGAATATTATGAAATAAATTCAGTCATACAGTGTTTTGAGGTAAGGTAAAAGGTAAAGGTACTGCCACGTCAAGCGATTTTACAGTCGTACGACAACGCTAGGTGGTAAGGCCAGCTGTTTGCGCTGGTAAGGCCAGCTGTTTGCCGGACTACAATCCCCTGCTGTCCAATGCTTTCTAGGGGAGGATTACCTTTCGCAACCGAAGTCACTACCAATTTACCGACCCCGGAGGGATAGAATGCTTGGTTTGCATCGGCGGGGGATTCAACTCGGTACCCTTCGAATGGCCGGCGGCGCCTTACCCCACTCGGCCATCCCGCCTTGCGTTTTTCCTCATTTTCTTGCGTTTTTTCTCAGTGTTTTGAGAATTGCAAGGAATCTTTTTTCTGCATAAACATTAAAGTAGCTCTTCATGTTTATGGAAAGACTTAGCTAGGAAATATTCAATCGAAAATGAGGATTTTTTCATGTGTAGCGAAGAAAATTGAAATAGTAATATCGAGAGAGTGCATGTTTTAGTTAAGAAATATACTCTGAACTATTAATTCACTGTTCCAACGAAAGTTGATTTCATAAATCATTCGTTACGCATACAGATTTAATTGAAATATGTATAAGGTAGTAACATTTGGCGTTAATTGAAATATGTATAAGGTAGTAACATACTATCTGGTTGTTCCGAAAGTTTCTGACTTTTTTCACACTTGGACATTCTTAGCTCCATAGCTCTTCGTCTTCCTCCGATCAAATCATGGTTTTTTTATAATCGATGAGCGGATGGTTACCCTTTCCAGCGCACCTTGTATCAAGCCTAAGGGTTCACTATAACCCGCGCTGTTGAATTTTAAAGTTGAGGAGCGGGGTCATCGGATTCATTCTTTTGAATTTCATAACTCAGCAAAGAATAATATTAGGGTCAAAATCGAGGTACATTTGGAAAGAGTCATGTCTGACAATCACGATTTAGGGTGAGATGAGGCAAGGGCACAGAATCCCCGTACAACAAATCGCGCTAACCCGAAATCTAGATTTTTTGAAAATGATGAACATGTGTTTTGTCTCCGTGTAATCAAGCTGATACGAGTAGAGATCTGAAATGTTCATAGCATGGAAGTACCTCGCCTACTACGCCTGCTTGCTAGCTATAGAGAAGCTGCCCTCATTCGTTCGCAAGATATATAATTTCAAACTCTGACAACAAAATAAAGAGGCCGAATTTCGCCTTTTCCTATAAACCCAGCATTTCGCGATTGATGAAACCCCAAAAAATTGTTGTCAAGTTGTAGACTACCCCTTCCCTGAAAAGTATTTATTTGGGTGGACCCAACGGATCATTCGTTGGAATTCGGGAGGGCGTGGAAAGTACCACCAAAAATTTGCCTTTTATTCAATTTATCTTCCAAAAAATTATTTCTCCCCCAAACGTAGGTCTGAGTGAAAGCTACTAGATGGCTGTAATACTCGAGGGTCCCTCAATACAACACTGCGATAAACTTGTGAAACGGATGGATAGTTGAGACAATACATCAACAAGTGTATTAGTCAGAAACTTTCGGAACAGCCTAATATTAAAATTAAGGTATACGAAATGCAATAATTTATGATGCAGAATCTCAATAGAGGCAACAGATCATCAAAAATGAAATTGTACTGTATTTACTTCTTGTTTGAATTTTCCATTATACACCTTTGGGTTGATAAGTGGTCAAATATATTCAGGAATCCTTCTAATTGACCCTAGCAATGTTGATGAAGAAAAATTAAATTGTACACTTTTACGTTGGGATCTTGCTGAAATTGAGTTCTTTTATACGGTGATTCTTGATTGACTTTTTACGATCCATGACCTGATTTGCATGCTAGCCGGTGTAAAATTTCTTAAAACGGTTCTGTCAAACAAATATAAATAAGAGATCGCTCAATTTTTGAAATGCATTTGCTATCGAACGAGTAGATAAAATTATAAATATTGTATCATTGAAATTTAATGCGCTTTTAATCCCAGTATTTCGACGTTTATCACACGGCCGCTGTTTTCTCAACGGCCCTCTTTTGAATTTCCCGCCCGTGCAACCGAATATTTTCCGAACTGGCTAAGGGTAGATGTTGGAATTTTTATGGCATTTTCGCTGCAATGTTTAATAATACTTATTCATAATGAAATTATATGAATGCGCTCCAATCTTCCTTCTCGTTACGCTTCTCCCCATTCACCTTCAGTGGTCACAAGTATCGTGGCTGCAGTGATTGCAGCCGTGTCATCGGTAAGAAGTAATTAGTGAGACCTTCATTTTAGCAGTTATGTTGAGATAAAACTTGCATAGATTTCCTTCTCCATCTACTACGTTCGTGCGCTGAGAGGATTCGCGAGACAGGTGTGTTTTAATCCATGACCCTACTCCAGAAATAGCCAGGATATAATATATGAAAACAAATCGCAGGAGATGAACCGGAGTGCTTTATACCGTGATATTTACTGTCGTTCGTCTAGATAGAGGCATTCGTTTCACTGGGCGAATGGAGGGTATGGCTGCTGCACGCGGCCCTCGCAGTCTTCACGTGCATTTTCATCGTTTACCTGCTATTGGTCCACCTCGCATCTCGTCAGTGAATTAAATGCATATCTACTCTTACATATTTCTATTTGTAGTTCATCTGTTCTCATCTGGACTCAACAGACTGGGAGTATCTTGCATGCTCTTTTTTTCGTCGGCGGGATCACAGGTAGTACGCATTTTCGTAATGCTCTAAGATATTTAAGTTATTCAATGGTCCTCGTTAACTTCAAATATTGCAACAATGCAAAAGTTGAAGCCGCTTCAATTATTGGCTTTAAAAAAAGTACATTAACGCTATGAAATTGCTTTTTTTTCTATTTTTATAATATTTGCAGTACTTGAGCCATTGCTTAAGCGAAAATAAACTTTGCGTTTCCCGCAACGCCCCGTTGCCCCTCCTTATATGTAGTCTCCGAGATAAGCTCGTTGAAATCATACTCTTTAAATAGTTAATTTATCATATTTTTGATCCACGTTTGTTTTAACACCCCCCCCCCCCTCCTCCCCTCCCCTCCCGAGAAGGTGACAATTCGTTCATGTTGAGAGGTCTCTCTAACTCACGGACGGATCGGAGGTGAATCGGTAAAACCGCTTGTTGCGCGCCTTTTCACGCGTCGCGTGTGTGCTTATTCGCGGCGTTAAACAGTCCATCATTTTATGCTTAAACGAAGCCAAATCATTCCCCATTTCCCGTTATCAAAATAGATTCCACAAAAAATTAGAATGTATAGAAAAAAAACAGCAAAACACGACGAAATTTGAATGTCGAGATAATGTCTAAGATCCCGCTATTTTAATTAGTTTTTAAAGTTGGATCGTATAGGCCATATGCTTTGAAGAAGAATTAGTGAGAGGATATCTTTACCTATCAAAATTCCTTCAAACGGCAAGCGAAAAACGTGGAAAATTTTGAAAAATCACTGTGTTTAGTAAGCGCGCTGCACACATTTACGCTGTTGAATTTCGCCTGCACATCGGCGCGAAATTCACCATTTTGTTCAGTCTGATCCGTCCGTGAACTCTACAATTTTCTCACAATCTATTGTTTTCCCTGACCAGTCTTTTCCTAATTCGGAGACTACAGACAGCTGATTTTGCCTCTTTGCACAACTTTATTTTGAAATCACGATTCACCATTCCGCTCTCCATTACAGATTCTTCTTCTCCTATGGCTTCTTGCGTTGTGCGGAGTGTGCTCAGTGGGACTTCTCTACTTCATATTTATAGGCGGCATTTATTCATTCTGTGCTCTCGTTGACCAGCAATGTTTTGATTTCAAGGTAAGATTCACATCATTTGAACATCAGTGTTTAACACAGAAAAGAGTAGTAAATGAATTTTTTTGTAATCGAAATTTAGCTTGAAAATAAGCGGAGAGTACGAATAGCTCGTTTTCAGAGTGAAATATCAAAGTTCCCGAAAAATATTTTCCAATAAGAATAGCGTCAGATTGGGAAAAACTCCGCTAAAGTGCTGGCCTATCTTTAAAACTTCACACACTCTATCACTAGAGGTTGTGCAACCACACTGCACGAAATCAGATTTCCCTTTACTGGGCAATTAGAGAGAGGTGTCGTAAGATATTCCTCAACTATTCACGGCGACTCAAATAGGCTCTTTCCCTACATCTAACTAACGCAGAGAGCGGCGACCCCGCCCCCTCGCCGCTCATTGGCCGGATGCACAAAGACGCAAACACATAGAGACGCAACGCGAGCTTTTGATGTGCAAATACGCGCTTTTGCCATAGGATTCAGTGCTACTGACGCGAAAATACAACCGTACCTAAATTCGGCAGGTTTATAATAAGTTTTTACGTCCGCCGGTTTTAGATGTCGGTCTTGAGCAATCGTGCTATTATTCCGAAATGCCTGCAATGGACAATATGGTGGATTGTGAACATCGATGGCTGTGCTATGGTGTTGGCAATTTGATTCTTCAATGATTCTCAGACACTTTTGATTCCCTCTCATTCGTAGCGGTTTGATTCTGAGAATCGGCGATTCTGAGAATCCCGGATTCTTCGAGTCATAACTTGCTTCAAAATCAATATTTCCTTCTGAAAATTTGAGAGGTGGATCCCCAGGTTAAGCACTTTCGGCTGCCAAAAGTTCAGACTCGTAGCTACACTTTGAAATTTTCGCATGTCGTCTGTGCATGAAAAAGTACGAAACATAAATCAGGCTTTTCTCAGAAACACTGTACTCGTTCAATTTCATGCCATATTTAGGTTTGGACCGACGAATTTGCCCCATTTCCAAAGATATGCCACCCAGGATACATAGGCGTGGACTCTATAAAATGCTTAGAACTGAACGTCCTTTCTTTAGATTTATAAAGGATGACTCTGTAACGACAGATTTCAAAATTTGAATGCAATTGGGTGTGCTTTTCCATCTAAAAAAATCGAAGAATCCTGGATTCTTCAACTCATTTCCTAGAGAATCATTCCATTCCTCACAAAATAGAGAGAGGCGGGTTTGAAGAACCATTCCATTCCTCAACTCGCTCGGGGGAGCGGTCGGCCAAGAATCAAAATGCCAACACTACTGTGCTACCACCACAGAGCTGCTAGGACCAATCCACCAGAGAATGTAAAATATTTTACGACCGCACCTCGAAAAAAAATTGACTACGAATGAGCTGAGGATGCACCATACGCATATACCATACACATGTTATTTCAAATGGTTTGTCTATTCAACGCGCCCAACCGGAGGTCTCTAACTCAATTTTGAAGAAAGTTATGAAGATTTCAATTTTCCGGCCACACTTTTGCATAATAGTGTATTTGTAAATGATGTTTATATTATTTTCTAAAACGATATCGTGACTGATGGACGCAGCAAAGATACAATATTTGAGGTTCTCCTTCCGGCTATCGTGCGAACGGTGAGCAAGCAAAATGTCGACCTTGTTTTCTGTGAGGAAAAAAAGGTGACTAACACGATCAAAGTACCTATGGCACACGTTATCAAGAAAATATGACAATAATGTTCATTGTCACAGGTACTGCTCTGCTCGCCCGAGAATAATATGATGTGGAACTTTGTCTCTACCTTTGTCCTTGGATTTATCGCTTTCGTTGGTAAGCAGGTATACTATATATGTAAATATTTTTTCTATATCTTGTAAGACCTCAATTTATGTATACTCCAGTAGATTGTATAAAACCTATAGTTATATATTTTAGATATAAGATGTCACGATTTATTTTGTGATATACAGTCGGCGTCAAAAGTCATGGGGCACTTTTTCAATCGTCTGTAACTTTCGAACCAGAGATGCTATCGACCCAAATTTATTTTATTAGACAGATAGATAATCTATTAAAGATTAAAGACTCCTAGGGCTACTAAGAAAAAAGGTTCAAGTTGCTGCGACCACTCTCCCTGACTGCAGAACTTCAGCAAAAATGAGCTCGAAAATTCATAACTCTGCTGCTAGCGGTGAACCCTGTTCTACGGCTTGAAATGATTCTAATAATGAGTGCCAAAGATCCTGAGACTTTCGTAGTATTTGGACTCCGTATGCCTCCGATTCACGAAACTTTTTCACATGTATGTTTCGGCAACCAATGTACTCGATGGAACGTGACCCAATTTTTGGTTTTCACGTAAATTCCGTTTTCACGTTAATTTTTTGGATTGTTTGGATATCTGTCGAGTGGCGATGTGGCGATTTTTCAAAGAAGGCATACTCACTGGAAAAATGATAGCCCGTTCAACCATCAAAATTCATATATATCTTTCTGGACAAGCTATAGTTCTAAAACTTTGCGCAGATTATGAGGACGATGTGGGCCTACTACTGGCGGAGTATGAGCCTGATGTAACGTCTTTGAGGAAAATCGATATGGGCGGGGCGAACATTTCACAGTATTATGCTCTTTACACTTCGGCAAAACAGTCGCGGCACTCGTGGTGCGCCTAGTGGTATCGGCCGGGATTCGAACCCGAGAGGGAGGAGAGAGCTGTGCCTGCTAGATCAGCCTCTTACCGACTGCGCCAAATAGTAATGTTGGCTCCCGCCATCCAAAAGTAGCTTTTGCCCCTAGCACGGCCTCCGGAGAGGCGACATAGCGATTTCAAAAACGTCCGAGCGCTGCGAGATTTTCAAACGCTAAACGCAGTAATGCAGTGCTATGTACTAATTTACGGTTTCACCGGTTTGCTAGATTTTTGTGCGATAGCCGTTGACTAATTGACGGCTTAAATGCAATATCAGGGACATCTGTGCGAGACAAGGCAAGAAAA